>CM029393.1:8479557-8521851 GCA_017165825.1 Hepsetus odoe | reverse complement strand
GTGTGTGTGTGTGTGTGTGCGTGTGCGTGTGTGTGTGTGTGTGTGTGTGTGTGAGTGTGTGTGTGTGTGTGTGTGTGTGTGTGTGTGCGCGTGTGTGTGTGTGTGTGTGCGCGTGTGCGTGTGTGTGTGTGTGTGTGTGTGTGTGTGTGTGAGTGTGTGTGTGTGTGTGTGTGTGTAGGTGTGTGTGTGTGTGTATGTGACTGGTGTTTTAATGTGATCTGAAAGCAGCGAGTTTGTGTGCAAGCGTGTTTGAGTGGAAACTTCAGAACCTCAGCTTCGTGTCACAACGCAGTGGAGGAACAGAAGGCACGCTGGGATGAGAGACTCATCTCTGACTATGGTTTGATTCATCACATCAAGGGGACGGCGTCCCATGCGTGTCTGCAGAGTGCTCCACTGATTCTCACAGACACACCGTCCTGCACCCGCGTTACGTGACAGAAGTGTTGAACTGTGTGGAAAGTTTCCATTCAGGCTGCTTTCTCAGTCCTCAGTGCCTCTTTAGCATAAAGGTTTTCATTGGTGGTCGTGTGGTGAGAAAGTCAGGATTCTATCTTCCCTGTAGGCCTGTCTGTCCTCATCCTTTAACAACATGTCTTGCAGTTTCAGAAATCACAGAAACAAGTCCGGTTAACTTCGTTAACAGTCTGTTTTAAGTTTTATGATTCGGCTAGCGGTGGCCTAGTGTTTAGGGACTAGGTCCCAGGATGGGAAGGTTGTGCGAATCGCAGTCCTGTAGGTTGCCCTTGTGCAAGGTACCGTCCCCACCACTGCATCAAGGGCACTGGATATAGCTGCCCATTGCTGCACCGTGTGTTAGGGTTAAATACAGGGGATGCATATCATTGTGGTTCACGGTGTGCAGTGTGTTCACAATGACACGTAGTCACTTTCACTTTCACATTACCATTGCACATTGACCATTGAGTCTCAAGAAGGACAAATGTCAAATAGCAGGTTTTTGAGCAGTGATGGGCTAGAGTTTAGGGACTAGGCATCATTCTTGGAAGGTCTTGTGGATCAAGTCCCAGACCAGTATGTTACCCTGAGGTGCCCTTGAGCAAGGTACCAGCCCCATCACTGCTTCCGCGTGCTGGAAATATGGCTGCCCCCTGCTGAACCATGTGTGGGTTAAATCTCCTTGTTTCTTCAGTCGTTGATGCTTCATTGATGCTACACCCTTGATTACAGTGTTTCTGCTCCAGCCTGGTGGAAATGTGGTCTGGCTGGTAAGACCACACCAAGGTTCACAGAATCCTGCACAGAACCGGTTTATGAACTGGGTCCCTGTTGGTGAAAAAAGGGCAATTGCTATTTCAAAATATTCAGAATGTGTTCAGAATAAATTTCTGTGCCACTTTGAGAGAATGTCTGTTAAAAATCTGACAGCTAATCCATGTTTTGTAATAAATATTTTATCAAAGGGGAACATGGGAGCCCAAAATTGAACCACAAAATCCTGTTTTATAGAGTAAAACAATACAAAATGCTGTCCCAGTCAGCTACTACTTTAAAGCCACTGACAGGTGATGTAAGATTGATTATCTCATTACAGTGGCACCTGTCAGGAGGTGGAATATATTTGGCAGCAGGTGATGAGTCATTTCTTGAAGTTTGAATGTTCTTCGAATGTTTCTTGAAGGATCTGAGGGATCCAGTGCTCGGAACCTGCGGAAAAAGTGGTCTGAGAGCACCCAAAGCTAATGATTAATGTGAGGAGCAAAGGCAGGAGGTGACTGAGAGGTTTCAGAACACACAGCTTGGTGGGGCAGGGGCAGAAGATGCAGATTGATCAGAGCACCCATGCTAACCCCTGTCCACTCAAAGGACCATGGAAGAAGATGGGTTGGTCTGATGATCTTGTACATCATGTGGACTCCCACTGTGGGAAGAAGCCAACAGAGGCAGGATGATGCTCTGGACAATGATCTGCTGTGTGGCCTTCGTAACATCGTTTAGATGTTACCTGGACATGTACCTCCTATGCATGATATCTAAAATTTTCCCAAATTGAATTGTCAGTATGTTGCTTGTTACTCACCAGATGTGGGATTTCTTTTTTCCAGCTGTGTCTTTAGCCTCCAGTTCAGTGGGTCCAGGAGGCCAGATCGTTCACATAGAGTCCAGCGAGGTCACACTAAGAGGAGATCCTCTGAACGGTTTTGGAGTTCAGCTGCAAGGAGGAATATTCGCCACTGAGACCCTCTCGGCGCCGCCCCTCATCCGATTTATAGAGCCTGACAGTTCAGCGGAGAAGTGAGTGACACTTGGACCTGCTGTTGTGTTCAGCACTGCTCTTGGAGAATTATGGGACATGCTTTCACACAATTAACCAATCATCCTACATTTCCACCACTTAAGCTCTGCTCAGGCTCTAGTCGTTTATCCAGGGATTACTGTAATTTAAGCAACTGCTGATGCGTTCTGTCATTTTAATCCAGTATGAATTAGCAGTGTGTAGTTTATATAATCTGAAAGTAATAATTATCTGCGGTGTGTGTGTAGTTTTTACAGTCGGACAGTCATAATCCAGTGTGAATTAACAGTGTCAAGTTCAAACAGTCTGAAAGTAAAAATTGTGGATTATGTTTAATACACTTAAATCTGCAACATGTGTAGGTTTCACACTCTGACATTCCTAATAATACTGGAGCAAATTTGATCCAGTAATGATTAATACATATTGACAGTCTGACAATAAAAATTAAGCACTTGATCCAGTATGAATCTGGACTGGGTTGTTTTGTCATTCTAATAATTGTGGAGGGATTTTACTTCAGCACGAATGCGAAGTTTATAGTTTTATTAATCCAGTGTGCATCTATAGCGTGTAGTGTTTTCCTGCAACAATGATAACTGTGATTTTTAATCCGGTATGAATTTGCAGTGCTCAGCTTTCAAAGGGAGGGCAATAGTTGCGGAGCGATTTTAATCCAGTTTGAATGTGCAGCATGTAGTTTTTCTAAAGCAATGATAAAAATTCTGGAATGATTTCTAATCCAGTGTGGAGGTTTTACAGTGACGGCTATAATTGCGGACTGATTTAAATCCGGTATAAGCCGGAGGTACTCTTAAGCGAGGTACCGTCCCCATCACTGCGGGTGCTGTACCCGCTGCACGTGGTTTATGGGATAAGCGCAGAAAAGCGTTATGCTGTGGTTTGCTGTGCTGTGTGCTGTTGTCACTTTCACTTTCACTTCAAGTGCTCCACCCCCACACTTGAGGCTACACACACATATACACACTTGTTTTTCTCTCCTAAGCTCAATGACACTCTCAAGCACCATCACACACGCACTCATAAGCTGTTCAATCACGGCATGTACTGCAGTAAACATTACACCGAATCTTTCCACCATCCATCCACCGCCCGAAGAACCAACAGCGTGTGGGCTGAGATCTTCTACCAGTTCATCACCCGCTCTTCTCGTCTCACCTCATTTCATCTCTCCGTTGGCCCTTCACATCCTGGAGAGTGACTCAAGTACATTTGCATTCTGTGATTATATGAAAACTGGGTTGAATGAGGACTTGACAAGCTGGAAAAAAGCCGCTCTGTGCTTGATAGTGAACAATGCTGCTGCTTAGCAGGCTGGATTCACGCTGGATGCAGGCTGGATGCAGGCTGGATGCAGGCTGGATGCAGGCTGGATGCGAGTCGATTTAACGTGGGAATCTGGGTCAAAGCTCAGTGGGGAGGACGAGGGGAGAGTTTTACCACTTTTCACTGAATTTAGGGCTGGAGTTTGAACTTAAAATAATTTGGGGACGTGTGGTGTTTACACTGTGTGGAGCGGCGGCTGAGTCATTTTGAAAGCTGGACTGGATGGCGCGACGTTTTCTCTTTCCTCTTTTCTGTCGTGAAAGCAGAGGCCTAGAACTGTTCCAAAGCAGTCTTCTAACATTTCAGCCTTTAGTTGAATCTGTAAACTCTTTATTCTGTACTTCCAGGGGTCTGCAGGCCAGTTCTCCCTTCAGTACTTCAGTTCTCTGGTGTAGAGTTGCTCTACCAGGCATGAGGTGCTCTTATAAATCCCATTATAGTAACTCAGTTTTTCTGTGTGGCACCTTCAGAGCGTTTAAACACTCAGTAAGGACGGGTGTGGAAGAGAGGTGAAGAAGAGAGTGCAGGCAGGTCGAAATGGGTGGAGATGAATGGTAGGAGAGATCTGTGACAGCTGTAGCAGCAAGAGTGAAAGGAAAGGTTTACAGGACGGTAGTGAGACCAGCTATGTTGTACGGGTTGGAGACGGTGATGAAAAGACAGGAGGCGGAGCTGGAGGCGTCGGAGTTAAAGATGCTGAGATTTGGGTGTGACGAGGATGGACAGGATTAGAAATGAGTATATTAGAGGGACAGCTCAGGTTGGACGTCTTGGAGACAAAGTTAGAGAAGCAAGGTTGCGTTGGTTTGGACGTGTCCAGAGGAGAGACGAGGAGCATATCAAGAGGAGGATGTTGAGGATGGAGCTGCCAGGAGAGAGGAGAAGAGGAAGACCAAAGAGGAGGTTTATGGACGTGGTGAGAGAGGACATGCAGGTGGTCGGTTTGAAGGAGGAAGATGCAAAGGACAGGAGGAAATGGAGACAAAAAAGACTTTTATTTGAGCCTTGCTGCTGTCTGGCATACCAGTCCAAACCATCTGACAGTTCATAATAAAACAAATCATAACATTTTATATTGTTTTTAACAAAGGAATGAAAATGAAACTGATAAATCAGTTTAAATGAATAGAATTCAAGACGTGAATTGCACTTTTGGAAAAACGACGCTAAATATAGTGCCGTGTATAAATGTATCTTCACGTTCTGCACACGGTGTGGATGAGAGCATGACATCATTTTCACAGTGTTTGACTGAGACGGCGGTGTGTTTGGCTTTAGGCCCGTCTGTGTTGACGTGAGTCGTGAGTCAGACTTGAAGGTGGTGACAGACGACGGCAATATTTAGGGACCGCTGTGAACAGCATTAAGCGAGTGTTACTTGTTTTTGCTCTGGTGTCACGATTCATTTTACTTCTTGGTTCTGAGCGGAGAAACTGCGAGGCTCTCACCCCGTTTTCATTCCCGTGTTTAAATGCGCGTCATGTGTGCGCGGCCATTTAAATATAGAGCTCGGCGTGAAAGTGGCTTCAGCCGAGCCCATTAACATTCCACTAAAGGAGCTGCGCTCCTCGGGACCCCGCGTTGCTACAGATGGGCCATGTCAGGCGCCGGCACTCAAGTGACACTTTTTTTTCTTTTTGCTGTTCTGCAAGTTTTCCAGCCATGTTTGTCTCAAAGGTCTCCCAGAGAAGCTACATCTCCTCCACTCAAAGACCAAAAACACGCTGACAAGGGGTTGGAGTCTTCGGCTACGTTTCTCAGGAAGTGCTCTGCGTTCTGGGCTCTGATTTTAATTCATCTGCTCTCTGCCACTTTTTTTTGCCTATTTTGGGAACTTGAGAGCTGAGAATGCATGACATCACGCCAAATGGAAGGCTGTTTCTTCAAGATTTACTTTATTTATCTATCAGTCTGTCTCTCTGTCTGTCTGTCTGTCTGTCCTTCTATCTATCTATCTGTCTCTCTGTCTGTCTTTCTATCTGTCTAGTCTTCCATCTATCTGTCTGTCTGTCTGTCTGTCTGTCTGTCTATTCTTCTATCTATCTATCTATCTATCTATCTATCTATCTATCTATCTATCTATCTATCTATCCAGTAGTGCTTGTCTTAGTTATTAGGATGGGTTGCGATCGTGCGATCGGAGACTCTGGCCTGGTTACAAGCTTTGAGCCCACCTTGCAGGAGAGAAACGTTGGGAGCAGCGGTGGTCTAGTGTTTAGGATGGTGGTCTAGTGTCCAGGATCGGAAGGTCATGGGTTCGAATCCCTGACCAGTATGTCGCCCTCAGGTACCCTTGAGCGAGGTACCATCCCCATTACTGCTACCCGGGCACTTTAAACACCTGCCCCCTGCTGTACAGTGTGTGTGGGTGAAAAGCAGAGGTTGAATTTCATCACGTCTCACTGTGTGCTGTGCCACAACTGTGATCGTCACTTTCACTTTCATCTATCTGTCTGTCTCCCTGTCTGTCTGCACCACTCTGTTTGTGTCCACTCACACACTACTCTGGGTGCTGATTTTAATGGCTAGATAAGCATTCAGAATGTATCACAGGCGAGACATGAGACTTCATTTGACTCGGCAGGTGCGGGCTGCTGCAGGTGGGGGACAGGCTCTTATCCATCAATGGAATTCCCACAGAGGACGGCACGCTGGAGGAAGCCAATCAGCTGCTTCGAGATGCTGCGTTGACCAATAAGGTCATGCTTGAGATTGAGTTTGATGTAGCAGGTTTGTTATACCTTCATTGCTTTTTAAGCTACTCTTATTGCCCTGAACCCCAGAGACGTGTTATCCACCGTTATTATTGGATAATTGCTCAAAAACTCATTTAAAGGTTATGCAATTAAAATGAATCTTCTTTAAATAGATGCTTTGTGTTTTGTTTTGCCTCATTTTATTCATACTGGGTTAAAATCTGTGTTCCCTTCTGCTTTTCAACAGAGTCAGTCGTGCCTAGTAGCGGTACTTTTCATGTGAAGCTCCCTAAGAAAAGAGGAGTTGAGCTTGGCATCACAATCAGTGGTAAGATCCAGCAAGATCCATGTTCCTACTGGTGTTTAGACCAACTTTTAACAATAAATCAATTTTGTTTTTAGTGTTTAACTAAACACAGGTTAACTAAAAATATGAAATCCAATTGCATGCAGTACCACAAGCTTTTTTTTGTCTAATTAGCAAGACAAAGACTAAAGAAAGAGAGTGTGCAGGAGAGAAAGAGAGTGTGCAGGAGAGAAAGAGAGTGTGCAGGAGAGAAAGTGAGTCTGCAGGAGAGAAAGTGAGTCTGCAGGAGAGAAAGTGAGTCTGCAGGAGAGAGTGTGCAGGAGAGAAAGTGAGTCTGCAGGAGAGAAAGTGAGTCTGCAGGAGAGAAAGTGAGTCTGCAGGAGAGAGAGTGCAGGAGAGAAAGTGAGTCTGCAGGAGAGAGTGCAGGAGAGAAAGTGAGTCTGCAGGAGAGAGTGTGCAGGAGAGAAAGAGAGTCTGCAGGAGAGAGTGCAGGAGAGAAAGTGAGTCTGCAGGAGAGAAAGAGAGTCTGCAGGAGAGAAAGAGAGTCTGCAGGAGAGAGTGTGCAGGAGAGAAAGTGAGTCTGCAGGAGAGAAAGAGAGTCTGCAGGAGAGAAAGAGAGTGAGAATATGTCCGTTTATGTCAGTATATTCCTTCAAAAACAAATGAATAATGATAACTTAGTTAACTTATTAATTGTTGTTTTACTTAATAAGGGAAGAGGATATCCTCTTCTTCTTCTTCTTCCTTCTTCCTCTTCTCTCGGCTGCTCCCGTTTAGGGGTCACCACAGCGGATCAGTTGTCTCCATTTCTTCCTGTCCTCTGCATCTTCCTCCTTCGAACCCACCGTCTGCATGTCCTCTCTCACCACATCCATAAACCTCCTCTTTGTCCTTCCTCTTCTTCTCTTTCCTTGAAGCTCCATCTTTAACATCTTCCTCATGATATACTCCTCGTCTCTCCTCTGCACATGTCCAAACCAACGCAACCTTGCTTCTCTAACTTTGTCTCCAAGACGTCTAACCTGATCTGTCCCTCTAATATACTCATTTCTAATCCTGTCCATCCTCGTCACACCCAACGAAAATCTCAGCATCTTTAACTCCGACACCTCCAGCTCCACCTCCTGTCTGTTCGTCAATCTCCAACCGGTATAGCATAGCTGGTTTCACTGCCGTCCTATAAACCTTTCCTTTCACTCTTGCTGGTGCTGTCTGTCACAGATCACTCCAGCCACTCTTCTCCATCCATTCCAACCAGCCTGCACTCTCTTCTTCTCCTCTCTTCCACACTCGCCGTTACACTGAACCGTTGATCCCAAGTATTTAAACTCCTCCACCTTTCATCATACTCATGTTTACTGTCTTTGATCTACTCTTATTCCTCTCCTCACTAGAGCAGATCTCCATCTCTCCAGCTTCTCCTCAAGCTGCTCCCTACTCTCACTGCAGGTCAAAATTTCAATAGAACGTCTCAGCAGTACAAGTGAATAACACATACGTTAGTGCATTTTTTTAATTTGATGAGAACTTTCAGTTTGCACATGTCGACAGTTAAAGCGAATGGATCTCACTGGGGAGATGCACAGCCAACCGGCATTCAAAAATATAGTATCAGTTATCTGCCGCTGGTTTGCTAACTTTATACTTGAAAAGTGCAAACTCGTCGAAGTTACAAAACCTGTGACCTCCAAACACTGCAAAAGCAGGCCGATGAGCAAGAAAGGCCTTCTAGGAGCAGCATTGGTCTAGGGTTTAGGGACTAGGCCCCAAGATCAGAAGGTCATGGGTTTGAACCCCAGACCAGTAGCTCGCCCTGAGGTACCCTTGAGCAAGGTACCGTCCCCATCACTGCTCCCCAGGTGCTGGATATGTCTGTGTGTGGGTTAAATATAAAGGATGCATTTCGCCCTGTCTCGCTGTGCGCTGTGCTGTGTTTCACAACGACAATTTTCACTATTATTTTGCAAGGCATTGTGCTTTGGCATGACTTTTTTTTTTTTCTCTGCCTTATTTTTTGCATTTCGTGGTTTGTTCCACTTACAATTTAGCATTCAGTATTTATTCCGACAGTAATCTCACACGAGATTATTTAACCATGGCGATGCTGCAGCCACTGCAAGTTTTCAAAGATCTCTCCCAAAATGGTGCAAACTCAGGAACCCTCTGCCTGCAGTGGCCGTGTCACGGAATTATATTACCCTGGGAAAATGAGTCTGCTCTGCAGTGGAAGTGTTTATGCAGAGCCAGACTCTCTCAGGGCTTGTTTACTTGAGCTTGCCTGCTCTTCTGTGTGACTGCCTTCCCCCCTTTATAACACATCTATTTTGGCATGCTCTTTTAAAAGGAGGCCACTGAGTTACACACTGTAGTCCTGCAGTGCGTATCTATTGGTTAGGAACCTGGTTCGCACAAGGTGGACATCCTTTCCATGTCTCAGCCATCTTCTTATCACCTTTTAATAGATCTAACTGGAGTGTCCCAGTTAATCTGGCCTCATCGTGGCCTTATAGAGGGGCTTGTTTGTATTTAAATATGTATATATAAAATAATTTTTTTTTTTTTTTTTCTCATAGAAGCCCAGCATTGCTTAGTCCTTCGTTAGAGGAAGTCAGCCGCTGCTCCAAGAGGAGCAAAGGGCCTTTCATTGAATAATCTCTAAGAGGACCTTGTTTTCCTGGCAGACTGGACCGTATGAAAGACCGCAGTAATGCCACTGTATTTTATTTTCCTCTGTAACGTTCCAGTTCTTGCAACGTCCCTCCCAAACCACTGACATACCACTTAAGCCTGATTGAATACAACCTCTGGCTCTTGTACCCTGAGCTAAATCACGGTCACTCTGAGTAAAGCCGGGCCAAGCAGCCTAGCTGTGATTAAGGTGTGGATAATATTAGCGATGCGTGGCTTTAGCCTTGGGCCTTTATTTCTTAAGAATTTTGAAGTTTGACATATTTTTCGTCATACCACATACATTTTATTTAAGTTGGGTTTTAAAAGCATTGCATGTTCCAGCATTCACACAAATGATGGGAGTGCAGTGAGACTTTTATGCAGTATTTGCCTTCTCTCCCAACTTTTTTGGTTTTTGAGTTGGGAAAAGCAAATAATTTATCATTCCGCTATATTTACTTATTTATTTTTCTAGCCAGAGACCTTTTTTTCCCCGTCAGTTGAACCGGAGGATGACTCGGTATTGAGATTTCGTCATTCTCTTTGAAAATGCTGGTTTATTCTGTAGTCTTGTCTTGTGGATGAACTGTTTTTTAAGTCTCGACCGAACTCAAAGAGAATTTAAATGCAGGATTAACCCTCACAATCGAAATGCTCGCTTAATATTCATCACTTTGGGGTTATTTGAAGCATTCAGCTTTAACAACCTCGCCCACTGTTCGCTTTCCGTCCCTGCTGAGCACGAGCCCGAAGGAGTCTCTCCCCTCGGGCTTCAGCTCAGATCGGCCAGTCTTTTCCGTTTCACTGGGCACCTAAAAGTGCCGGAGCAGCTGCCTGCTCATCTGGTGCTCGTTCTCATGCATGGCCCTCATAGGGCGCCCTTAGTTTTGCATGCACTGTCACTTCCCCAAGTATAATCCAACCTAAGGGATCAAAATGCGAGCTGCATATCAGGTCTTTTTGAGGTGCTTCCAGTACGTCAGGTGTACGTCAGGTGTACGTCAGGTGTTATGTATACAGACATCCCCTGATCTGAAAGCCACTTTTGAAGCCCGATCATTTTCCAAGTTGTTGTTATTATTATTTTGATTAACTTCTTTATCAATGTTTAACAGCTTATTTAATCGTTTTCTATGCATTCATTTAGTGAAGTGAAAGTGAAAGTGACTACTTGCATTGTGAACGCAGAGAAGCAACCAAGTGCTTCTCTGCAATTTACACCTGTACACACACACAAACGCACACACACACACACACACACACACACACACACACCATGCAGCACCCGGGGAGCAGTGATGGGGGCAGTACATTTGCTCTGGGGAACCTCAGGGTAACCTACTGGTCCAGGATTTGAGCTGATTGAGGCCCAGTACCTAAACACCAGCCCTCCTGCCTCCCCATTTGTAGAAATGATTAGAAATCGGCATAATCGAGTAGTGACACATGAATCATTTAAAGCATGAATCTTCTGCAGAATGGCTTTTATATTTGTTATGTTTCTGCTCTAATATTAATTTTAATTTCTATTCCATGCTGTTTTAGTAGTATCTAGTCACAGGATTCACTACGGTATCCGACTGGATGCATGATACCTTCAATGACATCCCCGTCCTATGCAGAGTACATTTGCACATTTTAATACAAAGTTACTGTGTTTTTATTTTTAATTTAATGAATTCGGAAGCATACATCTCAAAATGTGCCTGTTCGTAAGTTTGAGCACAAATATCTTTTGAGGTCGTGTTATTTGCATTAGCTTAAATCCAGCAATTCCACAGAAACTGAGCATCCTGTCGTTCAGCATGGTTCCATCTACAGGGTCTGTTAGTTAAAGCCTGTTAGTGGTTTTGGGTTTGAGTCCCAGATCTGTAAGTTACACTGAGGTTCCCTTGAGCAAGGTACTGTTCCCATCGCTGCTCCAAGGGTGCTGGATAACGCTGCCCAGTGCTGTGTGTGTGTGGATTCAATGCATAGACGCCTTTTGATGTGGTTCACTGTGTGCAGTGCTGTGTGCTCACGATGGCAAGTAATCACTTTCCCTTTCCTTTCTCCCAGCCCGGGCGGTTTCGCGTGGTTAGGGTCCAGTAACGGATGAATATGACTAAATTAGGGAGAATCAGAAAATTGCACTGGAAAGCTTTTTCTACAGAGTGGTGTTTGATTACACTCCTGCAGAGTTTCATGTGTAAATCAGTTCCAGTGAACTGCTTCCGGCTTCCAGTTTTAGCATCAGGCTGTCTCTTGGGTATGTGTGTGAATGTGTGTGTGTGTGTGTGTGTGTGTGTGTGGGTGGATAATTGTTTGAATCTGCTACTGATGATGCATTTCCTCCTCTAACAGCCAGTAAGAAGCCGGGCGAGCCTCTGATCATATCGGACATAAAGAAAGGAAGCATGGCTCACAGGTATGGTCCACATTACAGGCTCTGATAAAGTGCGCTTAGCAATAAAGGACCTTCTCAAATGTTCTAAGCAGGATACTGAGGGCAGTCTGTCCTCTAAAGTCTTTTTCCCCACTTTCTGTAGTTTAGAACAGGTGGCATTCGTCAGGGATTTCACGGTCCTCTCGGACAGTGAGCCGAGCATCGGAAATTGAAGTATTTCGTAGTCGATGCAAGATCATAAAAACGCATATTTTGAACAGTTTTTATGCACTGTACAGTTTTTCCCAAAGTTTTTGGGTCACATGCCTCCTTCTACGTCCTGAGCCCCCCAAATATGAGCCATTTTGGACAACCCCCAGCCTTCAGGCCGTTTAGAACTGTTGCTGTTCAAGAGTGCGCCCCTCAATTTTCTGCAGTCTGAGCTCAAACTAACAGGAATTACGGCCCTATCCAATAGAAAATAGAAAATATAAGATCCAATAGATAACCAACTGCGCCACTCGTCCAGCTGCGAGAGAGAGAGTCTGTGCAGCTGCAGGTAAATAATAATCAGGTCCACAAGCCAGTAATCTCACTAATATCAGCGAGCAGCTCTGATCCCTGCTTGTCAGAGGGGGCGCCAGCATTTCTGCACAGCTCGGCGACGATCCATTCCAGGCAGCTTAAGCCTCGTATCACATCGCTGACATAAATCGGAGAAATCCGCCTTCAACAAGAAAGTTATTGCTTTTCTTTTTTAAAGTTTATGCAAATAAAAAAATTGTTTTAAAAAAGGGGATTTTTTTCATTTTCGCCATTAAAGTTTCTGTCTTGGGCTCCGTCTGGGGCACGCCTTGTGTGCCACACTTTGGGAAACGCTTCTGCTACTGGTAACACTGTTGGTTAATGTTCAGAAGGATTCGTCTGCGTAAGCCATTTGAGACAAATGACAGACGTTTATAGAGGTTCATTCCAAGAACAGTCTCTTCTAATAGCTGCTTCCATCCGTTTCCCCCCTGAGCGTGGACGCTTGTTGGAATCAGCCTTCAGAAATGTCTGTGAAGGTCTACGTTCTTGTCAAAAAAGGATGATGTTGACATTGTGTAGCCTCAGTAACGGTACCCTGCAGTAAAGTGTCTGAGTGTGCGTCAGTATTAGATTCTGTTATCAGTATCTGATCACTGCTTTGCAGTTTCTTGCTTAGGATTTTTCAACGTATGCGTTTGTCAGTGTCGGTTTTTGTGCTGCAGTTTGGCAGAATATGAATATGAACTCTTGCATTTGCAGCAGAGTTTGTTGGAGAAAAGTGAACTTGTTTTCTTTCCCTCCTCTGCAGAACAGGGACCCTGGAGCCAGGAGACAAGCTGCTGGCTATAGATAACATTCGTCTGGAGAACTGCTCAATGGAGGACGCTATGCAGATCCTTCAGCAGAGCGAAGACCTGGTCAAGCTCAAGATCCGCAAGGACGAAGACAACTCCGGTGAGGAAGCGCGTGTGTGTGTGTAGGCCAGGGGGGAAGACAAAATTCTCTTTTTAAGGTTGCATACAGGACTATGTGTCCCAGTCAAATCCTTCCCAAAGCCAGAGAGACATCTGCGATGAGAGATTCATCTCGTTCATTCATTTAGAAAAGTCACGAGAAGGTACGTTCGGGCTCATCCTGAATTCTTCTGCTCAAAGCACAAGTTTGTGCTCCCCTGCACACGGTTCAGTTCCACTAGTGAAAGTATAATAACAATAACAACAATAAAAATAATAACAATAATAATAATAATTATTATTATTAGTAGTAGTAGTAGTATTAGTATTAGTAGTAGTAGTATTGTTGTTATTATTATTATTATTATTATTATTATTATTGTTATTGTTATTGTTATTACTATATACTACTACTACTAGTAATAATAATAATAGTAATAATAATATAATAACATTAGGATTATTAATAATAAGCAAATAAGTTATTATTATTATCGTTTTTATTATTATTATTGTTGTTGTTATATAATAATAATAATAATAATAATAATAATATAACATTGGGATTATTAATAATAAGTGAATAAGTTATTATTATTGTTGTTGTTGTTGTTGTTATTATTGTTGTTATTATTCTTTTTTTATTTTTTTAATATAGCTTTTATTACTATTATTATAGCTTATTATTATTGTGGTTAAATTATTTTCATTGCAGACGTAGTGAGGTTTTCCCGGGTCAGTAATCTGGAGAACCGGACGGCCGGCGGGCCGCGACAACCTCAAACATCAGACGTTTTGGAAAATGTCACTAGGATTACTGATGGCACCGTTAAAACGTATAATTAACAGAGTTTTGGCAAAATTTAATTGAAAGAGTGAAAAATGATTCATTTAAAGATGTTAAATTATCTGTGGCGATAGCTATGAGTTCTCAAGGTTAATTAAGCCTTCTGATGAGATCATGTGACAGACAAGAGAAGAGTCAAGGTTGCTTTTGACTGATAAGATGAAGCGCCGTGCTAATTAATGCACGATATTGCTTTAATTGAAAGAGTTTTCTGGTTTGTCTACTTTGCAGATGAAGGTAGACCCACCTGAGAATGAAGGCTAGTTATGAAAGATGTTGTTATTGTTAAATAAAGCTCATTACTGCAGCCTTGCAAGACGTTGCATCACAAGTTCCTTAAGGATTGTCGTCAATCGGCCTCACGCCCAAACCCGAACGCACATAAAAACAGCAGAACTGGTGTTCAGGGGCTTCTCGTCTGTAACTTCACTCACATCCGTCGCTTATTATCCGACCCTCGATGGGGAAAACATCTTTTTTTAGAACACAACTGTCAGGCCTTCTCCTTTACCAGTGTAGCACCTTTAATTTTGCAGCATCATGTTTTGACGTGTGTCATGCCTGCTTTTCGGAAGCGAGGCTGGGAGTGCACGGCAGCACGAAACAGGGGTTTGTGCAGATGTTTCGGCTATAAATCAACCAATCAATCAATGCCAGTATGGGCTGTCCATACTGGGACTATTAGAATTAATGTAGTACTGGGATCTGCCACCAGGTGCTGATCTAAACTCACTGAATGAAGATGAACCTTCGCTCCTGCTGCCACTGAGTGCTGGACTAAGACTTTTTAATGCATTAAATGTTGAGTTTTCAAGCAGGGTTTATTTGGGTAGAACAGGTAGACTATGGGTATGTACCTGTATTGGAGATACAAGGTTTTGTTTTAGCATTGAAAAACATAAATGAAAAAATGTATATCTAAATAATAAATCTAATTTATTGGAACTGCTTGATAATTGTACTTTAATGTATGCTTAATAAAACATGGGTGCCTTTTGAATAAGGTATATCATTACTTTCAAAACAAAACCTTCTATCTCCATGATATATATTATCAATATATCAATTTATATATATATATATATATATATATATATATATATATATTAATGTGTATGTGTGTTTAAATATGATATACACCCATGTTTTATTCAAATTAAAAATACAATTATTAAGAAGTGCAAATTAATTTGCTTGTTAGATAATTAGTTCATTAATAAGACCCACTTTAATGAAACATGACTGCAAATACATTCAAATTCCTGCTTTTCCAAGAAAGGCTGGTTTGCATTGAGTTTATTATTTGCGATATATTTTTGCAGTTGTTTTAAGCATTTCTGCTGTTTTTCTCTGGCTGTGACTCAGTGTCTTAGTTTCATCATTCTCCTTTAAAATGCCTTTTGCTGGGGTTCATTCCATAGTCTCGTCTCCTGGGTAGCCGGTTTCTGAGTCTCGTCCAAATGCAAAGAGAATTTAAATGCTGAATAAATCCACATTATTGAAATGTTCACTTAATATTTATTACTTGCCGCCCCATGAATGATCCAGGAAAAGATTGCCAGTGTTTTATGCTGTTTAAAGCCCACAGAATATTGGATTATTTGGAAGTCGGTTACTGAAACTGAAATGTTATGCAGGACTGAAGTCCCAGTGTTTTAGAAAATGTATAAACTTCCTCGTAAAACTTTGAATATCCAGATTGACGTTGAAAAACTCATTCCTACGCATAATTCGGGGCAGCGGTGGCCTAGTGGTTAGGGAGTTGGCCCCAGAATCTGAAGATTGTGGGTTCAAAACCCAGGCCAGTAGGTCTTCCTGAGGTACCCTTGAGCATGGTACCGTCCCCATCGATGCTGCCCGGGCACTTTAAATAGCCCCCTGCTGCACGGTGTGTGTGGGTTGTGTGGGCTGTGTTCCGTTGTGGTTCATTGTGCCATGTTTCACAATGACAGATAGTCACTTTCACTTCACTTTCACTTTCTCTGTAGGTCCGTTCGCCGTCGGGAGTCAAATTGAGTAAAGAACAAAAAAGTATCTTGTTATCGTGTTCATGGGGAAGTTGCGCAAATGATGATTAGCTGACGTTAGAGGAGTTGTCTGCTGTTTTTGAAACAGAAGTTAAGATTGATCTGAGCTTGACCTTTTCAGTCACTCCTTTCAACTTCATGATCCTGCTGGGGAGGCGAGTAGTTACGGGAAGTGAATGTGAGTAAAAGGTGAAATATTTCCAGATGTTTCCACGTCTCACACCTAGCCTGCAGTCTCATGGGGGACTGATGTGATTACAGTATGCTCATCACACAGAATTTGGTTGAATAAGTTCTGTTTGACAGAAAAATGAAGTCACGTTTTGGTCAGAATTTAAGCCAATGGAGAAAATACAGCTGGTAAGAAAAAGTAAGCTGTTGGAAATTGATGTATCTCATCGGAAATGTATCGACCTGTTCTGAAATTAATCTAATTAATTAGAAATGAATCAGTTTGTTCTGAAATGAGTCTGACTAATCAGAAATGAATCGACCTGTTCTGAAATGAATCTAACTCATCAGAAATGAATCAGCCTGTTCTGAAATGAATCTAATAATAATAATAATAATAATCCTTTATTTATAATCCCACGAATGGGAAATTCG
Organism: Hepsetus odoe; assembly: GCA_017165825.1. Classification (NCBI taxonomy): domain Eukaryota; kingdom Metazoa; phylum Chordata; class Actinopteri; order Characiformes; family Hepsetidae; genus Hepsetus; species Hepsetus odoe. The sequence goes on along the minus strand of CM029393.1, from coordinate 8,505,248 downwards.
CTCTCTGCATTTCACCCATACACACATGTGCAGCAGTGGGCTGCTATTGAAAGCGCCCGTGGAGCAGTTATGGGGACAGCACCTTGCTCAAGGGTACCTCAGGGCAACCTACTGGGAAGGGGTTCGAACCCCCTAATTAATTAGAAATGAATCAAGCTGTTCTGAAATGAATCAGTTTCATCAGAAATGAATCAGCCTGTTCTGAAATGAATCAAACTCATCAGAAATGATTAAGCCTGTTCTGAAATGAATCAAACTCATTATAATTGAATCAGCCTGTTCTGAAATGAATCTAATTAATTAGAAATGAATCAAGCTGTTCTGAAATGAATCAATTTCATCGGAAATGAATCAGCCTGTTCTGAAATGAATCAAACTCATCATAATTGAATCAGTTTGTTCTGAAATGAATCTGACTAATCAGAAATTAATCAGTTTGTTCTGAAATGAATCTGACTAATCAGAAATGAATCAGTTTGTTTTGAAATGAATCTGACTAATAAGAAATGAATCTACTAGTACAAAAAAGTCAGAAGTTTAAATATGTGGTCAGAAATAAAGCTTCCTGGGACAATTATTAATTTTAAACAGTTTATGGCATTTCATTCACCCTGGCATATAATTGCAGAACTTTATGTGGATTATGGTGTAATCACAGAGGACTAATTCTCCACCACTCTTTCCTGCAGATGAACAGGAGACGTCTGGTTCCATCATCTACACAGTGGAGCTAAAGCGCTATGGCGGCCCCCTGGGCATCACCATCTCAGGCACGGAGGAACCCTTTGACCCCATCATCATCTCAGGCCTCACCAAGAGAGGTCTGGCTGAAAGGTGAGCGCTGTGGGTCAGACCGGTCGACTCCAGACCACCAGGCCTCGGTATGCGGTCCCTCCACTTGCCCTGTGGTGTAATTGGCAGATTTTTTCTTAATCAAAGAAGGACTGAGAGGCAGTCCAGCCCAAAGTATGTTATCCTGATGGAGGACAAGACGTGTCCCGGGTACCACATGTATGGAAGAATGGAAGCCGGGAGCGATTACTTTCAACACTGAATTAAGCCAGTTTGCCACTAACTAAGAACATTTAACCACCTTTAACTGCCTTTAACTGCCTTTAACTGCCTTTAACCACGTGTTAAACAATGTTTCATTAGTGTAGCAGCGCTGTGCTTTAAGAGGAGTTTGTTGAGTCACTTTTTTCCAGTTGTTTTCAGTTGTTGATAAGGTTCCTCCTGTTTATGTGGCAGTGAAGTAACAACAAATGATTGACCTTGAAACTTACAGTTATGGCCTCTATGGAAAATTACCATGGGAGTAGGATCAACATCAGGTTTACTAATGAATTTACAGGAAATATATTTTATCTCTAGATTTGTAGAGCAATAGAGCTCGGCCTTGAATTGAATAAAACCTGGGATGAAGTTCAGCAGTACCTCTAATGCAATATGTGAAGAAAGGGATGGAAGCGGGGTGGGTTGGGTTGGTGGAAAGGTCATGCAAATCAATGATTACTGTGAGTTCAGGAACTTTAGCACAGATCAAACTGTTGGAGGGAGGATGCTCAAATATGATCAGCCATTCTGCAAAAGTAAACTGATAATAAACTGAGTGTGTTCAGAATGTGTGAAAGAACATTTTATCCCAGCAGGACTTTTCAGATCCTCAGATCAAGCCCTTGGTGACAAATCAAAAGCGATGATCTTCCTCTGAATCATGTGATTGGGTGTAGATCGGATTCAGGTTTCAAATTTAGCAGTACGTCAGACTGGGGCGGGTCAGGTCAGAGGTTGTGGGTATGGGTCGGGCCTGAGGTGTGGTTGCATGTCCTCGCTGACCTCTAACCTGCGCAAAGGAGTCACGCTGGAGCTCATTCCTTACTGCAAACACAGATGCTTTTGTTCTTTGTGAATGAGTGCAATATTGTTGCAGAAATGATGCTTTTCATGTTTTTATGTGCAAAGTCAGTGCCGCCTCCAGACCTTTGGCCTTTGCAGTTTGGTTCAGATAGTTGTAGCACAACAACAAAAGCCAATGCTATGTCACGGTTACTTGTTACACTGCTACCCGAGAGTCATTTTCTAGCGAGGACGCTAAGCACGCCAAAAATAACTGCTGTAAAGGTAAACTTGAGGTCAAAGCTCCATCGGTCATTTGCTTCAACTGATGTCCAACTGGACGGCCACACCGCTGTGTTCTGTCACAAGGAGACGTGAGTCACCCAGCTGCTTGCATTCTCACAGCACGTTTATAGCCCTTCTTATGGCCGCTATAAAGTACTTATAATGTGCTGCACCCGGGCCGTTTATATTTTATATGGGCCACAAGTGAAGCTTTTAAAGAGAAGTAGAGCAGAGGGATAAAAGAATTACACCCATGAACCATTAAACTTTCACCAGATTGGCTTTCACCAGATTTCTCCCTGTACCAGCGACCTACATCGGAACCTTCAAGCAGAACAAAGCGTCTAACTTAAGACACGAAGCAGAGAAGAAACAGGTGCAGATGATTCCAGATGATCAGGGGATTAGTTTACTGATGATGCAGAAGGCTGAGTGGTTTGAACCCCTTTATCTAGAACCTTGGGGGAGCGCTGGCCTAGTGGTTAGGGAGTTGGCCCCCGGATCGAAAGATCATGGGTTCGATTCGATTCCCTTACCAGTAGGGCCTCCTGAGGTACCCTTGAACAAGATATCGTCCCCGTCACTGCTCCACTGGCGCTTGCAAGAGCTGCCCCCTGCTGTACGTGTCTGAGTGTGTGGGTTAAATGCAGAGGTGTAATTTCGTTGTGGTTCACTGTGTGCAGTGCGAGAGCAGGCACTTTCACTTTCACTTGTGTCTTTAGGCAGTTTGAACATTTGTCCCCGTTTCTTTCATTTAATCTACTCAGTTTACCAACGATATGACAGAAATGAAATACTATTATTGCGCCAACAACGTGAAATGAGGGCGGTCCTGCAAAGGTGGACTGAATCTGTGCACCCTCTCCTGACTTCAGGCTTTATTTTCTTTAAAAGGTTAGAAAAGGTACAAATCCCCTGAGACAAATGTATTTACGCTACTAAATTTGAACTTGAGGGTCGGTGTAGGCGTTCAGCTTCGCAGCAGCAGTTTTAGAGGCTGTGTTTTCTGTTTTCTGTCTCCGTGTCTTATAACCGTCAGTGTGTTTGTGGATTAAATCAGCAGAAATGTTATTTTATTGAATGATCGAGTAACAAATATCACCAAAGGTCACCTCTAACGGACTTGTAATTGAGTTTGTTCACGTCCTTGTGAACCCACGCGCTACTCACTTGAACAGGCGCTGAATGTGGTCTGATAAAGAATATGCTCCATGCATGCACTCCCTTGCCACTTTATTAGGCACTCCTACCAGAATCATTCTACCAGAATCATTGGTCATTTGATCCGAAACGCCTTTCATTTCGATGTGATTTACAGGAAGTGTACAGATGGTAGCCCTTCTCTTGCCCCCCTCTGACTATCAAAGTGAGATTTGGGAGGTGGACTGCTTTCAACACAGCAGTGGCACCGATATGAGGCCGGAGTGCATCTCATTTTTAGACCAAATCCTGACAGTTCATTTCTTATAACCCAACATCTTGCAGAGAAGGGCTGGTTAATACCATTTGAATATTTTATTAATGGTTCTTTGGCTGTAATGTCTAATACACGTCTCCATCGCACTCCTGCCTTGGTCTCCTTTATGGGTTCGAGTCCCAGTTCACTTACCCTGAGATCCCCAGAGCAAGGTTACCGTCCCTAACACTACAAGAGCACCACTGCCTACTTAGATGGTAGGGGTTTCCAGTAAAGTTCTATTAAACGGGTAGCTTGGTGTAATTTCTAGTTACATTGACCATAAAATCCAGAGACATTCAGTGCAGATGACGCATTATAGATTTACATGCAGTAAATTAACTTCATCGCTTTCCTGTTGCAGAACTGGAGCTATTCATGTCGGAGATCGAATCTTGGCCATCAACAATGTCAGCCTGAAAGGAAAACCTCTGAGTGAAGCCATCCACTTGCTGCAAATGGCGGGCGAGACGGTCACCCTGAAAATTAAGAAGCAGATAGACAGTAAGCTCTGGATACAGTTTTTAGCACTTGGTTAACTGTGGAAGTAGCATTAAGACCTTTCAGCTTCAGTGAGGCCTTGTGAAGGACTATAAAGCGAAAGAAAGGTGAAATATAAGCTCACTTCACTGAGGTGGTCACACAAAACAGAGGAAAGCGTAAGTTATACACCATACTGCCGTTTAGAGTGTCTGCTGAGAAAGAATGCATGTACTCTTGATGTGCCCATTATCTAGAACCAGATAATTGTGGATAATAAGTGCCATTTTTGCAACTATTTCTATCATGTTTAGTCCATTCAGTTACTAGTTTTGAAGATGGAGATACGAAACAGCATCTCAGTAACTGTGTTGGGTATTTTCAAAGAAGAAGCTGAAGATACTGTACTGTGCAATAGCTTTAGGGATCTACACGAGCTCTTTAACTGCACAGTGAGAGGTTATTGCTCATAAAACACTGATTTAACACAAATAACATTACTACGAGATTTGCTTATGTCAAATTGACACAATTTCACAAGTCAATGTTTGGGGTCAAAATTTAGCTCCTATAGGTTGCTGACAGTGGAAGTCAATGGCCACCCAAATGAAAATAGCACTGCTAGACCCCTTCAAACTGCATCCACCTCTTCAAGGTGAAGCGCATTTATGGGTGTGGTCTGAAGGAATCCACTTTAGACATGTTTTGTGCCCAGTTCTACCTTAAAAGTTATATTTTGCACATAAGCAGGCTTCGGAATGGTACATCGCATTAGTGTGACGTGGCTGCGTGTGAGTGGGTCGTTTCTCTCTCTGGAGAAGTCTGGAGAACTTCCAGAAGAGCTGATATGGTTTAATTTAAGGGACTATTGATATCTAGTGTGAGCAACATTTACCTGGTGATTACAGTGTTAAATGAAAAATCTAAACTTTAGTCTGGGACAAGTGGAAAGATGTGGAAATTTGATTATTCATGAAAAGTGAATCTGAATAAGTGATGCTGGGATTTAAAGGGTTCGATGACACTAGATCGTTTTTCTAGTGGCAGACGAGAAGAAGAAAAACAACGATCTGGAGAACGACCTGAGTGATAATGAGGACTCGGAGATGACGGACTCGCAGAAAACCAATAAGCTGTCCGAGGTTTACTCCACCACCATTCCCAGCGTGGATTCGGCCATGGAGTCATGGGATGGTTCCGGTATTGATGCTGGGTATGGCAGCCAAGGTGAGCAGGCTCAGCACTTTGCTTCAGTCCACTTAAACAAACCATCTTGTGGAGATTTCTGGTTTTCCTCATATTGCAATAAAAGTCAGATTTTATCATTCAGAGCCCCTTCGTTTCCCCTGTCCCCCCATCCTCTGGTCCCCAGCACTCATCTTCAGTTCTCGCCTCATAGGAGCGTACATCCACCAGGCGGCGGGCATCGCCTTGCATCCCCATGAGTGGCGCAGCGCCAAGCAGAGGAGCAGCACACCTCCTCCCACCCGCCGTAAGAACTATCCCTTCAGTGACGGAGGCTTCAGCGAGGACGACTGGGATAAACCCGCTGGGTGAGTCACCAACCAGCAGCTTAAAATCCACTACATATTGGCCAGGAATACATGCCCACTCAAATATAGCAGCTTTTTACTCAGGCTTTGCCAAAAAAAATCAAAAACAGTGACCCAAAAGATATCGGTCACTGTCATCAAATGTTTTAAAATGATAAAATACATCAACGATCATATCTTGTAAGCAATAGGAATAAAAACATTTAAGATCCTCACTCACAGGTAAGAGTTATAGAGTTACCTCAATCTGGCAGAGTTATACTTCCATGATATTTCGCCCATTTTTAATAACTCTTTCGATCCTGGTTGCTCTGGGGTTTTATATTATGACAAAAACCACTGAGACCTCCAGGTCAAGTTTTTTTTTTCTCTGCTGCTTCAAAAGCACTCGGTCGCAAAACCACAGTCTTTATTGATCTGAACAAACAGTCGATCCATGAATAAAGACCTGCTAAACGAATCTACATCAGCAGGATGGAGCTTGTGTGTGATCAGTGTTCAGTCTTTACCTTCGCTTTGAAGTTTTTTGCCTTTCTGGGCTGAAACAGTATCCAGACGTATGGTTGTCAATTTGTTTATATGACTTCCAATAATGCAGTATTTAGGAATATTGACTGCCTGCATCTTTCTGATTATTCTGGTCACGTGAACAGCCTGCTTTGATTTCACATTTTTCCGTAACAGTACAGCGGTGGCCTAGTGCTTAGGGAGTTGTCCCCAGATTGGAAGGTTCCCTCCCTGCGATGGGCTGGCAACCCCCCCTCCCCCCCGCGACCCTAATTAGGACAAGCGGCCCAGAAAATGACTGACTGACTGACGGTACACCCCTCCCACCCACTTATGAATATACGCTTTCTATGAAACAACCAGAGAGAGAAGGGCTTCCAGGGAGGAAGTGACAAAGTATCAAATAAGAATTCACCCATCTAGGGACCCGGTGTCAACTTTCTTCAACTTCTGGTCATAATTTGTGCTCTTTTGGCTACTTTTTTTGGCAAGTTGCTAAGCAACCATGGCGATGCTTGTCATGTAGTTAGAAAGAAATCAGATTACAGAGCACCTACAGTTTCCTGATGATCAGATCGTGCTGTGAATTCATTGCCAAAACTTGATTTTGATGCAGTTATCAGATTACTATGTGCATGATTACTTTTGTTCAGGAAAAACATGTCCTTTCATACAGTGCTACTATAACATATAATCAAATCACGTCTTTTTGAAATCTCATCACTCAGGATGCTGAAAGGGATGATATTAGTTTTGATTGTTTAACCATAAGACTGACATGTTTGGATGGCTTTACTTTGGAACAAATCAATATTTTGTTGGAACGGACCGTATGCGGAACGAATGGAAAAGTACTGACTAAAGGCACGGGTTGTTTTGGTATCTCTTGCTTCATGTAACAATTATTTTCTTCTCACTCTTCCTTCTTTTCTCTTCCTCTTTCTCTCATTGTCTCTTACATACTGATCCTCATAGCAGCATGTTCAAAAGCATCAAGTGGTTTCAAAATGGACCTACAATCACATGTCCCAGTCTCTTATATTGCATGTTATTATGATATATTTCAATTTCATTGCTTTGTAGCACTTTTAGGCCTCAAGCCTCCATCCAGTCTGCCTTGTGGTCTTAAGTCTTGCCAGAAATGGTGCCAGAGGGCCTGTTGGCAGCACCAGTTTGACGATGCCAGGCTCTGAGTGGTTCTGGTCCTTCTTTTCTGCCACAGATATGCCAGCCAGACTCACGCCGACAGCATCATGCTGGACCACGAGGACAGCTTCTGGTGCCAGGCCCTGGAGGATTTGGAGACGTGTGGGCAGTCAGAACTTCTCCGCGAGATTGAGGTAAACTGTGGGGAGGCACACTCATCTTTAAATAATTTCCAGTCACACACTGCTTGCAAGACTCCTAAATAACACTGAATGAAGATGTTTCCTGGAAACTGTGCACAAGAGCAAACTGTCAAGTGCCGTCTCCTTCTTTGCTCCAGACCCTGAAATGGTCTCATTCGGACTTCTTTTCTCAAGTTCTTGTCAATTCAAGGTTTCATAATCATGTTCCACCTAACTCACCCTTCCACCTTTTGGTCATTATTGGTCATTCTGTCCCTCCTGCGTATTTTTAGCATCCTAGAACATTTTGTTGGCAGGGAGGTCCACCAAGACCCCTTTAAACAGAAGGAAAGTAAAGTCTATCCAGACCAAAGTCTTTTGTGATATTGTTTAATGGTGCTAAGTTTTTAAAAATTTGCTTTATTTAGTTGAGATGTAAAAACTAAACATCCATAGAGGATGGTTCACTATAGAAAACATACATTGTCCTCTAGCTGTGACTGCTTGTCCGCCCTGTGATGGACAGGTGACCTGTCCAGATTATTGCTCTGCCCTTCACCCTATGAGCACTGGGATAGGCTCCAGCATCACCTCACAACCCTGGTTAGGATAAACTGCTGAGTAAATAATGGGATGATTGTTGTTGATGATTAATCTGAGAAATCTCAATCTGAGAAAAACTGTTTTCTCTGGTGTCTGTTTTGTCTCACAGTGCCCTAAAAGTACCCCGTCAACATGAATCATTTCACATGAGTGTGAAGGAAAGGGAGGAAAGTGGAGTGGTTAGGATGCAGGGAGTAGAGGTGACAAAGGTGGAGTTCAAATACTTCAACAGTTCAGAGTAACGGCGAGTGTGGAAGAGAGGTGAAGAAGAGAGTGCAGGCAGGTTGGAATGGGTGGAGAAGAGTGGCTGGAGTGACAGACAGTACCAGTGAGAGTAAAAGGAAAGGTTGTGAGACCAGCTATGTTGTACAGGTTGGAGACGGTGGCGATGATGAAAAGGCAGGAGGTGGAGCTGGAGGTGTCGGAGTTAAAGGTGCTGAGATGTTCGTTGGGTGTGACGAGGATGGTCAGGATCAGAAATTAGTATATTAGAGGGACAGCTCAGGTTGGACGGTTTGGAGACAAAGTTAGAGAAGCAAGGTTGCGTTGGATTGGACACGTCCAGAGGAGAGACGAGGAGTATATCAGAAGGAGGATGTTGAGGATGGAGCTTCCAGGAAAGAGGAAAAGAGGAAGACCAAAGAGGAGGTTTATGGACGTGGGGAGAGAGGACATGCAGGTGGTCGGTTTGAAGGAGGATGCAGAGGACAGGAAGAAATGGAGCCTGATTATCTGCTGTGGTGACCCCTAAACAGGAGAAGCCAAAAGAAGAAGAAGATTTGTAGCTTGCTCAAGGGTAGCTCAGGACAAACTTCTGACCTGGGATTCGAACCCAAGACCTTCCGATCCTGGGGCGTAACCACTAGACCACCACTGCCAGCAGTGTGAATTATCCTGTTTGCTCATTTATTTAACAATGCAGTGGGTGTCCCAACCCAGAGCCATTCAAAGATATTATTCAGTCTCAACAGTTGGCCTGTTTGTCAGTAATTCCCAAGAACGCTCTCTCTGTTCTCTTCCTGTGCTTTTGTTCTGAAGAGAACTTGTGATGTGCTGTGATGCCCTGATTCCTGTGTGGGAGGAGATGTAGATTTGAATCACATTGCTGAGAATATGCTGGTTTCCAAAACACAGAAGATAAGGATTGGACTTTAATGTTCAATTGGGAGGATTATCTTGCAGAACGGGCAACATTATCAAATTTAAGCATCATTAAATAAGACTTTCCTCCAAGTTCAGCAGGACTGAAAATGATTTAACTGTGCTGACTGTTTGCTAAGCAATGGAGATTCTCTGTGATGTTAAAGCAGCTGTGCACCTCATATGATGGGCCAAATCACTGATTGTTCCTCACTGAAAAGATATGGGACACTCTCTCTTGCACTAGCTGTTCTGCAGTGTCTCTGCTTGTCCTTGCTTTACTAGCAACCCTCTTCCAAATGACCTTCTGTCAACAGGGAGTGGCTTCCAGAAGAAACCGAAAGTTTTCAAAAGAGGAACTTTTGAAGCATGCCAGAGAAGAACACCATGAGATTCACGTCAAATTCCTTGAAAGAGACTATTGAAAAATTCACAGCTGGCTTTGATGAGTTCACCTTCTTGTAGGATCTGGAGTTCTCTAGAGAAGCAGAAAAAAATGGAAAAAGAAAATCAAACGATTTCACTGATCCGTCGAAAGAAATCTTGCTCTGTGGGAAGCCAAATGTTGCCTTATCGTTTTCTCAGAGCAGGGAAGTCGGGCACAGTCTGATTTGCAGAGCCTAAATTTAAGCAAGAGCGATAGGCCTTATGCTTAATTCGTGGTTTTGTAGTATTTCTGTGCTGTTACTGTACATTTTCACTGAGATCATCTCCCCGAGGGTCATCCGTCTGTCCACAGACCATGGACCAATTTCATGCTGGCTGGCTCAAAATAATGACCAGCGATCTTACATAACCGTCACTGAAACGTGAGAGAGCTCCTACTTTCTGCTCACTCATCAGCTCTCCAAACATTTTTGCCTTTAGCTTTTGTCAGACATGGGAAGAGTGAACAATCTCTTGCCTGATCTTCTCTATCTTCACTCCAGAGAAGGATCAGTGTTCATCCCCCGGACGCAGATGACTCCTGATCACCAGCAGAGATCAAAATACAGTGTGATGTACTGCCCCACTAAGCTTCACTTGATCATGTCTTATTAATAACATCATTGTGCTTTCTTTGGCAGAGCCAGCACAGGAAATAAAAAAGGGCTTGATAAGAAAAGCACTTGGCCGGGCCAAAGAATCCCGCATGTGGGCTCATATTTACACAACACAGCTGGCGAGTCTGTATTGGCTGTTTCTGTATCACATATCAGGTTTATGGTTTCCCATCGCCATGTGTCGTTGGGAAGAGCTGAAATGACAGTAGACGCTGACAACCCGACAGAAAAGTTAGCTGCCATCTTTACCTGGCATTTTAGAAGCAACATGGATCTTTTTTCTTCACGTGGCCAAATGTTTTAATAATGATCATTGTTTGTGCTTAAAGTGCATCTAGTATCTCTGTATCTTAGAAATGAAAGGAATGGAAAAGGGTGAAAACATACAAAAATAAGCAAACTTCATGTTGCAGCATATATTGAGAGTTGCTCAGCGTATGGGCGATTAGATTACAGGAGGCCCGGTAAAAAGCAAGCGTGGCATGATGGCCCAACGGCTCCACGTCATGCATGTCAGGTGGATCTGAGAAGCTAAATCGCCCGCTAGGGGTGAGTGTCTGAGTGTGTTCGTCTGTGTGTCTGCCCTGTGATGGACCAACAACCTGTCCAGGGTCTGTGCGTCTGTCCTGTGATGGACCAACAACCTGTCCAGGGTGTCCCCGCCTTTCATCCTGTTAGAGCCAGAATAGCACTGCCTATGACCCCAATCAGGACAAGCGGCTCAGAAAGTGAGTGGAGGAGTGCATGATTGCGGAAGCAAACACAGAATAAATTTACAGTTAACTACAAATCACAGTTAAATTTTGTGAAAAGTGTTAGGTTTCTGAAGTGACTAAATTGGAAAGGCAATCACATTTACGCCATTTAGCAGACGCTCTTATCCAGAGCGACTTCCATGTCCTAATTACAGGGACAGTCCCCCTGGAGCCACTCAGGGTTAAGAGTCTTGCTCAGGGACCCAGGGGTGATAGTGCCAGAGGTGGGATTCGAACCTGGGACCTTTTGAGCCATGGGTCCATAGGCAAGTATCCTACCACTGGACCACCGCCCCCCAATCACAACTGAAGTTCCTCCTCTTTCCACTCATCTTCAACTTCCTCTCAAGGCCTCTCTCAGTCCTGTTTCTGTTTGTTTAAAGGTCCAGAAGATGTTTTTCCTTTATTTGACTTTTTTCCTGAGGTTCTCTTTGCTCAAGGGTACCTCAGGGTGAACTACACAATCTTCAGATTACCTCTGCTGCTATGTAGATGATCTCTGTTCTGATTGAACTTCATGGACCTGCTTTTTTGGAAACATGAACTTTTGAGACCCTCAACATTAGTAATGCTAAGTCTTTAGCCCCTCATTTCTTCATATTTTGCCTCAGACTGCATTTTTTATGTCTTGTTCAGGAGCAGTTCTCCAGATCTTCCTGAAGGACAGTGTTGTTGTCTCTCATTTTCAGTCCAGTCTCTGTACCTGAGCAGTTCTCCAGATCTTCCTGAAGGACAGTGTTGTTGTCTCTCATGTTCAGTCCAGTCTCTGTACCTGAGCAGTTCTCCAGATCTTCCTGAAGGACAGTGTTGTTGTCTCTCATGTTCAGTCCAGTCTCTGTACCTGAGCAGTTTGATAGTTCTGTGTTGGTTAATCCACACAGTGATCTACGTCTGAACCTTCAAGCAGAACAAAGCGTCTCACTTAAGACATGAAGCAGTGAAGAAACAGGTGCAGATGATTCCAGATGATCAAGCCGGCATTTCACTTCATTTCACTGGACATTTTCCAATAATTCACATCAAGAAAGACATTTTTACTCTTTATGTGGCAAGCCAGAGCTGGACGTCTGCTAAATGTCATGTTTGGCAATTAATTCTTATATGATGCATTTTTCCAAATTCCACAGCTCCAGTCTGAGATGACCCATTTAAAGAGGGAAAGGGGGGAGGGGAGGTGCATAGCAAAACAGAATATTACCTCGCTGATAGGGTTCACTGCATCCACAGTGTGTGCAAATGAACCAACGTCATGCACAGGAACGAAGACGGCACGGCCGGAGACAGACATATCTCTTGGCTTTGTTAATTAAGAAGGATTGTGAGGGATTATTAATGGTGGGAACAGCATTAATAATCTACACAATGCTCAAATCCTTCATTTGGGGTCCCGGAGGCCTGTTCAAGTCGTACTCGAATGATAATCTCCATTCTAATACAGAGGTCTTGAAAATGAATGCTCTCCCAAAACAATGAGGAAGCTCATTTGGAACGGGTTAATGAAGTCCTGACTGCTCCAGGCAGGATGAATAATTGAGAGCGTGTGTGTGGGTTTGCGTATTTGATAGTGTGTGTATGTGTGTGTTTGTGTGTGTGTGTGTCTCTGAAGTATGCTTATGCTCCAGGTGGTGGTTTAAACTGTAACACTCTCTTCAGGCTAGCTAAACTACTCGGCCATATTCGGCATAAAAGGCCAAAACACATTTTAAGGGCTTTTTTTTTTGATAGAAAATGGATCGTAACAATGTTCCCAGTAAAGGAGGACATTTGCAGATGTTAAAATAGTGAACTAACTTCTCTGTGAACTTTTTTATACTAAGGTCCACAAATAATGATGAATTTTATGCATCAAAAGCAGCCCTTCTTTTCATTTCATGACCTTTTCCTGAATACCTCTCTTTTTTCCAACCCATTGACGAAAGACTTGTACTTTCTGAACACAAAAGGAAGATTTGTTTTGAAGATTGAGGTCAGCATCCAACCAACAGGACTTTTACAGCTCTTGCTAAGTTTCCATGAAGACAAGAAGTTCCCATCACTCAGGGAGGGGTGAGGGCCATAAAGATCTCATCGCAATCCCACAGATCTCTGCAGGATTCAATGGTTCAGATGTAAATAAAGCAATTCGGAGCAGAATGTCTAATTGCGCCGTGCAGGCGAAACACACATTGTGAATGTTTCACAGACGTGGTGATGTGAATGAGACGCCTGAAGAGAGTGTAATGGCTAAAAGCTGCTGGAATGAGTGTTAATAATGAGCAAAGGTTATGCTGGTTAGGAATAAGCAACCTGGGAACGTGTTTCGGTTTTCAGAAACTGTCAGATATAATACATATAATGACACATTTAAAAATATATCAGACATGTTTTTGAACCCCTTGCTGGGGTAAATGCCTAAAAAAGCTATGGTTCCTCTGGCAACGTAAACCCATGTTTCCTCCATGGCAGCGGGAGCCTAGTGGTTAGGGAGTTGCCCCTGAATTGGAAGATTGTGGGTTCGATTCCCTCACCAGAAGGTTGCCCTGAGGTACCCTTGAGCAAGGTACCGTCCCTGTCGCTGCTCCCCGGGTGCTTTCAATAGCTGCCCACTGCTGCACAGTGTTTGAGTGCTTGGGTTTAATGCAGAGGTCTAATTTCATTATGACAAGGGTTGTCACTTTCACTTCACTTCCATCATCTTTAAAGTGAAAGTGACTATTGCCATTGTGAAACACGACACATAGCGAAACACGAGGAAATGCAACCTCCGCTCAGCAGGGGGCAGCTATTTAAAACGCCCAGGGAGACGTGATGGTACGGTACCTTGCTCAAGGGTACCTCAAGGCAACCTACTGGTCTGGGAATCAAACCTTGTGTACAGTGCAGTGTTTTTTCAGAGCTTGGCCTAATAAACCCACACTTTTACAATTCCACTTCCACTAATTCTCTGAATTTTATCCATCACAAGAAAGTAAGAAACAAACTGGGCTTCTCGTACAGAAAGTTTTTCATTTCACATTTCATTTTCTAGGAAAAAAAGGCAAATGCAAGAAGCCACGCATCCTGTTAGTCATCAGTAACGTCCGGCTGTTCATTAAGGACGCAGGTGATTATCCCAGTGTGACTTCTTCTGAAAGACATGACAGGCGTTTGCTAACTTTCAGCCTCAGCATAAGCAAAAACATAAGAAGCTTTTAAACAGTGTGTGTGTGTGTGTGTGTGTGTGAGAGAGAGAGTGTGTGTGCTGCACATTAAGCCATTTAATGAGATCCACACTCTCCCAATATAGGCCTACTACAATTTTTAAAAAAAGCATCACTAATCTCAAAGTGTGTCTGCTGTATTTAAAGTAAAGGCAAAATTTAGATTCATCTCCTGTCACTCAAACTGGGAGAGTAAAACAAGAAACCCTGCCGTGAGACAGATTTACAGCCACCAGGTTAAGTAGCGCCATCCACACTGACGAGCGCCAAGGAAAGGAGGCACCGCATCATTTTTGATCGGCAAATCCAGGAGGGGTAAATCCCCGCTCCTCACAGCTTAAGCTAAGCTCATCGCCTTCGTCTCTCGAGGAAACACAGCTCCGCTTCGGCGTGGGAGTGGAGGAGACGCAAAACGATGGCCGTGAAGACTTGCACGCGCCTTCGGAGCTTAAAGGCGGTAAGGAGATTACAATATTGCCTTTAAAAGGCCACGTCAAACACGGAGAACACGTGGGTGGAAACGAAGAGGTGAGGAGTGTTTGGGTTCTAATCGCTGACTAATGTTCCTGGAGAAGTCAATCAAAGACTGGACAAGGCACTAAGCGCATTCTCATTGGACGCGTCCTGACTGTGCATTATGTGAAAAACTGAAGTTTGGGAAGGCTGGAGTGGGCCAACGAATGTGGTCCAACATATTTTACTCAATCTACTCAAGTTCTGGGATTTTGTCCAACAACAGATACAGCGGCAAAACCTCAAAGACAATCTTTCTAACCGTGATACGTCCACAGTTTGGATTTTGTGATGGGAAACATCATAAGAGCACCACTAGCTCTACATTACTGAACTTCTGATTTTTAATTTGCCAATCAAACTTTATTTTGACGATCCCCTGCCCATAATTTCAATCACATGACTGGCAGAGAAGGCAAAAAAACACATGACTACAGCACTGAAGCATATTTTCCTCTGTTGCAAACAAAGATTATCATATCGTACATCGAGCAAGCAAAGAAAATCAAAGAAAGGAGGGCAGTCTGGAAGATTTGTGCCCTTTTGAGCCCTATCAAGCAACCGCTGCTTTTCACTTTGCACTTCGGTCGCTAAAAACGGTGAAGTTCCTGCCAATAATGCTCCTCTCAAAGGTGTGCTTGCCCTGCAATGGACTGGAGACCTGTGCCGCCTTTCACCCTGTGAGAGGGATGGATCCTAGCACTGCCCACAACCTTCAGGGCAAGTGGCTCAGAAAATGAGTGAGAGAGTGAGAGTAACTTGAATGTTAATAAGATGAGATTTATCTATGCTGGAGCATCCAATTAAAGTTGCCACTGAGCCTTTAAAACCGTGCATCTCATGAGTGGAGATGTAGTGGGCAGGGATTTGCGTGAATGAAGTTTCTAAATGAATCGAGCATTAAATTCGGCCACATTGTGGGTCTCAAATCCATCAGGTTTAACACTGCAGCCTCACGCTTCCGTCTGGCACAAACAAAGTGCGTTTTTCTGAAGCTACAACCTCCAGTTCTTTGAGTATGCAGCGGATTAAAAGCACAAGCTAACGCTTGTCTCAGAAACTTGTCTTCTGAAGATTTCCTTGGCTTCAAGCAACGCACATGGCTGTTCAGTCTGGGCTCATGGACACCTCTGTGAAAGACGCCATCTATTATGCATCACTTGCAACTCTTGAGGCCTCAAACGATGCACACAGTCACGGATGACACATTTATTTGACACATCTTTGCATTTTTTCCAGCCTGAAATGTGACAAAAAAAAATGTGATCAAACTTTCATGAGATGAGGGCCAATATATCAAGCTATAGCTTTTTTTTTTTCTTCGTGTTTGCCTGTAACATCAAAGCGAGCCTCGCTCCTGGGCGTCAGTTCTTCATTAAAGTCCACACCGCACATGCAGCCTTCCCCTTCCTGCAACCTCGCATCTCCATGCACATGCTTCTCCAGCTCGACGGGAGCTGACCCACATATCGCTCTGGGAAGAAATTAGCAGCATGAATCAGATCCTGGAAGAAGCTGCCACTTGTCTGAATGCATCAGGGAGCATCTTCTCCAATCTTTCTGTCCAGAGAAGAGCAGGGGGGGGATAAATGCAATAATAGTCAACAGCACTGTTATTTCCCCCCATTATCTACAAGCAGCTCCCACTGGAATCTGGAACAGATTTACAAAACATCATCCAAATCCATCATGTGAATAAAAATAAAAGAAGAAAACATCTTTGTACTCCAGCCTCAGATTTCAGGGCATTGACATTCTGTTATAAAACTAGAAATTAAGTGTCTTAAACGCAGAAATGGTCGTCACACCCTGCGAAAATGAAAAGTCTTTTCATCAGTGCTACTGTCTCCAAGGAGTATTGCATAGCTGGTTTCACTATCATTCTGTAAGCCTTTCCTTTCACTCTCGCTGGTAGATGTCTGTCACAGATCACTCTTATCACTTTTCTCTACCCATTCCAACCTCCCTGAACTGAAATCTCCATCTCTCCAGGTTCTCATCAAGCTGCTCCCTATTCCCACTACAGATGACAATATCATCAGCAAACATAATTGTTCACGAGGACTTCTGTCTAACTTCTCCATCAACATGTGCATTACTATTATAAACAAGAATGGTCTCAGCATTGATCCTTGATGTAATCCAACTACTTTAAATGCATCCGTCACTCCTACTGCAGACCTCATCCTTGTCACACTGCCCTCATACATGTCCTGTAACACTCTGAAATACTTCTCTGCCACACCTGACTTCCTCTCTAGGCACCCTGTCATCTGCTTTCTCCAAGTCCACAAAGGCACAATACAACCTCCTCTGACCTTCTCTGTTCTTCTCCATCAGCACCCTCAGAGCACACATTGCTTCTGTAGTGCTCGTTCTCTGCATGAAACCATACTGCTGTTCACTAATCATCACCTTTTTCTTAACCTCACTTCCAAGACTCTTTCCCAGAACTTCATGCTGTGGCTGATCAACTTTATCCCTCTATAGTTACTACAGCTCTGTGCATCACTCTTTTTCTTGAAAATCGGTACCAGTACATTTCTTCTCTACTCCTCAGGTTCCTCTCACTTTCCAAGATTTTGTTAAACAATCTGATCAGAAACTCAACTGCCATCTCCCCGAAAGACCTCCATGCTTCCACTGGTATATCATCCGAACCAACAGCCTTACTTCATCGCTGTCCTTACTTCCATCTTGCTTTTTTGCTGCACTTCCTGGTTCAGTGTCCTCACATCATCCAATCCTCTCTCTCTCTCATTCTCTTCATTCATCAGCTGCTCAACACACTCTGTTCACCTGTGAGTGCGCTTCATCTCCATGTCCTCCTGCCTACTTTCTTCATCTCTCTGACTGTCCCACTTCTTCTTCACCTGCCTCTTCTTCTGTATACACTCCTGAACTTCTGAATTGCACCACCAGATCTCCTTATCCTCCTCCTTCTTTTTATCTGTCTTACCACTTTTACACTTTGACACTTTTACAACCAGGTAACTATTCACTTCCATCAGCAGCACCTAATTCAACTTAATGAAGCACCAATTAACCAAACCAGGTACTGAACAGGATCACTAATTATACTGGAATTCCCTGAAGACAGCTTCAAGAACATTTTCAAATACACAATATCCCTTCTAACTGTATAGATTTGTGCTTTTATACATACGT
The DNA here is from genome assembly GCA_017165825.1 of Hepsetus odoe. Taxonomy (NCBI): domain Eukaryota; kingdom Metazoa; phylum Chordata; class Actinopteri; order Characiformes; family Hepsetidae; genus Hepsetus; species Hepsetus odoe. Next base: position 8,487,402 of record CM029393.1, on the reverse strand, counting down.
TTTTATTAACACAAAGTTACTTATTTATTAGATTTGTGTAATATTGGACTAAATAAATCATTTAATTCTAGTTTTCTCTTTTTGAGTCAAGTTTAATTGTCATTTCAACCATATACACAGTGCACAGCGAATAGAAACCTACTTCCTCCAGGACCATGTATTGCACGTATAAGACAACATAACAACATGACAAAACTACATTTTGAGTTCCTCAGATTCTTTGGGACTCTATCTAACCCCGAGGATGATGATATGCCTACAACACAACACAACAGACATGTACAATGTGATGATATGATGATAGGTGATTCTGTGCACCTCTCTGCAAGCTCTGATTACTCATAAGCTACTGCAAATAAAATTATGATCAGCATTTGTCTCTTATTTGGGCAATTTTCCTGAGAAAGTGATATTGAGGTTAAAAACTGTGCAGCACCCCCCTGTCTGCATGGGGTTTGGCAGCGAATCGATAAAGAGAAATCAGCCACAAGGCACCGCAAGACGAGGCTCTCTCCAGAGGGATGAGAATTATTGGACGTGTGTGGGATGAATGTGTGGGGTATCTAAGGTTGAGGATGATACAGATGATTCTCTGAGGCTACAAAAACGATGAAGAACATCAAAGTCAAAGGAAGCATAAGCACCGGGGGCTTTTATGTTCTTCGCTTTCTTGTAGCCGCGTCGTAACACCAGAACAGGTCCTGAAAGCGTATTCCGAAGACATACCGGAGAGCGGGAACATTTACAAAGTCACTGAATCAAAAAGTTTCGACAACACGTTTAAAGAACTGACTCGACTGCAGTGCAAAAACTCAGACCCCACGTAGGCTGCTAATACGGTGAATCAGCGGAGGCCATTACAAAGCTCTGCTGTGCCACCATTAACCAGCTGTTCATCAAACACATCAGTGTGTAAATGGAGCACAACACCTCCCACAAGTCTGAAGAGTTTGAGTTCAGTCTCTTCCTGCCAGATTTCTGGGGTTGAGTGGGTCTTCATGATTAAATCTGGCCTGTGGTCTAAAGCTCCAGGGGCGGCATTAAGCAGGAAGAGAGGCTAATTAAAAGGGATGACAGCCGATGAGATGACAGAGCAGGTTAGCTCTGTGTGTGTGTGTGTGTGTGTGTGTGTGTGTGTGTGTGTGTGTGTGTATGTATGTTTTGCCTGCTCTATAAGTCCGTCCTACCAACATTCTCATTTGGTCCCTGCCAGTGCCCTCCACTGGGACTGGAATTTAAAATTCATGGCACAGTAATTAGTGCTGTGGCCCATTTCACACCAATCCAGAACATTGATCACAATGACAAAATGCTCTTTAAAAATTATTAACCCACCAAGCAGCATTTTCAAATTATAGCATTTTCCTTTATAGATTAAATAAAGTAAATGAAACATTAATAGTGTTTAGTTTATTATAGTCATTATTTATTGTTTTGGTATTATTGCAAGAATATCAGAATGTCAAGCAAGTCATACCCTGACCAACAGGAAAATTCATTTTAGTAACATTTTTTATTCGGTAAGCAAATTGTAGATGCATTGTAGATGAATTAAACTAGAATATTAGTTTTAATTCTCCGTGGTCAAAAGTTTTGAGAACAGCACAAATGTTAATTCCCAAATTTGCTGCCTTAGTTTTTATGATGGCAGTTTGCATAAACTCCAGAATGTTCTGAAGATGGTCTGATGAGCTGCAATTATGTGCAACAAAATCCCCCCCAAAAAAACACTTCCACTGCATTTCATCCACAAAAGGACCTGACGAACTCCTTTCACTGATCCTCTCGTTAACACGGGTGAGTGTTGAGAAGGACATGGCTGGAGATCACTCTGTCCTGCTGATGGAGTTAGAATAGCAGACTGGATGGTTTAAAAGGCAAGTTGTACTTGAAATCATTGTTCTTCCTCTTTTAACCATGATTACCTGCAAGGAAACTTGTGCATCATCATTGCTTTATTTATAAAAGGCTTCACAGGCCAGGATATTGCTGCTAGTAAGATTGCACCTAAATCAACCATTTATCGGCTCATGAAGAACATCAAGGAGAGGTTCAATCGTTGTGAAGAGGCTTCAGTGCTGCCCAAGAACGTCCAGCAAGCACCAGGACCATCTTTGAAAGCTGATTCAACTGCAGGATCGAAGCACCATCAGTGCAGAGCTTCCTCAGGAATGGCTGCAGGCAGGTGTGCGTGCATCTGCACACACAGTGAGGTGAAGACTTTTGGAGGAGGGCCTGGTGTCAAGAAGGTCAGCAAGGAAGCCACTTCTTCCAAAGAGAAACACCAGGGACAGATTGATGTTCTGCAGAAGGTACAGGGACTCCTGAGGACTGGGGTAAAGACATTTTCTCTGATGCATCCCTTGTGTACATTCATGTGTGGAGCTTCTCCCTCACAATGTTGCCGAACAACACAGCCATGAATAAAGAAGGGAACCAAAACATCCTCCAAGAGCAACTTCTTCCAACCATCCAAGAACAGTCTGGTGAAGAACAATGACTTTTCCAGCATGACAGAGCACCGTGCCATAAAGCAAAAGTGATAAATAAGTGGTTCGGGGAACAAAACACTAAAACCTTGGTCCATGGCCAGGAAACTCTCCAGACCAGAATCCCATTGAAAACTTGCGGTCAAACCTCAAGAGGCAGGTGGACAAACATCTTCACGGCCGATCCATCATTGGTTTGCAAAATCTTTCCAGATATTCCTACACAGTACCCTACACCACAGTTCCTACACTGGTCTCCCTTGGCTGAAGCTCACTCACCAGTGTCCTGGGGTTTGCTGGGCAGACGTGCGTGATGAGCAGGTAGGACTTCCAACTTGGCCACATCTGAGGTGCTGGCTAACAGCTGGGTGGCCTCCAGCACAGAGCAGTGTTCTGTACTTGTGCCATCTATGGAGAGGATGTGATCACCTACATGCAAAGCTCCTGATCTGCAGAAACAAAGGCAGAAGATACAGAGTGTGTGGAACTGTTCTAAAAAAAAACATCAGTGGATCATTCCCAGTACAGCAGTGATACTGGCATGGTTGCGATATGGTAGTAACGGAGCTTGTATGAGCGCAATAGTGTTTCTGGACAAGTCTATGTACCTTCAGGGTGAGATGGGTCCACCATCGAAAAATACTCAGAACAGAGCGGCTCTCTTTTCTACAGGACAGTTGAAGGCAGCAGCTCAAGTATGAAGTTGTATTACTTATTTGAGGATGACTCAATATAAACGTCTATGATGAAGACAACTACTATCAAAGGATGTCCTAAGTGACTCCATCCATCTTCTTTTTCTTTCAGCTGCTGCCATTAAAAAGCTAAATTGGCTAGCACACAGCACGACATGATCAGATTTTAGTTCAGCATTCACACTGGATCCATCAACCATTCATCAACCATCAATCTGGCCATGCTGGTGATGATGCTACTGAGCGCTGCGATACATGAAGTACACCGACACAATACCTGGTCTTGAATACTTTAAAGGAGCATAAGAATTGTAAATAGCCAATGGGAGCTCTGGAGGAACAATTATGTCTACAAGTTGTAATTTGGAACTCATTTTAGGTTGGAACAGACCTTCTCATGGTTGCGTGCTCAGGAACTCTCAAGAGCACTTCTACATTCTGATTGGCCACCATTTATCATGTCATTGCCATAAAGCTAACTGGGCTTTATTTTGATGCCCTCAACGCCTAAAAACACGCCCCCCTTCCAATCACTTTGACACTCCCACCACTCCCAGTGTGGACATACAGGAAGACTTTTGGAGGTGTTCCAGGGACGGCTTTAATCACATATGAGCCTGAAACATGAACACACTGAGACGGAGACAAGAGATTGTCACCTGTCCACCACGCTGGCGGCTTTGATCTTGTCGATGACGATGACCTGCTTGTTCCTGTGGGTGGCAGAGGTCAACGTGATGCCCAGACTCGCTCCGGGTGACTTCGCTATCTCCACCAGTAACGGTCCAGAGGCATTTGTGACTGAATCTGAAATCATCAAACAGAACATCTTAGTCTAAAGCAGATTCAGCTTCAACTTATTCATAAAAACTAAACAAGAACATCAAAAGAAAAACAAAAAACAATATTTCCCCAAAAACATTCACCTGCTAAGATCTTTATTTTCATCGTTTAGAAAGTTCAGACAGGGATTTTGTTTGTGAGCGTAGGAAGAGAAATTGGCATGGCCGCCCAGACCTCAAAAGATCTGACCTGATGGAACAAGCGCTCTCAGGAGGGCGGTGATCAACAGGCCGTGGGGAGAATGGGGTCTGTCCCACTTAGCTTCTAACATGGTCAAATTGCCTCTCAAATTCAATCTTCTTCTCACATTGCAAAGTTCAACTGCACTTGACACGAGGTTGATAAGCTGAACTGGAAAAGGTGGAGAGCATAATGCTGCTGCCTGGGAGAATTTTTATCCAGGGGATCCGCCTGTGCTTAGTTTCTATTGTCAACGTACAGATTTAGCTGCATAATTAGAACTGTATCCAAGTTCAGGACGATCAGGGCGGGATGACCAAGTTTTAAAATATTCTGTTATCCAGTGGGGTTTTGACTTCTGCTGTTACTCTGATCCCTTTTTTGGAGCCTCTGTCTTTAAGGATTGATCGACCAATAAGCGGTTCATTTCAGCTTAAGATGACAAAGACGTGTGTAAGTTCGGACCCGTGTAAAGTCTCTGCTCACCCATGATGGACACGTCATATTCGATTTGAAAGAGGGCCTCCTGGCCACACTGTGCCAGAACGGTAAGGGAATCGCTATGGCAGGCGCTGTGTAAGGGGACACCGTCCACACTGAGGATCCGGTCACCCGCCTTTAGTGTGCCCTCCCTGCATGGACAGAGACATGAGGAGCTCCGTTAGACAGTAATGCAGCACTATATCCTGAAAAATAATTGTAAAAATATTTGTTTACCTTTAAAATGCTTTAAAATGTGCATTTAAAATTAAAAATGCAGATGTTTGTTAAACTCAAAAAATCTGAAGGCCAAAAATTTTCAAGACTAAAATGGTCACTGTTAATATTCAGGTGCGAATAACATTTATATCATTTGGCAGATGCCCTTATCCAGACAAATATATTAGAAACAGTATTTTAAGAGTATTTTTACTTTTAGGTTCGCAGGAGAACTATGGATAAATCAGGGTGGTGGGGTGGCTGGAGTCTAACCCTCTACTCAGAAAGTGAAAAGGGGAGAAACTCCCCAGGACAGCACAGGTCAGGCACACCTGGGGACAATTCAGCACCTCCAGGTTCCCTGACACTCATGTCTCTAAGGATGATCTAAACATAACTGACCAGACATAAATAAGGCAGTCCATGAATCAAACTTTTCCAAAGAAGAAAAAAAGACTTCTGAGCATATTCTTAATTCATCTTCTTATAAGCAAGAGATTTTTCCCCTAGTGTGTCTTCAGCTTTCAGTTCCCAAATCCAATAAAGGGACATGGGTGTCCATGAATTGCCGTATCAATGCAGCCGAGACGTCTTTGTTTCTCGTTTGAAGAGTAACTCTGTCTCCAACAGCCATAAGCAGCATTTTTGTTTTCTCCTCACCAGGGTGTGTGATGTTGACACATGAAAAAGCCTGCAGGAGATGCTCTGATCCGTCATGGAAACACCGGATCCTGAACTCACACCAGCAGTTCAGAGCGGTACCGCTGTGCTCTGGGTGAGGAATGAGGCGATTCAGGAAAAGGCACATTTCTGCAGCCTGTCACTTTGCATTCAGGCTGTTGCCGCAGCCCACGGTGCCCGGAACGAAACATACCTTTAAAAAAATCTCCCTGCATTTGATACAGATGGCTGTGATCTCTCTCTCGGTTTCTCTCCCAGAGATACAGCCTCACTACTCGATTTCTTAGCAACGATCGCAGTCATTCTGCTCTTTCCATATTAACCAGCCGGTGATCATTCAAGGTCAACACGGACCCATCCCAAGCTCTGGTCGCTTCATTGGCTATTTGCATCTTGAAGGAGGCAACAAATGAGTAGCATTCTTGACTAGCTGCACTTTTAGAGGACAAACACAAGGTTAAAAAGGAGGGACTGGTGTGAAATTTGATGGCTGTATTTGTTATGCACTTACAAAAAAAAAAAAATTGAATGCAGGAACTGGGAACATATTTCGCTGGATTAGAAAAATACATTTATAACAACATTCTGTTAAACAAGAGCGCAATACACCCGCTATGAAATATTAGTCAAATCTCAACCTCATCATCAATATTGTATACATGCTAATGTCATATATATAGTACTGTGAAGCATAAAAGTCCTGAACACCCATTTCTTCAGATTTTGTTTCTAAAGATCCAGACCTTCTTGTATTTTGAATGTGCTGTTGAGGAACAGTTCTCCAGACTTCCTGAAGGACAATGTTTTTGGTTCTCATTTTCAGTCTAGACCCTGTCATGAGCAGCTTCGGAAGCAGAGAAGCAGAGTGGGGTCATCTTCACAAAGAGCAAAGAGCACGAGGAAGCCTTTGGAATGTCCTTCAAGAAGCCTGGAGAACTATATAGAGTCTGAGTAGCGTATTAAGTGTATTTACACTTGTTGGCACATCAAAAAAAATCAAAAGTACCTAATATAAAGAAATAAAGGGTTGCTCAGCACTTTTTCACAAAACTGTATATATATATATATATATATATATATATATGTAAAAATAATGAAAGGTAAACTAAAGGACTAACACAGGTAAAAATAAAATCTGAATATGAACAATGCGAATAAAACAAGCTGTATCTTGTTTAATCCATTACCTGTCAGCAGGGCCACCGGGTCGCACATAGGTTACTACTAATGGTCGAGTTTTGTGCCAGTCTTCGTGAGAGCCGCCTGCATTTTACATCAAAATCCATAGATGTAAAAGATGCAACGCCATTTATATTTACTGCAAAATTTCAGGAAGAGACGTGAAATGCACTTACCTCGCATGACAAAGCCAAAGCTGTTGCCTTCTTTGTGCAAACAGATCTCGATTGTCTTGGATATAACACCTGAGGTACTGTCTGGTGCTAAGAAGGAAAAAAAAAAGCGCAAAGAAAGAGCCCACGCCGTCACGTTCATTAAATCAACACGTTTTACTGGGCCGGCAGCCAGACTGATAAAGAGACTCACACATAAACTGACACACAGCAGAAGGTCAGCCAAAATCACTGAGCTTATAAAGTGTCAAGTATGTCTGCCAGGCCTGAGTTGGACGCAGGGCACAATATTTAACCACTCAGACCAGAGGGGACGCTGGGAGAACCAGCAACCCTGGGTCCAGTTAATGCAAAATGCAAGGCTGGATTACGTTTAAGACATGCATGTGATTTTTCTGTGATTTCTGTGCTTACTGTCGAACGTTGCACAGAAAGAGCATGCGTACGTCTGTTATTATGCATCAGTCACTTCTAGTCCAAATGCCTTTAATAAAGTATAAAGGAGCACTTGAATCTGAAGGGACATGCCACACGACGAGCAAGAACACAATACTCAACTTCCTACCGGCTGGGGGAAGTTCATACTCCACTTCCAGCACCACACGCTCGCCCACGTTCTTCAGCAAGCTTATGATCTCATCGTGCCGTAGCTTGGTCAGATTAATGCCATTCACCGACTTTATGTAGTCTCCTACGTTCAGCTGGTCGCTCCTGGATCAAAGCAGAATTAGGATAGTAGTGAAGTGAAAGTGAAGTAAAAGTGATGTGTGAGACACAACAAAATGCATCCTATACACACCGTGCAGCAGGGGGCTGCATCCCCATCACTGCTTCCTGGGTGCTATTTAACAACAAGGTACCATCAACAAGGTACCATCCCCATCACTGCTTCCTGGGTGCTATTTA
>CM029393.1:8448374-8478887 GCA_017165825.1 Hepsetus odoe | reverse complement strand
TCAGAAAACACGTAAGCTGAAGTAGCAGCAGATTTTAGGATTGTACTCAGAAGCGACTGGTATAGAGTGAAGACATGGGTGTGCATATATACAGTATCACACAAAAGTGAGTGCACCCCTCACATTTTTGTAAATATTTTATTTATATCTTTTCATGGGACAACACTGGAGATATGACACTCTGATACAATGTAAGGAAGTCCACTGGCAACAAAAGTGAGTACACCCCTCAGTGAAAAATGTCCACGTTGTGCCCAAAGTGTCAGTATTTTGTGTGGCCACCATTGTTTTCCAGCACTGCCTTAACTCTCTTGGGCATGGAGTTCACTAGAGCTTCACAGGTTGCCACTGGAAACCTCTTCTACTCCTCCATGACAACATCACAGAGCTGGTGGATGTTAGAGACTCTGCGCTCCTCCACCTTCCGTTTGAGGAGGCCCCACAGATGCTCAATAGGGTTTAGGTCTGGAGACATGCTTGGCCAGTCCAGTACCTTCACCCTCAGTTTCTTTATCAAGGCAGTGGTCATCTTGGAGGTGTGTTTGGAGTCGTTATCATGTTGGAATACTGTCCTGCAGTCATTTATGATTCCCTCAATGAACTGTAGCTCCCCGGTGCCGGCAGCACTCCTGCAGCCCCAAACCATGACACTCCCACCACCATGCTTGACTGTAATCTTCTTACAGCCTAAGCCATCTTTATGTAGAGCAACAAATCTTTTTTTTTACATCCCCAGAGAGTTCATTGTGATGAGGTGCCATATTGAACTTCCAGTGACCAGTATGAGAGAGTGTGAGAGCGATAACCCCAAATTTAGCACACCTGCTCCCCATTCACACCTGAGATCTTGTAGCACTAACAAGTCACATGACACCAGGGAGAGAAAATGGCTAATTAGGCACAATGAGGACATTTTCCATGTAGGGGTGTACTCAGTTTTGTTGCCAGTGGTTTAGACATTAATGACTGTGTGTGTGTTGAGTAATTTTGAGGGGACAGCAAATTGACACTGTTATACAAGCTGAACACACGGACTACTTTACATTGTATCAAAAGTGTCCTATCTTCAGTGTTGTCCCATGAAAAGATCTAATAAAATATTTACAAAAATGTGAAGGGTGCTCTCACTTTTGTGAGATACTGTATATATATATATATATATATATATATATGTAAAAATAATGAAAGGTAAACTAAAGGACTAACACAGGTAAAAATAAAATCTGAATATGAACAATGCGAATAAAACAAGCTGTATCTTGTTTAATCCATTACCTGTCAGCAGGGCCACCGGGTCGCACATAGGTTACTACTAATGGTCGAGTTTTGTGCCAGTCTTCGTGAGAGCCGCCTGCATTTTACATCAAAATCCATAGATGTAAAAGATGCAACGCCATTTATATTTACTGCAAAATTTCAGGAAGAGACGTGAAATGCACTTACCTCGCATGACAAAGCCAAAGCTGTTGCCTTCTTTGTGCAAACAGATCTCGATTGTCTTGGATATAACACCTGAGGTACTGTCTGGTGCTAAGAAGGAAAAAAAAAAGCGCAAAGAAAGAGCCCACGCCGTCACGTTCATTAAATCAACACGTTTTACTGGGCCGGCAGCCAGACTGATAAAGAGACTCACACATAAACTGACACACAGCAGAAGGTCAGCCAAAATCACTGAGCTTATAAAGTGTCAAGTATGTCTGCCAGGCCTGAGGTGGACGCAGGGCACAATATTTAACCACTCAGACCAGAGGGGACGCTGGGAGAACCAGCAACCCTGGGTCCAGTTAATGCAAAATGCAAGGCTGGATTACGTTTAAGACATGCATGTGATTTTTCTGTGATTTCTGTGCTTACTGTCGAACGTTGCACAGAAAGAGCATGCGTACGTCTGTTATTATGCATCAGTCACTTCTAGTCCAAATGCCTTTAATAAAGTATAAAGGAGCACTTGAATCTGAAGGGACATGCCACACGACGAGCAAGAACACAATACTCAACTTCCTACCGGCTGGGGGAAGTTCATACTCCACTTCCAGCACCACACGCTCGCCCACGTTCTTCAGCAAGCTTATGATCTCATCGTGCCGTAGCTTGGTCAGATTAATGCCATTCACCGACTTTATGTAGTCTCCTACGTTCAGCTGGTCGCTCCTGGATCAAAGCAGAATTAGGATAGTAGTGAAGTGAAAGTGAAGTAAAAGTGATGTGTGAGACACAACAAAATGCATCCTATACACACCGTGCAGCAGGGGGCTGCATCCCCATCACTGCTTCCTGGGTGCTATTTAACAACAAGGTACCATCAACAAGGTACCATCCCCATCACTGCTTCCTGGGTGCTATTTAACAACAAGGTACCATCAACATGGTACCATCCCCATCACTGCTTCCAGGGTGCTATTTAAAGCACCCAGGAAGCAGTGATGGGGATGGTACCTTGTTCAACGGTACGTCAGGGAAACCTACTGGTCAGGGATTCAAGCCTATGACCTTATCCTGGGGCCTAGTCCCTAAACACCAGGTCCTAGAAATAAGGAACACTTCATGATTTTGTGAAGTGATGCTCTTCGAAGCGATGGCTTTTCCGTTTCCGTTGAGCGATTCTGAAATGTGCGAATGCTGAAACGCTCAATATTTGAAACCGCGTAACATTCAGTACAGTTTATGACACATCAAAATCTTTACGAAAGCGTCCACATTAACACTGAGGCTCTTCTGTCACAAGTGCTTGTGGTTTATTTGCTTCTTTTTATGCTCGGAGCTCCAAGGAGGAGTCGAGCATCCAGCTTGTTCAGTCTGACAGCCCTGCAGCAGAGCTTCAACAGTTCCAGAGCTGGAAATAATTCTTGATTTTTCTTTTTTTTCCTCCTCCTCATCTTCTTGGCAGGACTTCATTGAGCTAAAGAGCCATGAAAAATGATTTAGTGCTACCTGACGTCATTTACAGCTGTGTGTGTAAATGAAGCAAAGCCAGAACTAAATTCCAGATCGCAGATTTGAGTTCAAAACAACCAATGAGCGATCTTAATCTCAGATCCTTGCCAAGTCCACGTATTTGTGGGTAAATAAGGAGATCATTAGCAGATGTATGGAGATAAGCATGCAGGCGCTTGTTGCCATGTGTTCGGCTAATCAACTGTGCATAATTTATCATTTCCTCCAGTGTTGGATGACAGTCCTCTTGTCATGCGTCACTCCAGATGCTTCGGTGCTCATTTCTATTCAGTAAGTCTTCATCATACTACAGGTCCAGTTATCAGTTAAGGTGAAAATATGAGATGATCCACAAAGCAGATCCACCAGTTTTATTCTTTTTATTATAGATTGCATAGCCAGTCTGGACATTCAAAACCAAAACTGGACACAATTTCAAAAGTTCCTAACTCAGCACAGCTTCCAGAGGTTTAATCAGAGCAGATATTCTAATTCTCTGTTGAACGGTGAGTCAGTCATCCAGAGTAAGAATTCTTTATCTGCTGTTGAACACACTACTGGGAGTAAACATATGCTCATTTAGATGCTAATTAGAGAAATGAACACTATTTATTCCCACAGTCCTCTGGGCTTGCATGACCTGGCGCCTGACAAAAACATATTATCAACCCCGTGGGGGCAAGGTTTTATTTAATCCATAGCGGAACCATAGCTGTGGGTTCAAGTATTGACATGGCAGGAACACAGTCATCAAAAATATTGGAACGGGAGACTGAAGACGCTTGGGTTTGAGGTCAAACGATGAGATGAAAGATCAGATATTTCAGCCTTTCTAGCACCTTTTGTATCTGAACACTTCGTTTGGTGAGTGAGCAAAAGCGAAATACTGCTGGCATGTCTTGTTTGCAATAACGGCTTCAAGCTCGCGACCCACTGACCGCACTAAACTGTTGGTTTCTTCTTTACGTATTATTTTCCGTCCTTCATTTGTTGTTTGCTCTGGGGGGTTTCTCTCTTCAGACTCTTCAGCAGGCGATGAAATGTGTTTTTTAGTTGGGTTAAGATGATGTTATTGACTTGACCAGTTCTAAACGTTCCATTTGCTGCTCTGTTGAAGTCCTTTGTTAGCTGGACAGAGTGTTTTGGATCAATGTCTTGCTGCCTCCTAATTCGTTTGGAAGCTTTTTTCTGTAAATTGGCAGTCAAAACGTTTCTGCAGAGTTGAGAATCCTGCTGCACCGTCATGAATTATGTTACATTTGCGCCATTTAGCATACACTCTTATCTGCTTTTGCTCAGGAACCCAATGTTGGTGGTGGAGGAGGTGGGATTTGAGCCTGTGACCTCTTGGTCCAGAGTCAAGTATCCTACCACTAGACCCCTACCACCCATTATCATTAAACACAGACTCCGGATACACACCCAGGCCGTGACACTACCTCCACTGTGCTTCACAGGTAAGCTTGTATGTTTTGAATCATGAGTTAATTCTTTTATTCTGCACACTTTGGCATCACGCTTGGTGCAGGTTTACCCTGGTCTAATCAGAAAGTAATCAGGAAGCTGGGAAGGTGATGTAAATGGACAGTTACCCTCAAATGCATTCAAACTAGAGGTCTGGTCTTTGATAACCTGTCGAAGGTGTTTGGAGTACTTCCATTTTCAAGACTTTACCTGCAGTGGGCTTTGCTGAGGTAATGTTCTTTAACTAAAGGTAATAAAGGCTGCCTTCGTCGGGACCACTCAAGTGATGCGAGAGGTACCACTCCAGAATTTTTACAGAGGGTTCATAGTTCTTCTAAAAAAGGGCAAATGTATATTTTTAGCCTCATAACATTTAGAATTTCAGATTTGTGCCCTTGTGAGATGTCAGATTATTCCAGCATCATAATCCTCCTTGCTGATGTGCTCTGACTGGTCTGGACTGTGGATGCAGCAGGGCACGGAGCGAAGAGAAGCATCCGTGTGTAGGTGTTTGTGTAAACAGCTTCTCGCTAAGCTTCATTATAAAAAGGCATAAGTGTGTTAAATGTGCATAAACAGTGTGCAAAGTTGCGTCAGACTAAAGAAGCTGCTCTGAAGATGCTAAAACTAGTTTGGGTTCGTCTACCTTTTCTGATCACTTCCATCCCTCGTAGTTTGGATGTTTTCTATCAGCGTGAAATGGGAAAAAATACACCTTACAAACTGCCTGTGAAACGATCTCACCTGGCTGCAAGACCGCCCGGTCGCAGGTTAGAGACACGTGGCTTGCCGTCCTTGTCGGTTCCCCCTGAGATGGTCAGGCCCAGAGTGCTGCCCTCCTTCTTAATCAGCTCCACCAGCGTCACCCCCCGCAGCTCTTCTGCCCAGAAACACAAGAGACAGAAACACAAACGAGCCCAGAGAGGGGGGTCAGCCGCACAATAAGAAACGCTCTAATGGGGGAAGTGAAAGTGAAAGTGACTGCTCTTGTCATTGTGAAACGCAGCACAGCACAACACAACGAAATTCAACCTCTTCAGCTATTGAAAGCTATTAAAAAAGCCCTAAAATAGCTGGCGGATTAATAACCATTTAATAAAGTGGACTAAATATATATATTTATAGGATTTTAATGGTATATAACCTCTATTTCTGCTGGATTACATGAATAAAATGCAGATATTTAAGCCCAGTTGTCCGTTCTGCTCTTCTGGAGTCCAAAAAATGCATGCAATGGTCTGAAATGTGTCATTTTTTAATTAATGGTCCTTTTTTTATTATTGATATGAATATGATTTAATCTCTTGAAGAAGTGCTTCTATTTTGCCAGCATAACAAACTTGCAGAAGCCTGACGCACGTTAATCCTGACAGTGATGTCTGACTTCTGACGTCTCCATTAACCTTAACCTAATATTGTAATTTGACAAGTTATTTTTGGGGTATTTCTGAACATGTGTTTTTAATACTTTGGTTGAGGAATTACAAACAATTAATATTTGCATTAATAATTGCTCGTTAATTGTTTTCATCCATCCATCCATCCATCCTCTCCTGGAGTCTTTCCAAGAGTTCATCAAAAAAGAAAGGAATACATAGAGAAAAGAAACACCCTGGACATGTTGCAGTCTATCACAGGGCACACACACACGCACACACACACACACACACACACACACACCTCGAGTCCAGTCCCCATGATGCGCATGTCTTTGGACTGGGAGCACCTGGAATAAACCCACACAGACACTGGGAGAGCATCCAAACTCCACACAGAAAGAACCCACCATAGAAATGACTATTTAATGTAGATTATTATCTTTACTGCGCCAGAAATTCACAAACCAGTGAAACTCTTGACAATGTGTCTGATCTCCCCTCCTCAGCATGCATGTATGAGAAGCCCACAAAGTTTAGGCTGTAAAGCTTTAATGTGGACGGCTAATCCAAGATGAACCCGCTCGTTCCGTGGGAGACATAAAGACAGTTGTCTTTAATGCACGCACCACCGGCTTCTAAGCGCTGTAACTGAGATGACACGTACACAGTGAGAGAGGACTCGAGCCTAATTGCTCAACTGCCTGTTCATCCCAACAGATTGTGTCTTGCTACGTCACACGGGACCAAGTGGGAAAGTGATAAAAAAGCGCAGCGGTGATTTCAATCCAGCATCAGCACACACTCCGGGAGAGAATTGAACAACTTCTGCTGCAGCCGGGATGGTAATTAACACGGAATGACTCCTCAGACACCATCAGCATCCGCCTTCTCATCCACCAGGCCCTGAAACATTCATGAAAATCAACCTCCAGCATGGATACGATTCTCAACTTCTCAGACAGCTGACGATGCCGCCGGCTGCCAAAGAGAAGATCTCCTCGCCTTATTAAAAAGGTACCCACTCTGGCCAACTAGTACCAATAAAGAAGGGAGAAATGTTCATGCTAATAAATCTTCACGGGACATTATTCATGGTTTAGTCCCAGAACAGAAAACAAGCTGTGAGAGCATTTAATGACTTGTAATGCACTCGTTACAACAATGAAAAGCCAATTAGTTACAAAAAAGAGGCAATAAATCCTAAATCCCCCCTAAAAAAACAACCCAAATGAGCACCCAATGTTCCTAAACATGATAAGCTAAACACTGTCTCAAACTCATGCATTTACATTGTACGGTAATTAAAGTCAAGCAATTAACTTTAGGAAAATAATGGCCAGTTGTTTCCAGGGGCTTGAAATAATTCCAGCCATATCAGCTCGTGTTTATCGCGTCTTTAAGCCGCCCTTTAAAGGAAGCTGGTTAAACATTCAAGCCTCGTTCGCGCTCACTTCGGCAACCTTTAATTATTTACGTTACATTTTCCCCAAACTCCGAAACGTGAAAGGGAGCTGAAGTGCGCCGAGCGTCCGCGTCCATTTAAGCTCCGGTTGAAGGTGATTAGGCCAAATTCGGCATAAAATATTCATCCATGTCAAGCATGCGTTCAGCCAAGCGTGTTTAATGTGACTAAGTACATTTAATCGAGTGATGTTTCAGAATCAGGCAGGAATCTGATGAAACTTTATTATGTAACGTAAAGGGAGTTCATATATGTGATTATACAGGATTGCATGCAGTACAAACTCTTTTTACGCTCTATTTCCTAAGATTAACATCATCTAAAGAGGGATAAAATGAGTTTGAACACAGATCCACCCACAGTGGCTCTTAAACTGTTGAGACTATTTACAGGAGCAATGATCAGTTAGTTGTCAATATTAGCTCGAATACGTAATAAACCGAGCTTTGGCTCAATTGACGGTCATGCAAAGACATTTGCTCTGTTTAACATGAATATAATCCATTTTAAAGTGAAAAGTGACAACCCTTGTCATTGCGAGGTCACGGCACAGCACACATGAACCACAACGAAATTGGACCTCTGCATTTAACCCATGCACACTCAAACCCGTGCAGCAGTGGGCAGCTATTGAAAGCGCCCGGGGAGCAGTGATGGGGACGGTACCTTGCTCAAGGGTACCTCAGGGCAACCTATTGGGAAGGGGTTTGAACCCCGATCCTCCGATCATGCAGCTAACGCCCTAACCGCTAGGCCACCGCTGCCCCGAAGCGGTGGAGCCATTTTATTAGATTGATTTAAAATACTCATGATTGATCATCTCAAATTTTCTATAACATTTATATTTGCATTTCTATTTTATGTCAATATATTATTATTACAGCGGTGGCCTAGTGGTTAGGGAGTTGCCCCGGATCGGAAGATTGTGGGTTCAATTCCCTCACCATTGGGTTGCCCTGAGGTACCCTTGAGCAAGGTACCATCCCCGCCACTGCTCCCCGGGCACTTTCAATAGCTGCCCACTGCTGCACATGTGTGTAATCTCAAAGATTGGAAAAGGACAGGAAACTAAAAAGGCGAATATAGAGGACAATAAAACAGCGTTTTAGCAGCTGCCCATTGCCTTGTATTAGGAGCACTTCTAGATCAGTTCTTTTATTAAGAATAAGGAACTGAATTATTGAGAAAATGTAATGTTTTCTAGAGAAATGGCAAAAAATGTAATTATTCCTTTACGCTGTTTCTACAGGCCTCCTAGTGGCAAGAAAATGGGCCTGTGGTGTATGTGATCAATACAACCAAATCAAAATTTTACTATTTTAAAATAACCAACTTGAAGGCGAAAATGAGGAACGTGTAAAACTAAAACTGCATTTCATGGCCGCTGTTTGAAAAGATCAGATCTGCAGAAGTTTCCAGCGGGTTGTGGCTCTTCAAACTGGCTCGGTGACTCGAACAGACACCACTTTTCAAGAAACCGCAGGAAACGCCTCGAGAAAGCCGCCAGCGGTGAGCATGAAACCCCCCCCAAAGTTCTCCATCTCAAAGATTCCTCTAAACCGTGGTGGCAGGAAGTGTGACGAGATCCCCGTGGGGCCGCAGGAAAACACGCTCGCCAACATCAAAAGGCAGAGAAAGGAACGGGGAGCAGTGTCCCAGGGTAGGATCTACAGTCGGTGTGGGTAAGAAAGACAAACAGAGACGGAAGGAAAGAAAGAGGTTTGGGTGTACCTGGAATGCTCTGTCTTCTGGACGTGAGGGAATTGTCAGGCCCTGTTGATTCCTTGTTCCCTTTAGAGTAAGGGCCATCATCTGCGAACAGAAGAAACAGAAGATATTTTACAAAACTCCTTCCGACACGTCACCAGACAGAGGAGGTGATGATGAATTTACAGTTTACATTCACACATCCTCCTCTTTGGTCTTCCTCTTCTCCTCTTTCCTGGCAACTCCATCCTCAACATCCTCCTCCCAATATACTACTCGTCTAGAACTCTCTTCCTCTCCTCTCTTCCACACTGCTCCTTGCTCTGAACTTTCTACCACAAGTGGAGGAGCAACTTCTCCACCTTCCCCACCCTGCAACTCTTTTCTCTAACAGTTCCATCTCTAATAATCTGTATAATGCAGTTACTCTCTGCTTAGAAGCGAGCAGAACCCAAACAAACAAATCAAGTCCAGGAGCAGTAGTCCTCAGTGACCTTTGAGTAAGGTACCGTCCCCATCACTGCTCCCCAGGCGCTGGATATGACTGCCCACTGCTCCACAGTGTGCGTGAGTTAAACACAGAGGATGTATTTCGCGTGCTGGGCTGTTTCACTATGACAAATAGTCACTTTCACTTTAAACAGAAAACATGCAAAACAAAGCAGGTAAAAGTGCAGTTTAGAGAACGGGGTGAACAGCTCTGCAGAGGCGGAAGGTTTTCTCCAGTAATTTAGTTATTTTGTTAGAGAAGAACACTTTTACACTGAAGGGCTGAACAAGTGACTTTCCATCTCTGCAATTTCCATCTGCTGGAGCTGCTGTTGTCATGTGACTTCACAGGGTTGCCAGTTGTCATGCAATGAGCGTGAGGTGTAAAAAGTGTGCGGTAAACAAACCAGAACGAAGCTCCATTAATATATTTGATATAATTCCCATTAATATCACTGATAAGGATTTTTATCGTTTAGAGGGTGGCGTATTATTTTGTGATGCATTGCTTTTTTAAATATAACACATATGATGCACAGATCATGGTCCTAATGCTAGTAGATCAAATTAAATCACTATTCTCCAATTGTCCATGTTTAGTTGTAGCTCTCTCAGAAGTAGTACGTCGTTAAACCCAGTGTGGAAGTAAAACTGACTTTGGTTGGCGTTTCTCCGAGAGAAACTGATGTGTTTTGGTGCAGATTTATACAAATTTGCCTAATATGTCATTTTTTTTACTTCATTTCATCAGAAATATATTTACTCTAGATTTAGCTTATTGTCTCTCTCTCTCTCTCTCTCTCTCTCTCTCTCTCTCTCTCTCTATATATATATATATATATATATATATATATATATATATATATAGAGAGAGAGAGAGAGAGAGAGAGAGAGAGAGAGAGAGAGAGGAAAAACCAGGGGTGCATTTGCTGGGGGTGCATATATCTCTGAATGTGATAAATAAAAAACCTTGAATGAAATGATTCCCAAACCAGCCTTTCCTATAACACAAATCAAGTCCCCATAAAATAAATGTCTTCGGGGGCCTATATTGTAGTGGCTAAATTGAAAATGTAACCCAATCTGCATTCATACGCTCAAGTGGTTGAAATGATTCATTGAACAGTGGAAAATAACAGCACCAAGGCATAGAAATGAAGGCCTGCCTTCAACCGGGGTGTGAAACACCCAAGCGATAGCACTAGTTAGAGGAAACATCTCCGTCACGGCCCTCTGTAGCAGGATATCTGCGCTGTCGGGTTGAGTGTTTGTGAGTTCGACGCTCTCGCACGGAAAGGATAAATTATTCATGTGTGCCACAGTTTTGAGCTCATTTTTAACTTGATACATAAATTAATAGTCTCCCAGCATGCCCTGGGCTCATCATCAATAAGCATTTGGTGGAGCATCCTTGGTGAAGTTCAGCAGCCCATCTTTTCATATCGCCTACAGGACAAACACACCATCCGTGGATTGGAACGTAAAAGTGGTCGCACTCTGAACGACTGGTTTGTTGGGTTTCCTGCCTCCTCTTGTAAAAATAATCATGTACAGCCCTGAAAGATGGATGAAAAGAGAGACAACATGCTCTGAGTACACCGTTTCATGAGTCCCTCTTGAAATATTTACACTAGATTTGTAATGAGAAACAGTTTAAACCTGTGGAGCGTGGTTGATAGCATTTTTGCACCAGCTTTAGGAATCATCTGGCCTCAGAACGCTTGAGGAACCGCTGACTAGCACCTGCAGCGACCCGGAAAGGTGCCAACAGGCAGGCACGATAGCAGTGCGATATCATCAACCACCTGTGTCGGGTCTGCCTGAGGCAGAAAGGGGTTGCTGCTGAGAGATAGCGGCTGTAGCTCTCAGAGTTACGACAGTGCACACGAGCTATGTATGGTCTGGAAGAAAGATAAGGAGATGTCTGAAGTGAAATGGTCCAGGATCTGTGGTTTCTTCTCACACTGGGAACAATGAGAGCATCAAAGTGACCGTTCTGATCTTCCCAATATTTCAATTTTTTCAGGCTAATATCAACAGACCGTTCCAGATCATGGAACTGTTGGTAGCACCTGAAATCAGAAAAACGTGACATCATGTGACTACAGTTTCACTGCAGTCTTCACCTGAAAACAAGGAGCAGGTTTACACATAACGTCAATAATACAGTCAAAATGTAATTTAGCCGGTTATCTAATTATTCCTGTATTTCTGTAATCAGCTAACTCTAATCTCCCAGACCAGATTAAGACCTTTATCAGATTTTATGGAATCCAATAAAGAAATGTGGATTTGAGCTCAGAGATCAGGTTTTGTTTACTCCAACATTTCTATTCCAATTTTGGCTTAAGCTCATTACATGCTGGCTAATAATTTCATTTGAGAAGTTGGGTCTCCGCAGTTGACGTCTTTGTGAGCGGGCTGGATAAGAAGGGGGTGAACGAGTGACTGCGCGACTATACAGCCATGAAAATATCAATATTCTGTGCTCACTCTCATTGAATCCACTTTATTCTTCATCTGTGCAGAATAGGATCGAAATAAAGACAAACTTCCTGGGAAATTGAACACTAAATGACTGATCACAAACTTCATCTTCTTCTTTCGGCTGCTCCAGTTCAGGGTCACCACAGCCGATCATCCATCTCCATTTCCTCCTCTCCTCTGCATCTTCCTCCTTCAAACTAACATCCAACAGGAGTCGGGAAACCCAACAAAGCAGTCGTTCAGAGTGCGACCACTTTTACGTTCCAATCCACGGATGGTGTGTTTGTCCTGAAGATATGAAAAGATGGGCTGCTGAACTTCACCAAGGAAACTCCACGAGTTATGCGTATTGATGATGAGCCCAGGGCATGCTGGGAGACTATTAATTTATGTATCAAGTAAAAATGGGCTAAAACTGTGGCACACATGAATAATTTATCTTCTCTCACCACGTCCATAAACCTCCTCTTTGGTCTTCCTCTTTTCCTCTTTCCTGGCAGCTCCATCCTCAACATACTTCTCCCAGTATAATCCTCGTCTCTCCTCTGGACATGTCTAAAGCAACGCAAACTTGCTTTGTCTCCAAAATTTCCAACCTGAGCTGTCCCTTTTGTAATGGCAACAAATTAGCCAATAGTGCCAATCGTATCCTAAAATGATACGAAATCATTGGCAAAAAGTAAAATTTTCCACAGCTGTGCTTTTGGAGAGTTGCTAAGCAACCGTAAAGGTGCCCATGGTGATTTTAGAAAGACGTCTGACTCCTGAGTGGCTCGTGTAGAGTTTTCTCTTCATCAGATTAATGAAGCGCTTGTAAATGTGCTGAACAGATCTCTGCCCAAATAGAGTCTTCTGTAATGATCTGATTCATATGTGCGTGTGAACTCACTTTCAGCAGCAGTGATGAGCGTTTGAACCATGTTTTAGAAAGATTATGAACTTCTGTCATGTAAGCATCTTCTTTGAAACCACAGAGTAGTAATTCATGCGGAAACCTTGACTTTATCAGGAGCTGAAAAACAGGGGTTCGTCATGTTGTTTGGGTTCCTTCTCGTAGGAGGACTGGGTGCTGGACTGGGCTGTTCATTATAGGTGGCTCAAACTTAACTGGTGTTAATCAATGCAGATTTATTATTTGACAAATTAATAGGATATCTATTGTCCAAACATCGAGGCCAGATCTCACACCACCTTTCAGATCTTACACAATTTTTTGTATTCCAGTAGCATCTGACTGACATCTAGCGATAGCTGAGGAACCCATACAGAACCTACTACCTTACTCTTAAAGTATTTCAAGTCTGTCTCTACTTAGCTCCCTCTCTCTTTCTGTCAAGATCTCCCATCAAGCTGCAGCTGTCTGTGGTCCATAGCAGCTATCACCCACCTTCTTTTTCTTTTTCTTCTTCTTCTTCTTTCAGCTGCTCCCGTTTAGGGGTCACCACAGTGAATCATCCATTTCCATTTCTTCCTGTCTTCTGCATCTTCCCTCTTCAAACCAACCACCTGCATGTCCTCTCTCACCACATCCATAAACCTCCTCTTTGGTCTTCCTCTTCTCCTCTTTCCTGACAGCTCCATCCTCAACATACTTCTCCCAATAGACTCCTCGTCTCTCCTCTGCACATGTCCAAACCAACGCAACCTTGCTTCTCTAACTTTGTCTCCAAAGCGTCTAACCTGATCTGTCCCTCTAATATACTCATTTCTAATCCTGTCCATCCTCGTCACACCCAACGAACATCTCAGCATCTTTAACTCCGACACCTCCAGCTCCGCCTCCTGTCTTTTCATCAGTCCTGCTATCTCCAAACCCTATAGCACAGCTGGTCTCACTACTGCTCACTACTGTCCTTTAAATGTTTCCTTCACTTTTTCTGAACCCATCTGTCACATATCACTCCTGAAACCATCACCCATCATCAACAGCAAATCTGCCTCTCAGGTTCCACAGTGTATAGCATGGGTTTAACCACTATGTTGCATTTGGGTGTTTAGCACATCTGTGAGTACAGCTGGGGCAAATAGATAATTATGTCATTTATGCTAAATAAAATCAATGAAATTCAATTTTATGTTAATGAGTGAAAATTGTATAAAAAAAAAGGACCACAAAGTTTTTAGTAGGATTTAGTATCAGTACTGGAGCAAGAAAAACCCATTGCTCATTTAAATCTGCGACACTTGGAGTTTAATGGGTGGCTATAGCTTTACTTGTGTCTCCAATGGCAATACAAATCAGGAAGTTTGCCTAAATTCAACAAAATGAATTGCATCAAGTTCCCATCACAGAGCAGGCCTGGGATGTAAGTGTGTATCCTACCAGAATAGAAGCTCAGACTATATTTTCTATTTTTCCTCAGGCTGTTCTCACAGCTCGGCCTCCCTTTGCAGCACTACACGCCTCAAAACCCAATCTAATTAGGCCCGTCTCCGGAGACACGTTAAAGCTAATGTAACTGTAACTCTCTTGATGGCCATGCTTTGTGCAACCAATCGAGCCTGCAAGACAAAAAGAGTCCCTGCACCTTCTCGGGACGTCCAAAGAGGCTCAGTGCAAAACCGAGCTTGTGGACAGACTGAACATCCCCCCAAGCGTGAAATCAGGCCGGCTGTTTATTGTGGCGTCTTTGAAAACTATTACTGACACAGCCCAACAGTCAGATTAGCCAGCAGTGCAAACCTCTCCAGTAGCCTCCCTCCCTCCGTTCCTCCCTCCATCCCCATCCCCACCCACAGAGACTCCGTCATATCAGCCCTCACGGTGATGAGCGGCTTCCTTCTAATCCGCCTGCCCGAGAGCTTTAGAAATCTTCCCAGTCACCTATCAAAGGAGACGATTTAGCCATGACGTGCACCTAACTCGCAAAAGCGCAGAGTCATCTTTTTTTTTTTTAAGCCAGGTTGCAAAAAGTGCCATTTCACAGACGAAAAAAAGAAAATCTCAACTGTTTCACAAACATGGTAGGATCTTCAAAAGGAAGGTGAAAATGTGGGATCGCACCGGAAAGGTGTGTGTATTCGAATCATCTTGTACAGTACATACTGCTGTGTCTACTAATAATTCCTTCTTTCATCTTTCCCTCTCAGAAAAGGCTGTGCATACTTTATATGGCCAAAAGTATATGGACTATCGCCTCTATAAGAGCTTCATGGACCCCTCGTTCTAAAATCTTGCCAGTTACTATGGAATTTGTGCCGATTTGTGCCTGTTAAACCCTGAACTGCTCTGAAAAGCTTTGCTGCTTGATCATGTAATGATATGAGGTGGACATGAAGGCCAATAGATATTTGATCAAATTCAATAAATGTGACAAAACAGTCAGCCAATTATAACCAATACTTTTAGCCTACCCATGTGTTTCTTTGTTTTATGCCAACAGGAAACAAAATTCTGTTTATCAAGCTCTAAATGATTTTGTTTCCAGCACACAGTAGCAGATTGGAGGGTCTCAAAAGCCTTTCTGGATGTCAGGTAACCCACCAAACCCTAGTCAGAAGAAATAAAAAAAAAGAAAAGAAAATCCCTGTGCTTGAACAATGCTGTGAACAGTGAGCAGTGAACTTGTGCTTCTAATCCATCCTGTTCAGACCAGTCATGAACACACACCAGGAGCAGTGGGCTGAGGCACCTGAGGGGCAGTTATAAGGTCAGATGTTTTGCTTGGGAATGAGAAAGTCTGTTAACCCCTCACTCATCCAAAAATGCTTCCTGACAGATCTGGGGATTGAACCCACCAGTAGCAGGTCCTCTTCTCTAACCATCAGGCCAGGGCTGCCCCTCAGAAGTATTGAGCTATTGAGACATCGTCACTATATCTGTGTTAAAGCTTTAATTTGAGGGATTATTTAATAAGCAAGCTTCCTACTGCCCAGGTGGTTTTCACGTGTTCTCCACTAGAAAACTTCTTTAAACTTGGCGGCGGAGTTTTTAGGGAGTCGGCCACAGAATCGGAAGACTGTGGGTTCAAACCTCTTACCCGTAGGTTGCCCTGAGGTACCCTTGAGCAAGGTACCGTCCCCATCACTGCTCCCCGGGCGCTTTCATAGCTGCGGCACAGTGTGTGTTTGTGTGCATGGGTTAAAAGTCCAATTTCGTTGTGGTGTGCTGCGCTGTGTGTTCTCACGATGACAAAAATAGTCACTTTCACTTCACTTTCACAATGCAATAAAGTATGATGAACCGTCCGAAAAAGTTTCACGCCGGATGTCCCTCCTAACAAACCCTTTCCACTTTCCATTTATCCGGGACCAAGAGAAACACTTGCGCGTAGTGCTTGAGTTAGAAAATCAAAAGAAATGGACACAAAAGTAACGATTAATAATATTTCTCTTTAAGAAAGATTCAGCTTTTGAGCTCTAATGACAATGAGATACTCTTTCTACTATTAACATCTCACATTTTTCTCATCCCAGTAGGATCCCGCTATTCAAAATAGCACTCAGTTGAATATTTGAGCATTGGCTGAGCCACACCGAGCCGCGATTGGTCAACCTGTTGGTTAGAAACTTCATACGTTTTCAAAATTTCATGTGTCCAAAACCTTGAACCCACACTGGTTGGCAGGACATGTTCACAAACGAAGGGAAACAATATGCTGCAGAATAACATTAACATAACAAAACAGCAAACGTGTTACTGATGATCTATTATTAAAATATTGTGGACGGCCTGCCTACAAATCTGATTCCTTTGTAGAGCACCCATGTTGTTCTGCAATTCTACCTTTTTTAGTTATCAGCCCGAACAAATGGACGTAATTAGCCAGCGGATGAATGCAGGAGGGTGGTGGTGGGTGATCTGAGAGAGGTTGTGCTTTCTCTTTATTTAGACTCAACATTTCTGCCTTAATTACTTCACATTATCAGCACCAAGCAGCAAGAGAGCCTGTGCCAGGGAGAAGGGCTGCACTCTGGGTGATAGAGAAGACACACAAGAAAACACAGACACACAAGACAGCCGAGGACGAGGACACACACGGGTGCGACACACTGGCCATACCTACACAAATATTAAAAAAAGTTTCATTTTTGCTTTTATTGTAACAAATATACAAATATAAGGTCAATTTAGTGGAAAATCAACGTTTTTCCTTTAAAGGCGTCCAAAGTTTTGTGTTCCTCTAGATGTTCTTTGGAGATCGGACGAACGTATGGACAGAATTCAGTCCTCAGGATGTTTCAGACTGATACTAATCCAGACAGAAATGGAGCAGTTTCTGTATTTCTACATAAATATGACCACAAAGTGTATGAGTGGCAAAATGATGTGAACCTCCATGATTAGCACTTCATCTGAAGGTGAAACGAGAGTGTTTTCAGTCAATGGGATGAGCTTCAGGTGTGAGTGGACCTCCTGCTGTATAAAAGAAAGAAACCTGAAAAACGGACGAGCGTTTTCTGAGGACTCCAGAAAAAGAGTTGTTTCAATCGGGCTGGAAAAAAAATGTTACCAAACCATCTCTTAATAGTCTGAACTTGACAGTCCAGCAGGTTGTGCACAAATCAAGGTAATCGAGGCCACTGTTAAACCTCCCCAGGAGTGGTCGATCCTCAAAGATCAAGCAAGGTGACTACCAAGACGCCCGGGCCTACTTCTACGCCAGTATAGACAGGCAGCGGTGGCCTATTGGTTAGGGAGTTGGCAACAGGACCGGAAGGTCATGGGTTTGAATCCCAGACCAGTAGGTTGCCCTGAAGTACCCTTGAGCAGGGTACTGTCCCCATCACTGCTCCCTGGGCCACTTTAATATCCGCTGCACGGTGTGGAATAAGTGCAGAGGCTGTATTTCGTCGTGTGTTGTGTTTCACAATGACAAGTTGTAACTTTCTCCTCTTTTGTGTTACTAACGTTCATCAGCCAAACACTGGAGGACATGACTGGGCCCTTCAAATAAATAAACCGCCACGTGTGGATTTTTGTAGCATTTTAACTGTTTAATGTCGGCCACAGGATCGGAAGATTGTGGGTTCAAACCCTTTACCGGTAGGTTGCCCTGAGGTCCCCTTGAGCAAGGTACCGTCCCTGTCACTGCTCCCTGGGTACTTTCATAGCTGCCCACTGCTGCAGAGGTCCAATATTGTTGTGGTTCACTGTGTGCTGTGCTGTGACCTCGCAATGACACGGGTTGTCACTTTCACTTGTCATGTGCTGTGCTGTGACCTCGCAATGACACGGGTTGTCACTTTCACTTGTCATGTGCTGTGCTATGACCTCACAATGACAATGACAAGTGAAAGTGACAAGGGTACCTCAGGGAAACCTACTGGGTAGGGAATTGAACCCACAATCTTCCGACGCTGGGGAAACTCCCTAACCACTATGCCACTGCTGCCCCAGACTTTCACTTTCCGAACAGTCACTTTCACTTTCTTTATCTACTTACAGACTAGTCAAACACTGAAAGTGACTATTTGTCATCGTGACACAAAATATCAATAAACCATTCACACGGTGTCGGAGCAGCCAGCTTTGTCCAGCCCCTAGCGAGAAACAATGGAGATGACGTCTTCGTCAGGGGACCTCAGGCTGGCCTACAGTCCCGTTCCTCAAACCCGCAGCCTTCTAATCAAAGATCCTGGTCCCTAACCACTACTGCCCTACTTTGTGTTACAGGCATGAATCTAAAAACGATAAAAGATTTACAAGCAACACTGTGTATCTCTAATGCATCTCCTCTGTAAAAAGAGCACAATTCCATAAAATCAGAGACTGCTGCTTCACGCCACCGATGAATAATAAGCTCTAACAGCAACACGCCGCTGCGGGAGCCAGCTTTTAATCGGCACAAAACACAGCCGAGCCCTATAATCAGACTGGGTCACATTCAGAGATCCCAGTGACGGATGCGTGATCTCTCCAGAGCATCCCACCACAGGTGCCCCCTGCCTCCTCTGCCTTCCGAAAGCAACGTGCTCACCAGCCGTGAGGAAGTGAGTGGGAGAGCCTGCATTTCAGATCAAAGCACGTCAGCGCCGCGCCACGTCGGAAATGACAGCCGGCACAGGTTTTCCCGCGAGCTGTGTCACCATACATTATCATTATGAGGCCGTTAACGCTGCTAGGGCATCTCCAACGGGGTCTCGTGGAGACTGCGGCAGAGGAACAACAAGGCAGAGGAGGTTTGTTCGGGAAACGGGGGGGAAATGAGTCGGGGAATTTACTGTGCTTGACCTCCTGGCCTTGTGTGGGATTGAGAAGAGAGCAACCAAGGTTCACTGGTCTCCAGAGCCCTGTAGAACTTTCTGTCTGGGGGTAAAATCGTTTATCAGCCCTCCATGTTCTCCGAGAAAGGAAAAAATGCCCACTTCTGAAAGATTGAATTGCTTTCGAACCGGTTGCCCTACACGCCTACTTAATGATATGGTTTATGGCGTTACTACTCAATCTGCTCATCTCATCTGTCCATGTGAAATAAGGTGCCATCTTTGTGCAACAACAACAATAATAATAACCATAAGACTTTTAATTTTTTTTACATTTTGGCCTTCGACGTGCTTTAGATTGCGCAACAATTCTTAAAACAATAAATTGTCGTTGCTGTTTTTTGGCAGCGTGTTCAAACATTTTAGGGCATCAAATCTAAAAGCTGCTTCTCCTGTTCTTCTGTTTTAGGACCTTCAGTAAAGCAACGTTTGCTGATATTTAGGCTTGATTAGGAGCGAAGCCTCTCAGCCGCTCTGTAATGAAGGAAGGTGACGATCCAGTAAGAGCTTTTAAAACCAGTAATGGGATTTTAAAATTTGTTCTCAACGAGACAGGAAACCAGTGTAATGAAGCTAAAACAGGAGTTATATGTGCTCGGGGTTTCATGCACATCAATACTCTGCCTGTTCTGAATAAGCTGGAGTCTTTTCGCTCCAGATGCTGGAGTTTTTTTGGCAATCCATCGAATAATGCGCTACAGTAGACCAGGTGTTGAAGACAACAGCATGGATCAGCTTTTCAGCATCTGTTTTAGGAAGGATCGAACTTCTTTTAATATTAAAGCGCTGCTTAAATAATCCACACCATTGACAAACTCCTTTTGGCTCCACAAAGCAGCAGTTCTCAAACCCTGGAACTGTTAAACATGTTGTTTTTTCTTCTGTTTTCAAGTTCGACTGAAGCAAAAAGCAGCATCACTATTGCATGCAGTGTGGGCAGCCAGACCCAGCGCCCGGGGAGCAGCGATGGGGACGGTGTCGAGGGTACCTCATGGCAACCTTCTGGCATGGGGTTTGAACTCACTTCTCACTTTCTTCTGATCTTGAGGCCTAACCACTAGACCACAACTACCTCGTTGTTCCAAAACAGAAGAGAGGCTGTGAAGAACCTTTGAAAGATTTAGAGAACTTTGCCATTATGTAAACTTTCAATGGATGGAAAAAGATTCTTCACACTCACACATCTCACTTACAGGGTTCTTTGAAGAACTATCCATTGGTAGATCTTTTAGTAATGGGGGAAAAATGGCATCAGAATTCTTTCTGCCATTTTTTAAAAATGCATCTGGAAAACCATACATCTCAAAGTTCCCATATGCTCTTGATGAGGTTCTAAATGAAAAAGCTTACGGTGATGCTACTCTATCTTCTACTCTGTTCATCAATCAGACAAACCAACCACCTCAATGCCTTGTGATATGTTTGTAGGCCCAACTAAACCCCACTTAAACATGTAGCCATCTCATTAGCTTAAGAACGAACCACCTCAGTACCTTCCAGTGCAGAATTGGATCACTTCCACACCGGCAATAGCAACCACAGTCGCAGCTCATCATCAAGCTTCCCAACTTTGAGAACACATACAGCTGTGCGTTTAAAATATGCATCTGACGAGGCCTGGCCCGAGTGATCTTGCTGAGTTTCAAAGCCAACTGACTAATCAGCGCTGCCGCGACAGCAGGGTGAGGAAAGGTGTTGCTGGTCTCACTTGAGATGCCTGCTTTCCTGAAGTTCAGCTGTATCCCGGTCTTCAGTCTTCATGTCTAGCGATAAACTCCGTCCAGCAATGAGCCAAGACTGCCGAGATGTGATGCACACACCCAAAAGAGTGATGCGAGGCAATTGCACGCAACCACTGAACGAATTCCAGCACCATGACCTCCGCCCTACTGTGCCAGACTCTCTCGTCCTCCCGCGGAAGGTGTAATGCAATCCGAGCCTCGGGCTGCCACTATGTTTCACTGCAAATTTAAACACGGGAAGTAACGACCTGTCAAGAAGACAGAAGCCAGATGCAAGCAGGTACAAATGCAAGCTGAGGTTATTACTTTTCTCTGGAGCAAGTGGCGACGCTTTCCAGCCTGCAGAGATTAATAACGCGCGATTGCAATCGATCTAACCTGGAACTACTTAAACGCTAAATTGGCATGTTACACAGGGACAGCAGTTGAATAAGCAGGGACACTGGATTATTGGCGAGGGGAGACATTATGCAGAGACAGTGTGATGTAGGTCATGGAGTGTCTGTACTACACAGTTGCCATGGGGCGCTAGCACTTCTGTGGCCTCCTTCTGAGCTAATGAGTTGTGAACGGCGTCGATGAAACGAGAGTTGCCATCCTTCGCAGACCTTCCCCGACATCAGCTGGGCAGTAAAGCTGGAGAGCATTGACAGAAATGATATTCTTGGCCCACAGCCCGAGCCTTTTTATCATCTGGAGTCCGAACAAAGATGAAAATCTATTAAAGAGGAGCTCGTCTTTAGAGGGGCTGCTTTGTCTGAAACAATTCATTAAAACGCTGGAACCATCTAGCGCTTCCCATTTTTTGGGCCACTCATCCCCGACCGCAGCACCAGAGCAATTTGCTGCGAAACATGCAGTGATTATGTGCATTATTGGAAGAATAAGACTTCAAAAAAAAGAAAAAAAAGCGTAATTATTCCAAGTGCACTTTCCTGCGCTACTCCCCTGAAAAACATGGTAAAACAAGCAAAGCAGCATCTAGAAAACAAGCTACAATTAGTGTAATAAGTAGCTCCAAATTGCTGGCTGTAGAAAATGTGAGATTTTCAGGCGAAGCATAAAGGGAGGACGTTTAACTGGGAGAGCGCACCCAACCTTTGCGTGTGGGAGGCGGGGGAAGGCGGCAGCCAGTAGAACTGTTGGATGTTCACTTTGATGGAGATGCGCAAAAGGTGTTTAAGGGTTTGTTTTCATGTTTGGGGGCAGAATGTAAGGCGAGCAAAAGGCTGCTGCTGAAATGTGAGAAAAGAAAGCCAAAGCATAATTTCCCTGCAATAAAACCTTGCTGGTTGCTGGGATGGTCCGGCTTGTTTAACCAGCCCCTGAAGCTGCTGCGATGACTTTCTGTCTAATAAATGGAGACGAGGAATCGAACACTTAGACTCTGGGTTTTTACTCTCAGTCTGAACTGTGTGCACCAAGCAGAGAAAATCTCCTAAAACTGCAGAGCGCACTGAGAGAGAACGAGACCAACACACTGCTGACCTCGTCAATAGGAGCGAGACAGAAGTGGCAAAGCAGCAGGTGATTGTTTTTTTCTGGCAACATAGATCATGTCAGTGGAGATTTGGCTGCCAGTGTGTGTGTGTGTGTGTGTGTGTGTGTGTGTGTGTGTGTGTGTGTCTGTGTGTATGTGAGTGTATGAGTCTAGAAGTGATGAAGAGAGAGAGAGCAAGAGCGAGAGAGAGAGAGAGAGAGAGAGAGACATTAATAGACCCTTTTCATTTTTCGTTGAGCTGTTCAGTCTTCTTTGTTTTTTATGTTAAATATATTTATTTTATAC
Source organism: Hepsetus odoe (assembly GCA_017165825.1). Classification (NCBI taxonomy): domain Eukaryota; kingdom Metazoa; phylum Chordata; class Actinopteri; order Characiformes; family Hepsetidae; genus Hepsetus; species Hepsetus odoe. The sequence goes on along the minus strand of CM029393.1, from coordinate 8,456,231 downwards.
TTTTTATATTTAATACAATTATGTAGAAAATGTGAATAGATATATTTTTTACAGAATTTGACAAAATCAGCTGCAAAAAATGCTAAAAAGACCATTCAAATGATCAAAATCACATAAATCACATATACATCCTTTTTCTAATGATTTGGAGATACAAGGTTTTGGTCCGCCAGCAACAAAGTGTGTTCCTCTAACAACAACAACAACAACGAAAAAAAAATCACACTTCAGGGCTCTCCTGACCGGAGATCCGGTGTTTTATGGATATTTTCCGGATTTTGTTGTCTTGAATGTATTCGAGCTCAGGTAACACCGGGCATTTTCACCGGCTGCTTTTCTTTTCAGCAGCCTTTCTCATGTTTCCTCTTTTCCCAAATCTCTGAGACACAACATCACTACTACACACACACACAGACAAACACACACACACACACACACACACACACACACACCCTCCATGCATCTCACCCCCACTGGGAGAAAATTAGGCAGAGCGCTGTAGCATGACTCCTGCTTATGTTCCTTGCAGATGCAACACAGCCCCCTGAATCTCCCCAAAGCCCAGGAAGACAACTTGATCTCTGACACAGAGGGAGAAGTGCTCTTGATACCAAGAGGCAATCTGGCTGGAACTGGGAAGCATATCTCTCACACCACATCAGCTATTCCCTTACATGTGAAATAAAGCTTTTATCAATACCTCTCCCAAGGCGTGTATAGATCTGGGGATCACGGCTTCCCAAAAGCATCGAGGCACTGTGATCACTGTAAGACTTCACATACATGCATACATACAGATATATATAAGGGTTCAGTCTTTTTTTTAAACAAATCCTTTGTTTGCAACAAATTAAATAGATGTGCTATTTCCCCTTCAGTTATTCCCCCTTCATATTATTAATTATGAGACAATTAACATATCCAAATTTAGATCAGCTATATTACCATCTACATCCACGAACGTTCATGAGCAACTGTAAAAAAGAAAAAAAAAATCTACTATATGAACCAACAGTTTATTATTACTGATACATCGCCAGCAGTGGGATTTACAGGATATTGGAACACTATTCGTCACGGTGAAATACAGCAGCATCACTTGAATCAATCATTTATGAACTTTCTGCAGGAACCAAAGGATTTGCCGACCATCGGGTTGACACAGCATGCTCAGATTTGCCTCAATAAGGAATAAAGTCCGTGGACTCATACAGTCTGTTTCCCCAACCGCAGAAAACTACAACGAGCCCCTCGGTGGTGGACTCCCGGGCAATTAAAGCAATAAATCAGAAAGCAGCAAATGAGAAAATGAAGCAATATGTGTTCAGTGATCCAAAGCACACTGGCCTGGGACATTGTCCTAGCAAACAGGATGCCATACACGCTGGGTTGACATTAAAGGCGTGTTAAAGGAAGGATCAGCAACTCACCAAAGCTGTTCTTCACTTCTCTCCGCAGTCCGCACAACATGTTGCCCTCACTCTCGCCTGCACCCACACGCGGCACAGGAGACTGAATCAAAGCTCTTCGTGCCACGCAAAAGCCAGTGTGTGAGCGAGGCGGGGAGTGCAGGAGCACACTCTCACACACACCACCGTTCACCCGCTCTCTCTCCGTAACTCCCCGCCAGCTGCCCATTCACAGAGCAGGACTGAACCATCTCACACGCAGCTCTAATTTTGGTTCCTTCTCCAGCTGTGGACGTCCTCAGCAAACAAAAAAGGGATTACTCCAGCTCTGGCTGGACGTCTGGAGTCAATGAGACAGCGTAGTGGATAAGCTCGTTTTCATTTCGGGAAACGTTGCAGATTTAAAGCTGGCGAGGAAACCACTTAATTCTGCTGTCATCTGGACAAAGCCGGGTTCGAGTTTGCCAGAAATGGGCGGCAGTTTTATCGGAAATTCAGTTTGATTTCTCTATTTCGACACAAAAAGAAAAAGTAAAGAACCGTTGCATGAAATAAGAGATGATGAAGAAGAGGCTTTTCCTTCGAATGAAATTCAAAGCTCTAAATGATCCCAAATCACAAGCTGGAGCCGCCAGAACACACACAACAGTGCGGCTGGAAGGTTTGGTTGAAGCGAGTGTTGGAGGCCCAGCATCTTCCTGACCCTCCTTCGCAGAAGAGCTTTAGACTGAAGCCCTGCCCCTCATGAATCACACGGTCCAGTCCACATTCCTCCCAGCAGCCATCAGCCTGCCCCACAGAAATGTATGACTAACTCTCCGCCAGACCAACTGATGTAAGCGTCACTTTCCCTTTCTCCTTCTTCCTGTCACTTTCCATCTCCTGCTGGCCGTTGTTCCAACACTGAGCTATAGCTTCCAGAAGACAGAGTCTGTTTTATGGACTGATAAGCCGTGCTAAAAAATCCCACATGACATGTTCAGACCTCCAAAAGATGATTTTCTACACCATTCAATGTCATTCTAAAGCAAACTGATAAATTTTTGAGACAACTGGTGCACAAATGAAAAAAATCTAAACAGAAACCTGAAAGGCAATGCGGTCATTTTATTCAAATATACTCGTTAAAAGAATATATTACTTCCTAAAGCTTTCATTTTCCATTCATACATTCAGAAATTCATACTAGAATATGGGTTTTATTCAACGGTGGACTAGTGGTCCCACGACCTCGTGATCGGGGGTTGTGGGTATGAGTCCCAGACCGGTAGTATACCCTGGGTTATCCTTGAGGAAGATACAGTGCCCATCACTGCTCCCCGCCTGCTTGAAGAATGGCTGCCTGCTGCTCCACTGTACGTTAAATACAGAGAAAGCGTTTCACCATTCACTGATTTGTGTCCTTTTGCATCTTTCACAAAGACAAAATGAAGCCAGTCTATTCAGCGGCCATCCAGTGTCTTTCTTGTTTTCCCAAAAGATGCAAAAAAATGTTCCAAAATCTGCCAACACTCATACTGTTCATTCATGGCAGTGTTTCCTGAAACTTGATTATTAATTCTGATTAAACAAGCATGCACTGAGTCCAACTAGTGAGTATGCACTGGCTTGTGGGGTACCTGTGCTGGACAGGCGACCCATCTATGGTGTCTCCCAAGCTGGGACAGGCTCCAGCAGCCCTGCGACCCTGGTTTGGATCAGCTGTGAAGGTAATCGATATTATAAGAGTGCAAGATACGAAGCTATATTTTCTGTACAATAACCTCCCCGACGTTTGCCAAAGTACTGTTGATCACCCCGAACCCTGCCCATCAGCAAACCTTTGGTCCATCAACCCCTCCTATTAGTTTATTAGCATCTGAAACAACCTGAAAAAATGACTCATAAAACTCTCAAACAAAGACGGTGTATGAAAAGGCATCATAAATCATAAAAAACAAAATGAAATGTTGTGCATAAATCATAGTCTGTCACCTGAAGAGTCTCTTACTAAATGTTACAAGGAAAGTGTTTAAAAACCAAAATTAAACAAAATGTCATTAATTGCAGGAGAAAAAAACTTTTTACGAGCGCTCCTTCTTTGCATTTCCACAGTTGCTGTCTGAAGTGAAAGTGAAAGTGACTAACTGGCATTCTGAAACGCAGAACACATTGAACCACAACGAAATGCGACCACTGCTTTTCATCCACACACACCGTGCAGCAGGAGGCAGCTATTGAAAGTGCTCAGGGAGCAGTGATGGGGGCGGTACCTTGCTCAAGGGTATCTAAGGGCAACCTACTGGTCTGGGATTCCATACTAAAGATTTGCCTTTAAAAAAGGGTTTTCAAAGGCACCATACATGGTTTAAAACTCAAAAATGTGCAGAAATCTAGAAGAAAAAGACTTTCTATTCAGTGACCATTCAATGAATTTGCAGTGTGGCCACCTGAAGACTGTCCACACTGATTAGTATCCGAGGAAGCATGTGTCTTATTGGATCTTGGTACAAATAACAGTGAAGATTAGGTGGCTTAACGGTTAATACCGGACCAGAATTGCATCACGCTTTATCTCGCACCAAGGAGAATACCTTCCGAGGCCAAATAAGATAGCGGAGGGGATTTTCGTGTCCAATTTGTATTGCATCTTCAGGTTGGAGACTGTCTAAGTAATTCAGACAAGCTCTGTGACGAGACAAGCTGCTGCTCAGTCCTGCAGTGTTCCTCGGCTATGAACAAATGTTTACCAGCACAGAGCGAAGTCCGAACGCATAAGGCTTTAGCGGATGAGGATTGTCTTGCGCTGTATTCGTCAGGGTCACGGGGGCGTCCTGCAGGTGCATGCTGTCAGTTGGATGCTACCGTAGCGGGAAATCTGGCTGAGAAAAAAAGGGAAGCAGACTTATCAGATTTTGAATGTAAAATAACTGGCTGCATCAGCAGCCTGGGACACACGTTCCTCAATTCTTCCCAAATCCAGTGTGACCTGGGAGACTCGGCGAGATTGAACAACAGCTCCAGTTTGTAGATCTAATTTGATAATGGTGCACAAGTTCCTACATACAATAACATCGACGTGCCAGAGCTGTCAGAAGTGGCTGCAGATTATTCAATAGATGACAAGAAAAACGAGAGCAGGGGAGGAGCAGCCAAAATACAACAGTTATTAAAGCTAAAATCATATTAAAATAACATCAGGCTTCAGCGCTAAATATAATTATGATGGATGTATGGACGGATGGACGAATGGATGGATGGATGGAGGGATGGCTGGATGGATGGATGGACGGATGGATGGACGGATCGATGGAGGGATGGATGGAAAAATTATTTGGATAAATGGATGGATGGATGGTAAAAATGATTCAACAGATAGATTGATGGAAAATGATTGGGATGAATGGATGGATGGACGGATGGACAGATGGCTGGATGGAGGGATGGACGGATGAACGGATGGACGGAAGGACGGAAGGACGGATGGACGGACGGACGGATGGACGGATGGATGGATGGTCGGATGGCTGGATGGCTGGATGGACCAATGGACGGATGGACGGATGGATGGATGGCTGGATGGCTGGATGGATGGATGGACGGATGGATGGCTGGACGGATGGATGAATGAATGGATGGCTGGATGGACGGATGGATGGATGGATGAATGGCTGGATGGATGGATGGATGGATGGACGGATGGCTGGATGGAGGGACGGACGGACGGACGGACGGATGGATGGATGGATTTTTGAAAGTGCCCTGTTTGAACTTGTCAGTATGATGTAGGAGAGAAATCAAGTTGCTGCCTGAGGTTCCGGTCTGAGGAAACGATGGAGCTGCGGGTTTGTAGCGTTGTTAGCTTTGTGGCTGAAGTTCTAAAGTCCAGGAGCAAGACTTGGACTGGTTCTTGATAAAGTGTTAACTGGACCTGCCATTGAACTCCTCTCAGTAGAATTCTTTCTGAAACTGTGAACACGCTGACCACGTTCATTCGGTGAACAGTATTTTTCCCAACAATCATCAAAGCGCTGCACTTCCGCCCTTCAAATGTAAAGGAGCCGTTTAAAGCTGCTGAAATGAAAGCGGCCGGCGGATCGCCGGCTCCTCCGCTGCTGCTACACGATGTGACACAATGGGGCCAAAAAGCAGCGCTCGCGTCTTTGCGGCTTTAAGGGTTTTCTCATTCTATTTACTCCCTTTCCATCCTTCGTGTTGATTAATTTGCCAAACAAGGTAAACATCTGCCATGAAAAAACGCCGGAGGAGTCACTGCTCTCCGTGCCTTATCTACAGTGGAAGAAACAAGCAGGTGGAGGAGATCAGGAGCTCGGAGAGGCGCGATGGGAAACGAGATGCCAGCCTAAGCACAGATTTCATCCGTCAGGCTGAAAAGGAGCAGAACGGGGCTCTGTTTCGGGCTCCTTTCCTACCACGTCCTGCACTTCGCCTGTAGTGCTTATCGAGCTTAATGGGCCGCCAGGAGGTTCAGCCGTGCTCGCGCCTGATGCTTCACCTTGAACAAAGGCCCTTAACTTTCCCTGTGAGCGCAAAAGTGTTCAGACGGTCCCTAAACAAAATGCGCTAAATAAGAGCTTTAAAAAAAAAAGCTCCGGATGACTTTTTCAAGCCTGTTTCCATTTTGCACTAATGCCAAATATAACCGCCGAGCAACAGCTTAAAAACCCCGCTCAGACACAAAGTAACCCACGGCGTTTGGAAAAGCAAGTAATTGCGTTCATCTGCCACAGTAAAGCATGAATAATGTCTCGAGCACTGGAGGGAATCTTTTTTTTTACGTTGCATGAAAAAAAAGGGCTTTTAAAGGGTTCGCTGCATTAAGTACAACGTGCTTATATCGTGCAGATTTAAAAAAGATCAGTTCATGATGTTTAGCGCTGCAGAAACGTGGAATGTTTGGGAAAGAAAAACACCAGTTACTTTAGGGCCACCAGGAGGGTGACTTGGTCCGGGCCAGGGTGTCCCAGTTCACAGACTGACTAGTCGTCATTGTGGAAGACAGTGAACTACAGCAAAATGCTTCATGGGCAGACCTTTCCAGTGCTCGGGAAGCAGTGATGGGGACGGTACCTTGCTGAAGAGTAGCTCGGGGCATCCTACTGGCCCTACTGACTGCTGCTCCAACAAGCTAACTTCAGATATTAATCACGTATTGGCAAATCATTTCAGGATAGGACTGTCTTCTTTCTGAACTGCCCTGCAGTGAGGAGGTCATGGGTTTGTTTTCCAGTCTGGGTTCTTCCTGTGTGGAGTGGAGATGTTCTCCACCGTTGGTGTGGGTTTCCTCCAAGAGCTCCACTTTCCTCCCACCATCCAAAGACATGCACGTCAGGTGGACTGGAGAGGGGGCAGCGGTGGCCTGGTGTTTAGGGAGTTGCCCCGGCTCAGACGATTGTGGGTTCAAGTCCCTCACCAGTAGGTTGCCCCGAGGTATCCTTGAGCAAGGTACCGTCCCCCTCACTGTACCCCGGGCACTTTTTATAGCTGCCCCTTTCTGCATGTGTTTGTATGGATGAAATGCAGAGGTTGAATTTAGTTAGTCACTTTCAATTGTCCCCCATGTGTGTGTTGTCTGTGTGTCTGTCCTGCGATGGACTGGTGAACTGTCCGGTGTTTGACCTTTCACCCTGTGAGGGCCTGGACAGACTCCAAAAACGAGTGAGCGAGAGGGTGAGCTAGCATTCGTTTAAAAAGTCGCCTCCCCCAAGTGGTTATGGACGAGGCCCCAGAATCAGAAGGTCATGGGTTAGAATCCCAGACCAGTAGGTTGCCCTAAGGTACCCTTGAGCAAGATACCGTCCCCATCACTGCTCCCTGGGCACTTTAAATAGCTGCCCCCTGCTGCACGGTGTGTGTGGGTTAAATGCAGAGGAAGAATTTCTTTGTGATTCACTGTGTGCTATGTTTCACAGTGACAAGAATAGTCACTTTCACTTTTCTTTCATTCCCCTTATGAGACGTGGAAACACATTTTCAAAGGTTTTGCGCGCACACACACACACACACACACACACAAGGATGATCATTAAAAAAATGTTAATTAATCTCACTGCATGGCAGTAAATTCCCAAACACAGGCCGTGACCCGCGTTAATAAGCGGAGTGAAATTTCTAACCCCAGGCCCGGAGCGAGTCGGCTGAGGACGGCGGTTATAACTAATTAATGACCCGTAAAGCAATTGTGACTTGGTGAAATGGGCAACAAAGGTCCTTCTCATTCTGTTTATCACCAGTCATTTAAGCAGCAGGAGCTTCCAGCATCACATTAATGTTGGCAGTTGTTTAAAAGAGAACGTGATATTGAAAGAAATGGGGAAAAAAAGTCATTATAAAGCAATTTGATCTTCTGCTGTTCTTTCTTTTCAGTTCGAGAGATCGTTCCGGTGATGTATTTGTCAACGTGCTTCGCGTCAAAGTGAGCTTTCTTTCTGGAAACCCACTTTTCGTC
>CM029393.1:8073374-8445874 GCA_017165825.1 Hepsetus odoe | reverse complement strand
TGAGAAACTGAGCAGTGAAATTCCCCTGGTCAGCTCACGGTGAGAGGACTGGATTCAACTACTGTCTCTACAGTTCCCACCTTCGAGAAGAGGAACGAGTGACACCAAAAGATTTATTACTCTTTTCACATCTGTTTAAATCCTAAAACAGTGCCGTCACGCTGGAATAAGAAAGAGCAATAAAAAGAAAAAGTGTCGTCAGGTGTCGTCCGATGGGCACCCAAAGATCTTTCCCTGAACTTCCCCCCGTTCCGCTTATTCCTGCACTTTAGACTCTTATAAGTGAAAGTGACAACCCTTGTCATTGCGAGGTCACAGCACTGCACACCATGAACCTCTGCTTTTAACCCATGCACACAAACACCGTGCAGCAGTGGGCAGCTATTGAAAGCTGCCCGGGGAGCAGTGATGGGGACGGTACCTTGCTCAGGGGTACCTCAGGGCAACCTACTTGTGAGGGAATCGAACCCGCAATCTTCCAATGCTGGGCAACTCCCTAACCACTAGGCCACCGCTGCCCTAAGACTAAGACTCCCTTATTCATGTCATACAGCAGAAATGAGCAGAGAGCTGCAGGATCAAAGCCAGAGCTCCGTCCAACTTATACGCTCACGGTTACTCACCCAGGCGTGCGGTGACACGAGCTCAGAGGCTTTCTGTTTGATGCATCCGCATATATTTGTCTTTGATTCGTTGTGATAAAGAAACATGCATCTCTAGTCTTTCTGCGTTAGTTAGTAATAATGAAAGAGACGCAGAAATATTGAAATGCTATGCACTTATTAATGTAGTCTCGGGACGGGAGTGCCCTGAGCAGCTCCACTGAGGCATCCGAGTTATGGTAATGGAGCAGCAGGTTATTCACGGCAAAACCCAAACATAAAGGAATTACCAAATGAAATGCAGGAGCCTGGGGCTAATCTTTTGCCCAAATTGCACAAAACATTAATCACCTTGGGTGGATGGAGAGCCACAGCCGCGGGAACACGTCTAGAACATTTGTAGAACATTCGTCTTGGGAACTGAACAGACTACACTGTTGTAAAAAATGTATCTCCAAAGTTTCTTTTTGGCATTATGTAAGCTCTTTTAGCTTCAACAGAGACATGAAAAGCAGGGCAATCTGAGGAAAGGTGACATGGATAAAAAAGAGCGAGTGTCACTCATCCACTTCCTCCCACTGCAATTCGTGCACCTTCACTTCACAAGCACCTTTTAATGCCACAGTGAAAAGTGAAAGTGACTATCTGTCATCGTGAACACGCAGCACACAGTGAACCTCGACCAAATGCATCCTCTGTATTTATTCTACTCGCACAGCGCAGGAGTGGGCGGCCGTATTTAGTGCCCGGGGAGCAGCGATGGGGACGGTACCTTGCTCAAGTGTTCCTCGGGGCAACCTATTGGTCCTGGATTCGAACCCACAACATTCCGAGCCCAGTCTCTAACCACTAGGCCACCACTGCCCCTTTGTCACACTGCCCAGAATCACAGTGTCACTTTACCAACGACCATAGCCATGGTAACGCTAATAATATGCAAATAATTCAGATCTCTATTGGATACGGCGAGCCTGGTGTCCGTGTGAGACTGAATACAGGCAATGAGAAAAAATGTCACGGAAGATTACGTTTGTTTTCCTCCAGAAATGCTTTTATCTTCCAAAACAGCACACAGTAAAGTGATGCTGGTGGATGATAACCGGGGAGAGTGGAAAAATCTGCAAAGTACAGACGCAGCATTTCGTATGTGTGTAAAAGTCGGCGTCTGTGTGGAGAACAGAGTTTATTCCCACATGAACTGGAACAGTAACCGAGCCTTGTTCAGGAGACGGGCTGCAGCTACAGTAATGCAGATTCAGGTGTTTCCAGATTAATCATGACTGCGCTGCACTTGACAGGAGTGCATTGTGTACGCCACAGAACAGAGTTCACATCAAGCAGCCTCGGAGCTGAAAAAAAGAGAAAAGAAAGTGAAAGTGACTGTGCGCCTTTGTGAGCACACGGCGAATAAAATGCATTCTCTGTATTTAACCTACACACACAAATGCAGCGGGGGGAGGGGGCATTTCCAGCACCCGGGGAGCAGTGACTGGGACAGTACCTTAAGGTGATCCACTGGTCCAGGATTCGAACCCATGACCTTCAGATTCTGGGACTAGTCTCTAAGCACTAGGCCACCGCTGAGAACGGATGTGTTCATGTACCAGTCATTATTAAAAAGATACACAGGTGAATCGTTATTATACTGGAGGATTCTGAGGACGGGGCTGCCAGATAAGAGGAGGACGAAGAGGAGGTTTATGGAGGAGATGAGAGACACGAGGGAGACACTCTCGTTGACCCCACTTCTATTTTTGGCTTTCGTTATTTTTCTAGGTTGTCCTTTGGGACTCTTATCCCCTTCTCTTCATGGTGCACGTGTCACAGACAGGCAGCCAGACAGACAGACTGACAGCTAGACAGACAGATTAAAAGGCACAAATTGCCAAATTCTCCTAAACATGGAAAAAAGACTGTATTTATACAGATTATTTTATCTGGCAGGACAAAAAAAAAACAAAAAACAAAAAACTCACTTCTTCCAGCAGTGTCATAACTCAGAATACAGAATACAACCACTGCTGGGGGAAAAAAAAAAATCACATAGGTGTAAAATGCCCACACAGATTTACTGCAAAAACATAACACTTAACAGCACTAATGAACTCAGAGCAGGTCCATTAAACCAATCAGGAGCTGCTGAAACGATGCATTTGGCATCGCTGCCTAAAGATCGCTGCGTCTCTCTGCACGACACTCACCACCTCTGTACTGTTAAACATCAGACACGTGAAGCCGGATATACTTTGGCTTGTGTTTCTACACCAAAACACACAGTCTGAGTCCAGAATGGAGTCTGGACTCTCACAGAGAAAACTAAACCAAATTACAATCGGACCGTGGGTGGCACAGTTCTGTCGCCTCGCAGCAAGAACATCCTGTCTGCTCGGCTCCCGCCCAGGGTTTGCCGAGAGCCCTTTCTGGGTGTAATTTGCATGTTTTCGCAAAAACTTCACACAGAGTGACCGCATCTGCTTCCGCCAGGAGCACCGGCATCTGTCCAAGGACCAAAAAACAGGCACGTCAGGTGGACTGGAGGTGCTAAATTGTCCCCTAGGTGTGACTATGTGTGAGTGCGTGTGTGTGTGTGTGTGTGTGGCTGTTTGTCTGCCCTGCGATGAACTGGAAACCTGTACTGGGAGTTCTTCTCTGAGCTTGGGAAAGGCTCAAGCAAGTCATTCTTCCAGAAACCAGATTGCGCAATATGTGGGTGGAGCTAAGCCTTCGTTAAAGCTGGTACATTTTGGAAAATACATGCAGAAGAGAAAAGATGAATGTAATTACATTGTGATGATAGGCAGCTTCAATTGCTAAACACATCAAAAGCTCTTGATTTCTAATATGACGCTTAACATCAAAGCATCGCCAACAAAAGCAGCAACATTTTACAGTGTCATTGTTCAGAACTTTCATTTTCTCCAAATCAAACTAAATTAGTCTTTCCAGAAAAAGACAATATGCCTCTGTGATTCTCAGAGTTGAATAAAAGACGCAAGGACACAAGGACACAAGGACTGGTTGTCCATGTCCTTAGAAAAACATCGCCACTGGGATGATATGCTCTATAACAGCCACATATGAGCCTAACTGGTGCAGCCGTGGCCTTGTGTTTAGGCATTAGGTCCAAGGATCGGAAAAGCATGGGTTCGAATCCCAGCCCAGGTCAAGGTACCGTCCCCATCACTGCTCCTCAGGCACTATGGCTTCCCCCTGCTACATGGCTTGTATGGTCGAAATGCAGAAGTTGCATTTTGTTCACCGTGCTGAGTTTCATAACAACAAATAGTCACTTTCACTTACACCAAAAGCAGCAAAAGTGGCAACTCTCATGTCTTGTGTGCTTGGGAACTTTTCAGAGCACTTCTGCTTTCTGATTGGTTGCCGCAGAATTGCGTGATAGTTTGCTATCGTGAAGTTAACGAGGCTGCATCTTCATTTTGACGTTACCACCTTAAACATGCCTCACCACCGGCTTACATCAAAAAATGAACGACTGGATGCTTTGACTCTCACCACTCCCGGTGTGAACGCACAGCAAGACCAGCAGGCCTACTTCTGAATCTGTCCCAGAGGGGTTTAAAGAACCCCAGCGTTGGGCTGTGGATCAGCCGAATTGCACTTTGGAATTGTGGAGCTTCATTCAGTACCTTCGGGATGAGTTTGAGTGTCAGTTCTGATCCAGAACTAATCACCCATCGGTACCTGATCTCACTAAAGCTCTTGTAGAGTTGGAATTATGGGCACATCATGTTAAAGCGAAATGAAAAGGGCAGATGTATATTCCAGCAACAAACCAAGTCAAATAAAGCAAGACACAAATATCAGCTAATGTAATATTTATGACTTTAAATGTCAATTTCAATTTGCTGTGAAAACAATAAATAGACAAATAAAAAATAAATAAACAGCACTTCTATTTCGGGTTCGGATTACACACTAAATTGATGGGTGTGATGGATATTCAGCCAGTAAGAGCAGCTGCCCTGTTCAAAATAAAGAAATAAAAGAAAGATCATCACCGCTGTGTTTACAGGTTGAAGCTCAACCAGAGACTCATCAGGATTATATATAAGGAGACTCGAGAATTATTTCCATTATTACCACTTAAGGGGGCGATCATGTCCAACTTCCAAGTTGGCGACTTGTATTTACCATAATTCCACGATTTAAAGGCAGCATTACACCTCAGCAATGTTCTACCATCTAGTGAAGACCTGTTCCTGCAGCTAAAAGGACGCCCTCACTATTAACAGGCTTGATTTCAGCCTCGGTGCACGTAATGTGGAATATTCATAAAGAGAAAATCTGAAAAAACGATTGTGAACCCCATTTCGCAGTGGAATCCCAGACCGTCATGGAGGACCTTCAACAGTGTTCACATTCCTTCACGAGAGCAAACCTGAGAAGAAGGCTCGGCACACAAACGAGCACAAAAAGGAGTTCATCGACCCTCAAACTGTGCTGAAACTGGTCTCATTTTTTTATTTTCTCAGGAACAGGTTGACTTCTCTAACAAACGCCCTTCCCAGTAAAGGGGAACGGATAAAAAAAATGAATAAAAGCTGTAAAAGAACATCTCCAAGGGATTTCCTAAACCGATCTCAAATCAGATAGAAAGAAGAAGGACGAGTAGCAATCAAAGCCTAGTTCGAGTTGCTTCTTATCTGAAAATTCCACCTTAAACAAGGTACGACTGCTGCAGCATCAAGGAAAACAACGGAGCCGACTTTTACCTTTAAGTATCCTTCTCCTCAGGATTGTCTGGAAGAAGAGCATAGTCCTTCTTCGTTTCCAGTATTCCCTGACGATATTCCGTGGAAACGGCGTTAAGCAAACTTCCTCTTTGTGTACTATGTGCACGGCATCCTTGAGCACAGACTACTCTGCCGTTCCAGCTCAGCGCGCTACCGAGACACGTTCTGGACGAGGATTTCGGTGCCAAAATGTCAAACGCAAGACTAGAAATCACATCCGCTGGTCAGGTCCCGGTCTGATGTTCAGCAGCCTTTTCTACAGCAGGATCAGATCATTGCCCATCTGCACAGAAACCATTAACTAATATAATGTGAAGTCACTCACTCGCTTTCTCTCTCTCCCTCTCTCTCTCGCTCTCTCTCGCTCTCTGACTGTGATTAAGGAATGCAAAATGTATGCTCAAAGCCTCCGGGACTTCTGATGCCCTAGTTTTCCCCTCTCCCCCTCTCTTTCTCTCTTTCTTTCTGAATAACCGCCTTTCTGTGCAAACTTTCTTTCCTATCAGCTTTACAGCTGCCGCCGTCCGCTGGCTGGAAGTCAAAATCAGGGTCGGACACTGTAGATACCTTTCAGAATCAGCCGAGACGAGAGAGAGATTTCCACAGCTGGAGTTCCAAAGTAAAGAAGACAGAAAAGAAAGTTCCAGGAAAGATGGAGGGATGCCACATTTGATAAATGTCTTCTGTGCTTCAGAGCTCCCAGCGTTGGAAATCTCTCTCTTTCTCTCTGAGAATAAACTCCTAAAAGGTATCCATGATGTCCGGCCCTGATTTTGACCTCTTGCCAGTTTGATCACCCCGACGTGATTCTCTACGCCCCGTTTCGGGGCTGGGCCGAGTGATTGCCCAGTAAAAACCATGGTAACATCTTCTTGCCTCTGATAATTGGATAGTAAAAGTTTGGGTCGTTAAGAGATTTTGAAGACATGCAGTACTGTGCAAAGGTTATAGGCAGATGTGAAAAAATGCTGTACATAGAGAACGCTTTCAGAAATGGAAGTGTTCATCATTTATTTTCATCAATCAACAAAATGCAGAGAATGAACAAAAGAGAATCTAAATCAAATCAATATTTGGTGTGACCACCCTTTGCCTTCAAAACAGCATCAATTCTTCTAGGTAGACTTGCACACAGTTGTTGACGGAACTCGGCCGGTAAGTCCATCCAAACATCTTGGAGAACTGACCACAGATCTTCTGTGGATGTAGCTTCCTCACGTCCTTCTGTCTCTTCATGTGATCCAGACACACTGGATGATGTTGAGATCAGGGCTCTGTGGGGCCAGAAGAACTGATGCTGCTTTGAAGGCAAAAGGTAGAAACACCAAATATTGATCTGATTGAGATTTTTCTTTTGTTCGCTCACTTTGCATTTTGTAAATTGATAAAAGTAAACAATCATTATTTATATTTCTGAAAGCGTTCTTTGTTTACAGCATTTTTTCCACACCTGCCTAAAGCCTTTGCACAGTTCTGTACAGGTTAGCCCACAAGTCTGATTCTGACTTTACCCCAAAGCTCAGCACCTCCATGACCGGTCCAGCACCTTTAAGAAACCTCCATGGTAACACACGATCAGAAAAACACAAACACAACAGAGTACAACAACAGCAACAGCAAGCATGCAGGTAATGTCGTCTCCGAGCTGTTAAACACTTCAGACAGCGAAGCAGCAAATGTCAAAATCTTTCACGGGACCAGGCCTGAATTCAGCATCTCTTAAAAATTCTTTTAGCACACGCCGAGACGTCGAACATCCATGAACCAATCAAGACTGCCAGCTTTCAGGGGGAAACTGTGAATCGTAAGAGGGAATAAACAGACTGCATTACACAACGCCCCCAGGATATACGTTTTCTCAACATCGCAATCCTCTGTCGAGCAGCTCTTGAATATGAATGAGATGAATAGAAATATAAGGATCACATGCATGATAACGACCCAAAACCGATGACAAAGCATTTCTTTTTGGTAAAAAGTGCAACAGTAGCCATTCACGTGCCTTCATATTTAACAACAGATATATTTTTAATATTTACGGTCTTATCGCTCTTCTCGACAGCGACTTCCATGTCTTAATTACAGGGACAGTCTCTCTGGAGCAACTCAGGAGGGTCTAGCTTAGGAACCCAAATGGTGGTAGTGCTAAAAGCAGGATTCAAACCTGCAACCTCTTGGTCCATAG
Organism: Hepsetus odoe; assembly: GCA_017165825.1. Lineage (NCBI taxonomy): Eukaryota > Metazoa > Chordata > Actinopteri > Characiformes > Hepsetidae > Hepsetus > Hepsetus odoe. The sequence goes on along the minus strand of CM029393.1, from coordinate 8,438,333 downwards.
GCAAGTATCCTACCACCAGACCACCCAATCAACAACAATCCATCCATTTATCCTCACCTAATCCATCCCAGCACTTCTAGAGCAAAAGGTGGAGGAACTTGATTACAGAAGCTGAATTTATAAAAGCACACAACAAGGGCAGAGCAACGAGAAATGTGGAGAGGCATCAGGTGCCTATGGAGCCTCGTATCCCAGGAGTTGTGTGAGAGCAGAGTCGGCTCACTAGAGTTATGACAGCAAAGTGATGTGTTTTGTTGGCTCTGTGAATTGGTGCAAGCCTGCCTATTTCTGTGGACAATCCAATTACAGCCCTGGAACCCTGGAGAATCCCTCAGCAGTTTTGGGAATCATAGACTTGCAGGCTTGTGTGAGTCAAGGGAGATACTTTGTCCTTGTTTTTCCCAATACTGTCCTCCATAAACTATTTGAAGTTTTCCCTTATTTGCCTCCTGGCAACCATGTGGAGTAGTGGAGTCACTGCACATCGACTGAAGGGCTTTCAGTGTGGCGTTTATTATAGCTGGGGGAGTAACAACCGCTGATAAACTCCCAACTTCCCTCTCACTTTAATCTCTGAAGGCAGGACTTGCATTTACATTACACTCTTTTAGCGGACACTCTGATCAAGAGTGAGTTCCGTTTTCCTAATTACATGGACTCCCTGGAGTAGCCTGGTTTATGCATCTTGCTCAGGAACCCAGTGGTGGCAGTGATGGAGTGTACCCACAACCTCTTGGTCCATAGTGCCCTAACCACTCGACCACCACGAAAAGGTCTTGATCCTTCGCCATGGTTTCCATGAAGGACAGGTAGAGGTTCAAGAGAGGGCAAGTGAAACATTTTATTTCAATAAAAATAACGCTTGAGTTTGGGTCGTATTTGGTAGGTTTTTGTACAAATTATCCAAACATCCTTGAACTTAATGTCCCGCAGTGAGGGAAGAAGTCCTAAAGAAAACAGGGATGGACATTCGATCAATGATCCGAAGCAAACATCAAAATCAACCTTGAAGAAATGGAAGATTAGAGTTTGGAAAGGGGAAAAGGCTGTCCCCAGACTTGAATATTATTAAAAATCTATGATTGGATCTGAGAAGCAAGACACACTATGAACTAGAAGTCTCTGCTTAATGTTTTATTTAATGATGGTTACAGAAGGAACTGAATCTGCGATAGTCGCATGACTGAAATAAGCTCTATGACTATACTGTGGAACATCATGAGAAGAACACACCAACCTCTTTTACTGCGTCTCCAACTGCAAAGCTCTGCTATCAGTAAAATCAGTAATAAAAGGAAATAAAATTTTTATTTTATTCATATTAATTCCAACATGTTAATATAGTGAATAGTGAATATTAATCCTTCTTCTTTCGGCTGCTCCTGTTAAGTGTCGCCACAGTGGAGCAACCGACCCCATTTCTTCTGGTCCTCTGCATCTTCCTCTTTCACAACTGCCTGCATGTCCTCTCTCACCACATCCATAAACCTCCTCTTTGGTCTTCCTCTTCTCCTCTTTCCTGGCAGCTCCATCTTCAACATCCTCCTCCCAATATACTCCTCGTCTCTCCTCTGGACATGTCCAAACCAACCTCGCTTCTCTAACTTTGTCTCCAAAATGTCCAACCTGATCTGTCCCTCTGATATACTCATTTCTAATCCTGTCCATCTTCATCACACCCAACGAACATCTCAGCATCTTTAACTCTGACACCTCCAGTTCGTCAGCACCACTGTCTCCAAACCATATAACATAGCTGGTTTCACTACCATCCTGTAAACCTTGCCTTTCACTATTTTCGTTCTACTTTTATTTGTGATGCCTTTATAATATTTCCCCCCCCACATAAAATAAAATAAAAACACTGATAGAATGAACTGCAGTGCCGTTTTATATGATGCACAAATAATAAAAATAATTAGACTCTCAGGCTTCATGTATTAAATTGAATGGACTTAATTGAAAGTGACTATTCATGTCATTGCAAGAACACACAGCACAGCGTGAACCACAACGATGCCCACAAACACACATTGTGCAGCAGGGGGCAGCTATGAAAGCACCCGGGGAGCAGTGGCAGGGACGGTTCCTTGCTCAAGGGTACCTCAGGGCAACCTACTGGTTAGGAGTTTGAAACCACAATCTTCTGACCATGTGGTCCACTCCCTAACCACTAGGCCACCGCTGCCCCCGCTCACAAATTTGACTTCTGTTTATCCATTAATGTGCACATTGTTTTTCTGGGTCCAGAAAGTTGATGAAAATCTGATTTTTATCTGACTCTAAAAATGTTAATTCATCACCTATTCAGCGTTCCACATCAGCAGAGAGGAACAGCTGCAGACGGGCAAAAGTGTAATCTAGTGTTGCGTCTTCATGGAAGTTTAAAATCTATCAGAAGTGGACAACATCTGTCTTCACATGTCAAAAGAGTGGGAAATTGAGCACGTTACTCTTTTAATGTTTGCGAAATATGTTAAAAATAAAGTAAATAAATAAAATATGATACCTTTCAGATGAAAGCATCTGCAGTGACTTCCACTGTTATTAAGCAGTTTGTGTAGTTAGATTTTTGGATTTTCTGAACTGAATTCCACTTTATTTACGCTCTCGTTTTTACCTAAACTGATTTCAGATCTGCACTCCTAACACCGAAGCAGATCCTGTTGCCTGATAAGGCAGCCCACAGCTTTCACTACACAGGCTTCATCAGATTTTATAGCTCACAATAAGTCATGCTGTGCTCTAAACCACACTGAGGAGTCTGCGCCACCTTAATGAAGAGCAGGACACTCTATAACTCCTCCCCCACAGTTATCAGACACTGTAACTCCTCCCCCACAGCCATCCGACTCTATAACTCCTCCCCCAAAGTAATCACACTCTAGAACTCCTCCCCCACTGCCATCAGACTCTATAACTCCTCCCCCACAGCCATCACTCTCTATAACCCCTCCCCCTCAGCCATCAGACTCTATAACTCCTCCCCCTGTGAGTAACCTGGAGATCAGTCCGCTGCAGTTTGTTCCCTGTTCAAATCAGACACCTACCTATAAAGAACAGTGTTTTATAGTGTCTATAACTCCTCCCCCAAAGTAATCACATTCTAGAACTCCTCCCCCAAAGCAATCTGACTCTATAACTCCTCCCCCAAAGTAATCACATTCTAGAACTCCTCCCCCATTGCCCTTCAAGTCTATAACTGTCATACTTTATAACTCCTCCCCCACTGCCATAAGGCTCTATAACTCCTCCCCCACAGACATCTGACTCTATAACTCCTCCCCCAAAGTAATCACACTCTAGAACTCCTCCCCCACTGCCATCAGACTCTATAACTCCTCCCCCACAGCCATCACTCTCTATAACCCCTCCCCCTCAGCCATCAGACTCTATAACTCCTCCCCCTGTGAGTCCCTGTGAGTAACCTGGAGTAACCTGGAGATCAGTCCGCTGCAGTTTGTCCCCTGTTCAAATCAGACACCTACCTATAAAGAACAGTGTTTTACACGGCGGTTTACGCAGTATACAGAGCCTGTACACGTTACATAAGAGTTTCTTTAAAACCTTCACAGAATCAACACAGAAGTTATTTCACACTGAATTATTTGTATGTCATTTTATGCAGTTGGAGTCAACTGGTGCAGTTACTTTCTGTGCAGTAAGTCGGGATCAATAAAGATTTTCAGTCTGATTTCTCTGATTCTGAAGGTCTGAGACCAAGTTCAGCCCTTCATGGCAACAGTATTCCTTAATGTCCCCTCATTTAGTTGTAAAATCCTTCAACATGTTAAACACTGTTCAGGACAGATTTGAGGCAGAGCTCAAAGGCCTCCAAATCTCCCAGATCTGAATCCGATCAAGCGTCTGCGGGATGTGGAGCACAAATCACTATGTACACGGAGGCCACACCCCACAGCTTCTAGAGCTTAAAGCATCTGCTGCTAATGTTTTGGTGCCAAATACCACAGCACACCTTCAGATGAGTCCAGGCCTCGACAAGTCAGAGATATTTGGTGGTCCGGGGGACGTGAAGAAATTTAGGCAGGTGGTTTTAATGTAATGGTTGAGTATATTAATGCAGTTGGCGAAAAGACAGGAGGCGGAGCTGGAGGTGTCAGAGTTAAAGATGCTGAGATTTTCATTGGGTGTGACGAGGATGGACAGGATTAGACTTGAGTATATTAGAGGGACAGCTCAGGTTGGACGTTCTGGAGACAAAGATAGAGAAGCAAGGTTGTGTTGGTTTGGACATGTCCAGAGGAGAGACGAGGAGTATATCAGAAGGATGCTGAAGATGGAGCTGCCAGGAAAGAGGAGAAGAGGAAGACCAAAGTTTGGTCTTTGAAGGTTTGAAGGAGGAAGATGCAGAGGACCGGAAGAAATGGAAACAAATCACCCGCTGTGGCGACTCCTAAACGGCAGCAGCTGAAAGAAGAAGGAGATATAATTTCAGTTCAATTTCTATTGGCAGGCTCAGTGGGTTGGCCTCAGTGTACCTTCCAAAAGCATGAAATGGACAACATGGACCGTTTGGCAGCTATTGCAAGTGCCCGGGGAGCAGTGACGGGGACAGTACCTTGCTCAAGGGTACCTCAGGGCAACCTACCGGTGAGGGAATCGAACCCACAATCTTCCGATTCGGGGCAACTCCCTCACCACCAGGCCACCGCCGCCCTATTACATCATAGACAGAATATTAATGAACTCCTTTTATAGAAATCAAAATGTGCTTGAAATAACGTGACGTATATGCAATGATCGGTGTTTAAGAGCCAAAATGAAATGCAGATCCAGGCATAAAGAGATATCAGTGCAGCAGGATGATACACAAACCTCATGCTGCTGAAAAGCCTAATGGGAGTGAAGCAACAAACTGACATCTAAATACATCTGAATAAACTGGGGCGTGGGGAGTTCTTAAAGGTGTGTGTATACATGCATACGATTGAATGAATTTACCCATCTGTCTGTGGCATTTAAGGAGTGTGTGTGTGTGTGTGTGTGTGTGTGTGTGTGTTTGCATGTGTAGGCCCCAGAGCTATTTTCCCTTAGACTCTTGCTTATCTTGCAGATCTTAAACACATTCCAGTTTGAAGCTGGAATATTAATATAGGAGAAAATGTCACAATGAGCCCATACATCACCCACTTGCATGTTAAATCCTTTTTTTAAATTAGTATATCAAGAATGATACTCCTTATCCTCATCTCCTAATTCGATCAACTGTATTACACATACTGTATACACTGATTCATTTATTTTTTTTATATATCTGACCAATTTTTTTGTTTTTAATCTCAGTTTATTATAAAATTTGAAGACTTGCTTACTATTAATGACTAAAATATTGCCTGATAATAAGTGCTGATTCCAAAATGACAGGTAAATAATCAGGACTACAGTCCTTTAGGCTCATTGCTGTTAATTTGTAATTTGCTCAGTCAATCCAGAAGACATGCTGCTCAGTAACGAGCAATCTGCTGTTAAATTCTGAAATTAGTTGCTATAATTCTGCTATAATTCTGTTAATGTCTGATTCGTTTTTAAGTACTTTAGTGCTTATTATAGACCCTGTCCTGACCAGGTGAACCACTGCCTGGAACTGCAAGGTTCCTACCAGCAGTAGCACTGCTAAGAAGATCATTGGGAGCTCCATCTAAGAACTCTCCTTCAAACGCTGTGCTCACCAGGCTGCCAGCATTACAGACGAACCGTCCCACACACTGTTTATCCTCCTGAAGGTACCGGACCATACGGACAAACCCAGCCAGACTCTGCAACAGCTCATCCCCAAAGCTGTCCCTCTACTGCCTACAGCTCCTTCTTCAACACTTACTGATGTTTTCAGATGTTCGGGCTTTTCTCACAGTGTCAAAAATGTATAGTTTCCCCTAATAATTCATGTGAAAGTGACTAATTGGCATGTGCACCAGGGGCTGCCATATCCAGCACCCAGAGACCAGTGACAAGGATGGTCCCTTGCTCAAGGGTAACCTGGTGATCGGGACTCGAACCCATGACCACAATCATGGGGCCTTGTCCCTAAACAATAGGCCACTCCTTGCCCCATGCACTGTATGGCCATATTTAGATAGCATTGTAATATACATCTCTCTCACTCTCTCATTCATTTTCTGAGCTGCTTGTCCTAATTAGGGTCGCGGGGGTGCCGGAGTCTATCCCAGCTCTCACGGGGCAAAAGTGGGACATACCCTGGACAGGTCGCCATCTCAGGGCAGACACACCGACATACACACTCACACCTATGGCCAATTTAGCATCTCCAACCCACCTGACGTGCAGGTCTTCGGCTGGTGGGAGGAAACCGGAGCTCCCGGAGGAAAAACACACAGATACAGGAAGAACAATCAATTCCACATAGAAACGACCCAAACCGTCCCGTCTGGGAATCGAACCCAGAGCCTTCGCCCTGTGAGGTGACAGCGTTACCATGCCGCCCAGATAAACATCTGCTGAACGGAATTAAATTCTTTCCATGATTAGAAATCTGGCCTCCTGCCTCCTCCTGGCCGACTGTGATTAATTTTGGATGGCGTTTGAGGAGCTGTGTAAAAATCAGGCCTGTGTGTGTGTGTGTGTGTGTGTGTGTGTGTGCACGTACACCCAGCAGCAGAACACAGCAGGGAGGCCCTGGATGTGGATACATCAGAGAAACACTCAGAGAGTTAAAGCTGTGACCCACTCAGTTAAACCAAGAGATCTGAAAATCACTAGAGGTGTATCTGAGCAAGAGGTTGGTGAATGTAACCCATTCCAACAGAATAGCCAGATCAGCCATATCACCAAATCTTAAGGTCTATCAAGTGAAGATGCTCTGTGATGTTGCTTGGATACTTCAAAATACAGTGGCACCTCGTCAGTGCCATGTGTTGCGTTCACTCTGCCAGCCTGATCTAGATTTGGCACCATGAGAAGAAAAACGAAAACCAAAATGGGTGAAAAGAAGTAAATACATGAGTAAGGACAGGAATAAAGTCATATCTAGAAGGCATGGCTTTCCTTGCCCTTCCTGAGAGAAATGAGAACCATGTTCTTCCAAATTGTGTGCTGTCGTTCTTGGGGTTTGCGCTAGTTGTGTCAAGCTTTTGAACTGATGGGATCAAAAATTTAGCAGTCGACGCCTGTGCTGACACTACTCAACAAGACAGCTCCTCAGACAGAGGAGCCACTTTGATCCGGGCTGGGCTGGAGCGCTCCCACATTCCTCCTCCATCTTGTTTGCTCCCTCCATGGGGACTTCGTGGTTTGTGTGCAGAGAGGGCCCAGGTTCTCATCAGCTGCTAAAATCATGTGCTCGAGGATTGTTAAGGCCAGATCTGACAGACCTCTTTCACCAAGTCTTGGCAAAAGAAATCCTTCCATTCATCACAAGTGGACGAGAGGGAGCAGCGCTCTTTACAGCAGAGCAGAATCGAAGTCTGTAGATGTCTGCAGGCTCGTTTTCTACCCAAACAGGTTCAGATTAGTCCTTAATACACAGCTGATCAGCTGCACCTAACGACTCGGTTGATGTTGATACAGTAGGAAACACATCGTCTGGATCTTTAAAGATATTTTGTACAATCATGAGTTTATCGTTGCTCCTCGTTAACTCTTCATCTGTGTTTAAATAAAGCAGTAACAGTCTACTTTAACTCGGTCACTCATAGAGGAGCAGCAAAAGAGCACAAGGCCTCTTCAATCCTACAGACAGAGAGACATACAGACAGACAGACAGACAGTTAGAAAGGCATAGATTGATAGATGGATAGATGGACAGACAGACAGAAATGAACAGATTGATAGGTGAATAGATATTTGGATGGAGGGATGGATGGACGGACAGACAGACTGATAGATATATAGACAGACAGACAGAAAGGAATAGATTGATAGATGAATAGATATATGGATGGATGATAGATAGATGGAAAGATAGACAGATAGACAGATAGACAGATAGATTAACCAGACTAATATACAGTCAGACAGACAGACAGATAGACAGACAGACAGACAAATAGATAGGTAGATACACAGACAGACAGAAAGGAACAGATTGATAGGTGAATAGATATATGAATGGATGGATGATAGATAGATAGATAGATAGATAGATAGATAGATAGATAGATAGATAGATAGATAGATAGATAGATTAAACAGACTGATATACAGTCAGACAGACAGACACAGACACACAGACACACAGACACACAGACAGACAGATAGCTCAACTTTCGTTTTTAGGTTGTAATGATGTAGAGCTACTAAATATGAAAAAAAAGCAAAAGTATTAATTACATTTCAAATAAACGATATACATATTTATACACACAGTGTTGAGTATCTCATCTCTGAGTGCATTAATATATATTACAACTGTGAAACGGAATCTATTTTTCTTCACATTTGGCATAAATGAATATTTATTTCTACCCATCATCAGCACACTTCTCCAGAATCCATTCTGCATCCAAACCGTTTCTTTATGGTGCAGGTCTTCACTACAGAGTGTGTTTTTCCCGCCAGCTGTGCCCGTGTGACACTTTTAAAGCTGTGAGTGATTCCTAGTGAAGGACTGATGAGTGAAAATAAGGCAGAGCCATAAATATTGTATGTCTGCCACTAATCAGCAGAGGGCAGTCAGCCTGCACAGTATTTTGGGGAGAAGGAGAAGATCTATGCAAAAAGCCTTTCCCAACAGCAGGAATATTTCACGTCAGATGTTTGATGTGTACATCTGAGGTGGGAAATGGGGCTCAGCTGGAATTACGGCGCTGCTAATTATGGATGAGGACCAATATTTGAAGATGAGGTGCAGGGAAAATAAAAAGTGCTTTCAGAAATAATGACAAGCCAGGCAGGCCTGCTTCTTAATGTCAAAGCAGCCGGAGGATGGATTGAAAGACGAGAGGGAGGAAGGGGTGAACGGATTACTGCATATTCATCTATTGGGGAATTAAAATTCATTGTGTGGTGGTACCCCATCTCCGTCTGACGCAGCCTTTACCCCGAATCTCTTGGTATCAAGGATGCACTTGAGTAACAAACGTGATGTACCTGTCAGCTCGTTGTGAAATGAAATGAATAGAGCGATCAGAGTAATTTTATGGTCTTAGCTCAGTGAAATGGAGATGACTTTGGCAAGGAGAAGCCTGTCATTTGCCAGGCACATTTATAACTGGAGCAGATTCAGCAGGGCAGCTGAGATCATAGCAAAGCGTAAGTTGTTAGTACATGTAAAAAAACAACAAATGTGCCTGAATACTTAAAAAAAATACTTGCTAAATTCAAATCACTCCATATGTACCGACTTTAGCGCTGGAACGTAGGTTCGAAAAACATGTGGGAGCAATGAATGAGCAAAACGATCAGAACTGGATGAGATTAAGCCTAGATTTATTAACCAAAGTCCAGAACCTTTATAACAGAACACGGTTAGTCATAGCCTTTAATGCAGCCAAAGGAAAGTGCAAGTGCAAGTGACAACCAACTGTTTTAACCCATATAAACACACAGTGGAGCTGCAGGCAACCATACATCCATCGAGAGCAGTGTTGGGGACAATACCTTGCTCAAGGGTTGCTCATGGCAACCTACTGGTCTAGGACTCAAACCTTTGACTTTCTGATTAAGACCACAATGAAATTCAACCTCTGCTTTTCACCCACACACACCGTGCAGCAGGGGGTGGCTTTTGTAAGTGCCCAGGGAGCAGTGATGGGGACGGTACCCTGCTCAAGGGTACCTGAGGGCAACCTACTGGTCAGGGATTCGAACACACGGCCTTCTGATCCTGGACACTAGGCCACTGCTCAGTTCAGTTCGATATGAAGCTCCTTGACTCTTCTGTAAAGGTCTCCTGTAGCAAAGGAAGCGGCCCAAAAGTGAGAGGGCCGCATTGAGATGCTACACACTGCAACACACGGGTGTTGATCATGGCGTCATCCCCCTCTTAGCATTCCGAACCACAGAAGCGGACAGAACCCAGCGTCTGATTAACTCAATACACCACAGGTCCCTCCAGAGAGCAGACAAGTGGGCCACTTCAGAAAAGAGAATGGAGGGGAGATAAAAGAAGGAAAAAGAGAAATAAAATCAGTTCTTCTGCTGGTCTGATGGATTCAAACAGTCATTTCTGACAGCCAAGTGAAGCTGAGGGAGGAAAGAGAAATAGAATATTTTGTCTAATCTAAAAAATGTAATGATCATAAAATGAAAACGATGTAGTTCTTTAGACTTATCTAGATTTAGTTTCCAAAAAGACAGACTTTTAATGTATTGTTGAGAAACAGCTCTCCAGGCTTGGACAGGACAATGTTTCTGTTTCTCATTTTCAGTCCAGTCTCTGGGACCTAGGCGGATTCTCAGATCTTCCTGAAGGACAGTGTTATTTGTCTCTCATTTTCAGTCCAGTCTCTGTACCTGAGCAGTTCTCCGAATCTTCTGAAGGACAGGCGTTGTTGTCTCTCATTTTCAGTCCAGTCTCTGTACACAGGCAGTTCCAGATCTTCCTGAAGGACGAAAGCGTTTATTTGTCTCTCATGTTCAGTCCAGTCTCTGTACCTGAGCAGTTCTCCAGATCTTCCTGAAGGACGGTGTTGTTGTCTCTCATGTTTCGTGAGTCTCTGTACTGGAGCAGTTCTCGAGTCTTCCTGAAGGACAGTGTTTATTATCTCCTGTTCAGTCCGAGTCTCTGTACTATATGAGCAGTTTGATAGTTTGTGTTGGTTAATCTGCACGGTGATCTGTCCTGAACCATCCAAACAGAATAGGCGTCTAACTTCAGACATGAGAACCTCAGGAAACCTACCGGACCCATGATCTTTCGATCTTAGGATCTATTCCCTAAATACTAGACCATCACTGCCCCAAAATGAAACATTGGAGTCTCCTTTTCTATTCCTTATACTGCTTAATGAAAACTTTTCCTTTTATTCCAGTTTTGATGTTTTCAGCCTTCAGGCCATGACTGCTTCATCCCAGCACACCAAACTTTACCACATTTTACATGAAACATTCCTGAGTCTTCACATGCAGCTGAATTCAAGGCTGCAAATGAAATGTCTCATTCTAAAGCTGCTTTAAAAGGAGATTTTGATCAAGCAGAGAACAATCCCTTATGAGCTTAAACTTCTATTTCAGATCTGGAAACCTCTGCCGCTTAAAACAAAATTAGATGATGCCCCTGCTTCTTTTGCTGAAGGAAGAGTTTCCCCCCCAAACTCAGAAATCCAGAAAATCTGAAATCCTGACTTTGAGCCCCTATGAACCTGTCTTCAGGACTGAACCCTTTCCCTTTTCCCACCGCATTGGTACGGTCATCCTCAACTTAAAGGCACTTGAAGATCCCCAAAATGCTATTTGCAGTTATGTGTTGCCCCTTAGAGCACTTGATTCCAATAAACACTATTATTAAATGTTGATGAATAACTGTGTGCTTCATTTCAAAACCATGCCAAAAAAAAAACCTGCTAAGACCTTTTCTCTGAATTGACATATCATACGATGGCCACTGGTTTTAAGTTCGTGATGGATTACACCTTCATACGTTACAGAATGGCCAACAGATTTCCCTCCTAATTGAACCATAAGACCAGCAAAGGCTGCTTTACTGAAGGTCCTAAAATAAAAGAAGAAAAGAACGGGAGAAGTAGCTCTTGGATTTTATGCTCCAGTCTATATATCTTTATCTATCTATATATATATATATGTGTGTGTGTGTGTGTGTGTGTGTGTGTGTGTGTGTGTGTGTATATACACAAGCATTATTATTCATTTTCCTTGTGCAGTTGTTTTAGAAATGTAAAGCATTCTGTGCTGCATGTAAATACATAAAAAGTGCTCTATAAATAATAAAAACATTAAAATAATAAAAAATATAAACAATAATAATAATAATAATAATAATATGACAATGATAATAATAATAATTATTATTATTATTATTAGTAGTAGTAGTAGTAATTAAATACTACTACTACTACTAATAATAATAATAATAGTAGTAGTTGTATTATATTTATAGCATTATTACTTTTCGGCGAAATATCCTAATGGAAGATTTTTTTTATCACAGATCCAGTGTTCACCATTGTACGGCCTAAAACACGAGAAACAGAGAACTGTCTTAAATAGAAACTTCACACGATGCTGATGTGGCTGAAAGGATAAGAGCCGCACATTAGCTGCTCAATGGATTCGTTAACAGTGATATTAAAGTCCGTTTATGGGGAAGGGCACGAACAGGGCTCTGAAACTGCTCTTGGACGAGGGCGACTTACTGAACCCTGACGTTTGTTGAAGATGCTGCGAGAGAAGCATTTTATTCCTGGTGCTGTTTTGCAGAAGTTAAAGGGCAAAAGAACAGAGCTGCTGTCCTTGAAGAAGTGCAGGATGGAAAAGTCTGTTAAACGTATAAACAGCGGCTCCTCGTTCATTGTTCAACCTTCCCACGGGCATGAATCTCATGTACAGCAACGTTTTAAAAGTAGTTGCAAGAGCAAATACACTTCTCTCCACTAAGTAAGCTCAGACATATAAACAAACAAAAAGGCAAACATATCGGTTTTCTAGCCAAAAGGAAAACATATTTACTGCTCTCTCGTTTGCAATTCAGTGAAGCTATAGTCTCGCAGCACGGGGGGGCAAAAGGCTGTGCATAATTCAGGACAAACAGATGTGACTCGTCAGTTTTAAACCATTTAGCCGTACCTGCAAAGCTGTCTGGCAGACTGCGTTCTCACTTTTGTGGCCATCTTTTATTTTACACCACCACCATACTGAGCTATTTTCATTTTGATCCATAAAATAAATCATAAGATAAAAAATGGTGGCACAGTGTGTGGTGCTGTCGCCTCACAGTGAGAAGACACATGGAGAACACTGGGACGGTCCCGTCTGGGAATCGAACCCAAGATCTACCCAAGAGATCTTGGGTTCGATTCCCAGACGGGACCGTCCCAGTGTTCTCCATGTGTCTGTGTGTGTTTCCCCAAGGAGGTCCGGTTTCTCCCACCGTCCAGTCTAAATTGGACTCTAAGTGAGTGAGTGAGTGAGTGTGTGTGTGTGTGTGTGTGTGTGTGTGAGTGTTGCGTGTGTTCCCTGTGATGAAATGGTGACCTGTCCAGGATGTTCCCCCATCTTTACCCCTGTGAGAGCTGGGATGGGCTCCAGCACCACCCACAACCCTAATCAGAGCAAGCGGCTCAGAAAATGAGTGAGTGAAAAAGCACATTTTAAACAAAATGTTGTTTCCTTCTAATGTCACAAAGTAAAGGACTAGCCAACAACCTAATATCTTTGTTTTCAATGAGAATGAACTCCATCCCACTCACACAAAGTATTGAGAATCACAAGATTGTGTATGTGCGAGTCCCAAACGAGTAGGTTACCCCGAGGTACCCTTGAGCAAGGTACCATCCCCATCACTGCTCCCAGGGTTCTGGATATGACTGCTGTGTTGTGGATACACAGCACACAGCGATCCACAATGCTTCTCTGCATTTATTGCATATGCATCGCACGGCAATGGGCGGGCATATCAGCATCCGGGGAACAACGACCTGGGCGGTACCTTGCTCAAGGACACCTATGGGAAACCAATTGGTCCGGGACTAAAGCACAAGCCGATTTTGGGTCCACTAGAACACCACTGGCCCTAGAAACTGCAGGCAGAACTTTACAAACCAGCTTGATAGGCTAGTGCCTACGTTTATTACTGAACACACAAAGATTTAGTCAAAAGAACGAAGAAGAGCATGCTTCCTTTTTGCAAATCCATAATTAACAGAACCGGTGTTCACAGAGCAGCAGCTGCTGCTCCAAGACATGAAAGATGTGAGAGGAAGCCAGAAGCTCCAGGTTGTTAGACACAGTGTGTGAGGGAGTCATAAATCATAGTGTATGTGTACCATCTCCTAAGACCAAAGCCTCATTGCAGGGATAAAAGGAAGAGCCTTTTGTTCATATCCATCAGCTATTGTCTTGCAGAGCTCATTTTCTCAAGAGGCACGACTCCGAATGCATAAACACGATTGTCCAAGGACGTGGAAGTGCACTGAGAAATGCACAGCCATTCAAAAGTAGGGACGACAGGTCAACGCTCTCCCTTTCATCTTGCTTTTCTTATGTCATTATCATATCGTTATGGCAAAAGGTTCAGGATAAACAACATAACAAGGTACACTTAAAGCTTGAATAACAATTTCATCATCTCACTTCGCTCACATGGGAGTGTGAGCTGCGAATTTACTTCAGTGCCATATTTCTTTGATGCAGGCCTCTTTGAAAACACGCTACTCCTAATGTAGCAGGTCACATTAAAAGTGTCTCTGATATTGAAAATAAACACAGATTGCATGCAAATAATGATTCGCTGAGATAGCCAGTCTCCAGAGCCTAACTAGATGCAAGTGCACGCTTCGGCATCATCTGGAAGCTCCTCGACTTCCGCGTTAAATTGAGCGAGCAGGGTTTCAGACTGAAATCTCTAGTGTTTTCAGTCCAATCTCAGCACGATTAGAGTCCAGCTCTCTGAAAAAGCCCCCAATAATTGTCTCACAACTGAGAAATCCTCTCAGATTGCGTGGTTAGGGACCGAGTGTGCACTTGGTTTAGTCTTGGAGCAGTGACCAGCGCCTGCTCCCATGCACATGTTGATATTTCATCATATAGTGAAGCGAAACCGGTGCAGCGGTGCATCAGAATCCGCCTTTGCGTTCAAATCCAAAAACGCAATTTGATATCGATGAGCATGTGGCACACGCATTTTCACCAAAATTGGGAAAATTTGCTCTAAAAGAGAGAGAAACACTCCACTGGCACATGCCATCCTTTCTTGGCTTCATTCTGAAGATGTCACATCGTGGATCTGCTGCCAATGCCTAGGCGGTAGGATCAGAAATCAAATTCTAATGTGATAAAAGAGGTCCACTGGAGCCCGTTTCCCATGCAATGACGAGTGAGTTCCTCGCATTCAGGATTCCCACCTTCGACGTTCAGTCCATTAATCAAGCCGCCTAACTGCATGAAATGGCTGATTGCTTTTTATGCTTCAATTCCATCACTTTTGCCACCCAATATTGCCTGGAGTCTAAAGCCATTAATCATATCATCACCTGACACTTACAGTGAAAACATTTTGGCTGATGATCTCATTCCCTGTTGGAAGGGTGCCCGTACTTCCCTGAGAGCTGAAATTACATTTCGGTTGTGTGGGGAAACCTCTTTATTTGAGGTGGTTTCATTTGAGGTTTCCTGTTAACACTTGACCAAAGATAAACAACAGGGAGGAAAAGAATCCAGGCTAAAGGTACGCCGGAGAATGGCTCCTGCAAATCAAGGAAGGAAGGATGAAGGATAGGCACGCTTAAAGGGAAACAAAACGAAACAAACAAACAAACGAACAAAACGCACACAAGGCTCACCGCACTAATGATGCCTGTCTCCTTCAACTGGCATGTATCTCGTTTAACAAGCTACTTTTCTAGCTTGAAAGAAAACGTAACTCCTGGCTGCTCTCGCTAAACTTCAGGCCGTGGTAGATCTGTTTTCCAAAGGCTGATCTACGTGCTACATGCAGCTTAAGTGCTTCCAAACGATAACTGTGATAATTACAGCATCGATTCAACCCATTATTTCATTTTGAATAAATAAAAAAACGAACATACATGAATAAAATGAAATTCAATAAACCGCAAGCATGAATGAAATAAAATAAAACATGAATAGCTTAAATCAGACAAATAAACAGCTTAAAAATAAGCCAAAAAAAGAAATAATTTGCTTAATTGAAAAAAGAAATGAATTACTTCCATCAAAAACAAACAAAAAATAAATAAACAAACCGCTTAAATAACTTGAACTAAAAATGAACCAAGGAATGAATAAATGACTGAAATTAAATGAAAAATAAATAAATAAGCAGCTTCGATTAATTAAATAAATAACAAATGAAATCATTCATTGCATTTGAAAATGAATGGATGAAGGAATGGGTGTGTTGACTCTAAAGGCCGGTGTTGTTTTCTTTTTTTTGTCTTCCTTTTTCATTCAGGGAGCTAAAATGCAAAATGGCTTCCAAACGGAAGGAGTGTGATGGATAAAGTTGCTGCATCACCGTTCTCCGCAGAATAAGAAAGCTCTCCAACCTAAAACCTGTCCAGCTTTGACTCAAAATCAGCAAAATCCACGTCAAGGAATTCCTGCTGGAAAAGCACGGCCGACTTCACTGCAGCTACGGTTTGAAACTCAACTTGCACTGAATGAGTCAACAGAGCAGAACCTGCCTCAGATTGCTATTTTCTCTTGTCAGCTTCATTGATTTTCTTTGCAAAGCAACTTAGAGCGAGATGCTCGGTGGATAAAAATAGTTGGAAACACTTCACTGAAAGCCAACACTCATGAAGCTACACACCAAACACATGACCCTCTCACAATACCTGACCTTAACCTGCATTAACATTTATAAAGGGTTATAACGCACAGCCGATGTCTGTTATATGATGCTTCTTGGAAAAAGCCTCATGAATATTGATGTAGGTTGATGCTAAAATGACACAATTCTGAATACGTCTGGCCAACTTTCTGGCCATGCTGGACGAAAAAGCCCTCAAAGGATAAAACGACATAAAACTTTTGCGTTTGAGCTCATTTTATTGAATTCTCATTTAGAAATCTAGAAAGCTTACAACAGTGCATCATTTTCGCCTTTTCATGGAGTTCATTTGGGGTCTTCACAACAGTGTGTTACTGCTGAAGTTCCCTTCTCCAGTTCTAAAGCACAAGAACGAAAAAATCGTTTCGTCTTACGGTGGGTGTTTTCTGAGAATGAAGATCTCACATTTCCCTCACAACTGTTTCCCTGCAAGAAAAAAGCCAGAGGCCTCATAGTTGAATCCCCTGCTGTTAAGATGTGATCGCTTGAACACAGTTCCTCTCAGATCTTTTTGGACAGTTCATCTACAAACACATGCGCGGCTGGGATACGGGATGCACAAAAGTACCCAATAAAAACATCTCCAGCAAGAACGGCCCGAAAGCCACCAGCAAGCAGACTGTTCACGTTCCTGAGGTTCAGAACTTGTTGATTACCTTCCTCAGTCCTCAGGGGAAAGGAAAAAGCACCAAAAACTCAACGCCATCTGTTAGACTGAACACACAATGCTCCAAGCATCCTGCCCTGATCTGAACAGCAGAGATGCACAAGACTCCCACACACACACACGCACACGCACACACACACACACACTCAATGCAGCTTTCAAAAGTCCCAGTCATCCCGCCACTGTACATTCAGATACCCCAACACACACACACACACACACACACACACACACACACACACACACACACAATACAAAAGCCCATGTAAAAGTGGCGCATTGCACAATACCCTTGATCCTCCGTCTGATGACCCCCAGCCGGCACTTGAGCGAAACGGAAAACATATCCTCCTCTCACCACCTCCTCCTCTCCTCAGCAGCACATTGTTGGAAAAGAAAGCAAAAAAAAAAAAAAAAAGACAGAAGAATGAAAGCAAAGGAAAGAGGGGGGGTGGGTGGGTGGGAACAGCTCTGGAATAAATCACATGGCACTCTCAGGAGTGGTCCGCTACTCCACAAAAGCGAGGGAAGAGAAGGAACGAGGGAAGAGAAGAAGGCTCGCTCTGGTGCTCGGCTTTTTTTGGGCGCGTTAAAGTCTCCATCCCAGCTCTGAAAGTTGAGGCGCTCTTAAAGGACGAGGTATCAGACGGAAGGGGGGTGTGAGGAGGAGAGAAAGTGCTGCGCTCCTGCTTAAGGGCAGCTTAGGTTCTGAGCGCTCCTTGTCATTTCTTTCGATCAGTGCAGGAATGCTAATCAATATTTATAAACCTCCTTCGCTTAAAGGCTGCTACCGCTGCGATCTCTCGCTTCCACCCTTGCTCCCACCCTCTTCTCCTCTATGCCATTCTCTCTGCATTTCTCTCTCTCCTTGCTCTCTAACACACACACACAGACGCACACGGACGCACATTGAGATCGCAAGCTTTATAAGCTCCTCAGAATTCCCTGGAACTACATGCGCTCCCTTATTGGAAGCCCGGCTGCCCAGGAGACGGTATTATTAATCATAGCGAGCCTCTGTGGACAGCATGGTTTAATGCAGTGGTACTTATGGGATGATCACTCTGCTCCATACCAATCCAGCTCCGGAACACAGCACTGCATGCACTAGAGCTCCACAGGGCCAGATTCATATAACAGCACAGCATCAATATAAAATAACAGCCATAAAATGACATCTCCGCGCACGCAGTGTTGCATTTCATCGCCCAGATTAAATAAAACCTACCGCCCTAGTCCCTAGTCTTCATCTTCATGCAAATTTCAAGGAATCGGTCATTACTGAGACAAACTCAACCCTAAACCCAAGTCTGTTTATGTGTTTTGACACGGTATTTTGATAAATGCTGTACTGACTCATTTACTTTATGACTCATTTGAGAACGAGGGAGTCGCACCAAGTCGTTTGACGACCCCGTTGAGGGCAAAGGGCACTTTCAGCAGTTCTTATGATTTAATGCAAATGGAGTTCTAAACTAAACTGCTCTTGCTCATTGAAATTCCTGAGAGTTCTTCCCAAGATCAGGTCGAGACCGTCTGTCTTTGGAAGGCTGCAGTGCTGGATAGAAGAAGCGGAGCTCCACTGGGACTCTGCTGCAGCGCCGGATAGAAGTAGCAGCGAGGCAGAGGGATTCGTTCCTGGCCCTGCATTAATTAATAATAAAAAAAGAAACTGTTGAAATATTCACAATGTATCATTTACAACTTGCCAAATTTCTCCACATTGCCCCAAATCTGTGCCAACGAAACTGTTTATGGGCCCAGAATGGATCCGGTTTATGGACTTTTCTTACTTTGCGCAACACTAAAAAAGCACTCATAACAAAAAATGGGACAAATTTCCATCCGTTCATTCTCCGAGGGTGCACGTCGTTCCAGGGCTAATAGGGATGGAGAAAGACCTTGGACAGGGTCACCAGACTGTGGATAAAAAACAGGAGCGTGTCCCTCACAATTGTTATTTAGAGCTTCTCGTCACTGAATATCATCAAGAGGTTTTTTCAAGATCAATCTATTTCCACACTTTCTTCATCTGCTCTGCACTGCGCTGAAATAAAGAACGCAGTCTAAGCCGCTCAATGCTTCACACTTTCACTAAAGTCCATGTCCTCCAGGGCTGAATGCACGACGGGCGAGAAAAGTCAAGCAGAGCTGATATGCTTAATCATTCAATTAACCGCACTTTTAAAGATGTGTAAGCAAAACTCGGCGCCGATTTATTAATAATCTATCCTGCGAGTTGAATTACTCAAAAATTAATTAAAACTCAGTTTAATGAGTTAATTAACAGCATTGAAATTAGAAGGCTGAGGACAGGGAAAATTGATTTGGGGTGAAAGCCTGATTTCAAAAAAAGACTTTTTCAGGGATCAAAGGCATTTGTGATAATGCCTAATTGGTCTTTGTCTTTATCTTTAAATTAAAGCCAATATATCACTGTATGCACAGTAACTTCGATGATGCTGGTGCGAGGACGGAGCAATCGGAGGACAGAAGACATGGGAGATGTCAGGGAATAAAGCGCAATTACATCATTCCAGCCTGTTACTTTTTATCAAGTGCAACTGGTATCGATCTACTCTGCCCAATTTTTTTATTCACTGAGAAAAAGGTTTTGTACTGGGCAGACTCAATGGGCTTTCTTGCCCTTAAATGCCAAACATCATGCTCTCTCACATTACAGTCCAGCCTCATCTGAGCCATGTTGTCTTAGAGGGCAATAGATGGATTGAGGGCAGTAAATGTGCGCTTGTTAAAAGGCACCAGAGGAACATAGATACTCAAAACGTGGTTAATTAGTGTTCAGCCCCTTGAAAACACTCAAAGTAAAGACCATTTGCGTGTGTCAGGATGTCGTTTTAAGCGAGCGCAGTCAACAGCTGGCTTTCACTCTTGACGGACCTTTTAATGAAACACTTTGCACGATAAAATTGCAAACGATTGAAGAAAAACACGTAACTGCCTGTTGATAATGTGAAAGAGAGAAAAATGTATTCCATTCAAAGTCAGTAAAAGTTCACTGCACTTCAGAAGATAAGATGACAGAATGAAAGACACTTTCAAACGTTTTTTCTTTCCACTCGCCACAGCAGATCGTCTGTTTCCATTTCTTCCTGTCCTCTGCATCTTCCTCTTTCACACCGTCCGCCTGCATGTCCTCTCTCACCACATCCATAAACCAAAAACCATTTTTGTCTCCAAAATGTCCCTCTAATTTACTCATTTATCCATGACCATAAAAATCTCAGCATCTTTAACTCTGACACCTCCAACCCGTATAGCATAGCTGGTCTCACTCACTGTAAACCATTCCTTTCAGTCTTGCTGGTACCCATCTGTCACAGCTCACTCTCGCCATTCTCTTCCACCCATTTCAACCTGCCCGCACTCTCTTCTTCTTCTCTCTTCCGCACTCGCCGTTACTCTGAACCGTTGATCCCAAGTATTTAAATGCCTGCACCTTTGTCACCTCTACTCCCTGCATCCTAACCACTCCACTGTCCTCCCTTTCATTCACACTTACGTATTCCGTCTTTGTGCTTCTCACTTTCCTGATGCTACAGTGAAGTGGATGGTAGAAGTGATAAAATATGACGGGAGTCTGACTCTTCTTCCCTTTTAAGGCTGAATAACTGTCGTTGTTTCATATTTAATACTGAATCCCCCCATTAAAACCACTATTTAAATGATTTATCTTCCCACAGTACAAGGAGGTGATTTTAATCACTGACGGTTCTCAAATAATCATTTCATTAAGGCATCAGCCATGGAACTGGGCTAAATGTGATAATATAATTAAAAACTCATTTTTATTTCCATGACAACCATTGAACAAATCAAACATTCCATTTCATCTGAAATTACCATGGGCAGTTTGAAGCTTCCTCATAGTAGGGTGCCATTGATTCTGCACTGACTTGCTTCCATTGATGCATCTTCTTGATTAACGTTGATTTTTCCCTTTCTGAAACGCTTAGCAGCTAAAGTTCCACTGAAACCTTCAAACAATAATGTGAGAATTTATAAATGAAGATGTGAAGAGCTCACCTCCAACTTTTGAGTTCAATGTGTGTTTTCAAAGGCTTCTCGTAAACTGAGTGATCCTCATCAGCATCCCTATTTTCCATGGACTTTAAATGTCTCCATTTTTATTTAAATCAGAGCAGCTGATGAGCATCCTGCTCATCGTGGCCAACAGAGCAGTTGGCTGTTCAATATAGCAGAGATGATTCTTCTCCTGTTATTATCCATTGAACTTGAGCAGAGTTTAGTGAGCGTCCACTGAATCCACATCACCATGAATTTCTTTTCCAACCAGGAGTAAACCCAGGATCAGAGTTAGGGACTAAGGAATCGTACTACCAGGTGATAGTAGCTGATCTGAGGGAATACAGTTTACCTGAATGTAGCTACCATGCCAACGACCAATCGTTCGTAATTGAACGTGTTGTTTTGGAGCTGTTACATGAGGGGACAAAAACACGGGCTGATATATATTTTTTCAGATATTTCTTTGCGTTAGTCCTCGTAGAGAGACTGGATGAGAAAAAGAGTGAACAAAATTGACAGTCAGAGCCAATTTATTACTCTAAACAATCAAATATAAAGATCAGGCAACTAATGGGAATCTGTTGGCCAAAGCATCGGATAGAACAGTTTATTCTTTATGATTAAATCTGGGTTTAACCAGTTTAACCAGTCAGCCTTCACCATAGTTTATTACAGAGCCACAGTTACCATGGTCAAAATATATAAGACCAGAAGAGCCTTTCATTTCATTAAAAAACTGCAAATGTTATTATACCAAACGGCAAACTGTAATTTTCTCTATTCGTCATTTTCTTCTTGGCTTCTCAGTGAAACAGCACATCATAACAGGCTGAAAATGAGGAGGTAAACGAGGAGTTGGTATTTCTAAGCAACTGCATATTTATGAACTGTCAGTCTAAATGAATGCTTGGAGAACACGTTGCGTTCCACATTAGATAACACAGCACCGTTAAAACGCTAAAGAATTAGACAAATAAAGCTTGTTCCACGGTACACCAATCAAACACGCGTTCTAAAGCAAAAGGACATTAGAATGTAAATGGCGGCTGACAAAATTAGAATCATTTCACTCTGCTTCATAAATAAGAACGATGATGAACTTACACTAGCGAGCTCAGCCCACGTATCCACACTAATCGAATCCAATCAAAATAACCCTAGATTTCTATTCGAAACAGGCTCTACGCTTAGGAAGAACCGCGGAGGAGCTGAAAGTCAGATACCTGTGGTGTATAATAGGGAACAATGAATGGATTCCTTTAGCAATGAGATCGAAAACATTCTAAATCCAAAACCAAACTCACCTCGTCTGCCGCCCATGACAGATATAGATTTTGATCAAAACCTAATATTTACAGAGAAGTTAGCCTGCATTAATCCAGTTCTGTAGACCACATCTCAGCATTTCATCTCCAAATCTTCTACTTGCATCCTTCATTCTACTACTTAACGAGATCGTGCCGGTAATAATCAGGCCTTTATTAGAAACCTGGGCTTTAAGCCACAAGCAGTTATTAGGTCTTTAGTTAACAAGCTGCTCTTGATCCATTTGAGTTCACAAATTATCCCACTGTTACCGTTGTCTTCCACTTGTCTTCCACTCATGTACATACTGCCTCTGGTTTTCTTGGACGAATGTTCTGTCATCTTTTGTGCGATTCTTCTGCACTGGTTGTTGTCTTGTCTGCACTTGTTAGTCTTTTGTCTTATAGTGGCAGGTTAGATGTTGTCTCATCATGCTCCTGGAGGAACATTGTTTCACTAGGTACTGTGAATGTGGTTCAAAAGACCTACTTGATCTTGAACTTTAAAGTCCACTGAAACAGCGCTAGAGAAATTAGTAAAGTATTAAAAATAGTAATCTTCTAGCATCTGACAAAGGGTTGGCATCCTTCCTAGACCTCCTCGAACTCAGGGCAGCATTTGACACCATAGACTACAATATCTCATTTACTGACTCCAGCGTCTCGGGGTGTCTCGTTTTCATTAAATCCTCAACTCTGTCCTTTCTAGTGAGACTGTAATAGTGAGTACTGCTGGAGTCACTGTACCGCACTCTATAAATTCATGGTCTGCACAATGTGAGTTCATAACAGAACTCATTTCTTTCTCTCTGTTTGAGATGGACAAATGTCCACCACCTGTACGGTGGACAGCTTATGCATTTTGAAAGAAAAAGCCTCCCAGCCAAGTCCAATTACCATGAGGGTTTCCTGAAGTCCAGCTAGTGTATCATCTGAGTCAACTTCTCTTCTCGATCGAACCGACCATCACCTGATCCAGCTGAACTTCAGATCAGCTAGATCATACTGGATCATCTGCAAGAGCTGCTGCCACAAACCAAGACTAACAAAAGCTCCGCCCACTCAAACAGAACCACCGCTATTAGCTGAATCTAATGGACTCTTTTATAGTAACTCATA
The DNA here is from genome assembly GCA_017165825.1 of Hepsetus odoe. NCBI lineage: Eukaryota > Metazoa > Chordata > Actinopteri > Characiformes > Hepsetidae > Hepsetus > Hepsetus odoe. The sequence goes on along the minus strand of CM029393.1, from coordinate 8,414,749 downwards.
CTTTACCAGAACTCATCGCCAAATCTGTTAACTTATAAAATCCACTTTCTCTTTTTTACTTTCTTGATTATGCAGTGTTGCCCAGAGGAGGACGGGTTCCCCTTTTGAGTCTTGGTTCCTCCCAAGGTTTCTTTCTCTATTTTTGCTCCTGATATTTACTTTACAGTTGTAAAAAGTGCTACATCAATACAACTGACTTGACTTGAACACCGATGAATGTGAAACTAAAGCTTCCTCGAGGGGATTTTTGGTGAAACATCACTGTTATGGATTGCTTTGGCACTTCAAACTCAGGAGCTCTGAGCTCTAGAGAATAAGAAATGAAAAAAAAGACAGGATGAGCTAAATATGTTTGAATTTCTATGGAAACGTAAGATGGTGTTTACAATGAAAAGCTTTGTATTGAGCTTCGACGTCAAGCAAAACGCTAAGGAAATGGAAATCGGCTTTAATCTCTTGCCCTGCTTTACTGGTAAACTCTGCTCAAAATGCAAGCTTGCCACCCACACTAAACACCAGAGCTAAAACTAGGCCAGCTGGAGAAGAACTGCATGGAAAGCACAAATCCAATTAATAATATTATGCAAATAATGAAATCAAGTGTTCGTGATTTTTGTGGCACTTTTTCCTCCATCTATTCGATCGCAGCAGAGAAGCGCTGCAAAAACAACGTTGACTGAAATCAAATCTGAGCACCAGCTTAAACAACATCAGGTCCAAAATCACCTCCTTCTGAGAAATTAACCTGGGCACTGAACCAATCTCAGTCCAAACACAGAAGCTGCACTCTTCGTAATGAGAGCGCAGGATAAGGCCACTCTGCCATGGCCAGCGCTTCCTGTTGAGTGTGGGAGGAAGCGGCATGCTGTGCCGAGTCCTGCCTCAGTGCAGAGGCTATCAGCTGTCACAGCTAATGGATAAAGTCTGCTGGGTAATGATAGGCCCAAGGTGAGTGTCACAGATTCAGTCCCTGGGACTTTGATATCGATCTATGATGAGCAGAACTGAACCTGATTATATAAGACCAGGGGAGTCAGAGAGAAAATTACAAAGTTTCTTCCTCACTAGTTGCTTGGCCTTGGGCTGCTGTTTGCTGCACTTTTTTTTATTAGATTCCAAAATCCCCTATCAGTTTTTAAGATGAAGACTTTTTAAATTTTAGATAGTTATGCAAGCTTAGGGACTGGGCCCCAGGTTGTGGGTATGAGTCCCAGACCAGTAGTTTACCCTGAGGTATCTTTGAGCAAGGTACCGTCCCCATCACTGCTCCCCAGGTGCTGGATATGGCTGCTGGACGGTGTGTGTGGGTTAAAGCAGAGGTTGTTTTTCGTTACGTTTCCCTGTGAAATGAAAAGTAGTCACTTTCACTTCACTTTCAGCTGAGGCTCCATGTGGAGGATGACACTATGGTATCTTTAAACTGTTTAATTAGAAAGAGAAAGAAAAGAGAGCTGACTCTTTAAGAGGTTATTTAAATAAGATGGCAGTTCTCACATTGTATCTGTACATGAAATATTCAAGTGCCTTCAGGGAACCTTGACTTTGTAAATTTACAACTGATCGTTTTTATTTTAGGGTCATTATGGTGCTCCCGCCTGCATTTCTGCAGCATGTTTGCTTTTTTTAGCTTCGATGGAGTGAAGTTTATTGTGCTCTGAGGTGAGGTGGCATGAAGGCCTGGCATGAATTTATGATGTTGATGAACAAAAACAATCAGCACGTATTTTGCATCTTTTTCTTCCTTCTTTCTGGGGGCAGTGGTGGTCTAGTGGTTAGGGAGTTGGGCTCTGGTTCAGAAGGTCATGGGATCAAATCCCAGACCAGAAGGTTGCTCTGAGGTGCCTTTGAGCAAGGTACCATCCCCATCACTGCTCCCTGGCCGCCCCCTGCTGCACAGGGTATGTGGGTGAAAAGCAGAGGCTGCATTTTGTTGTGACTCACAATGACAAATAGTCACTTTCACTTTTTTCCTGCATATTTTAGTTCACTTACTTCTGAGAGCTGTAGTAACCATAGAGGGATAAAGATTCTCAGCCACAGCATGAAGTTCTGGTAAAGAGTCGTGGAAGCAGGTTAAGAAAAGAGGTGAGGATCAGTGAACAGCAGTATGGTTTCATGCTGAGAAAGAGCTCTACAGATGCAATGCTTGCTCTGAAGGTGCTGATGGAGAAGAACAGAGAAGGTCAGAAGTGCCTTTGTGGACTTGGAGAAAGCAGACGACAGGGTGCCTATAGAGGAGCTGTAGTTTTATATGAGGAAGTCTGGTGTTACAGAGAAGGATCTGAGAGTAGTTCAGGATCTGCATGAGGGCAATCCGACAGTCGTGAGATCTCTGGAGGAATTTAAATACTTGGGATCAACAGCTCAGAATAACGGCGAGTGTGGAAGAGAGGTGAAGAAGAGAGTGCAGGCAAGTTGGAATCTCTAGAGGAGAGACGGGGAGTATATCGGGAGAAGGATGTTGAAGATGGAGCTGCCAGGAAAGAGGAGAAGAGGAGGTTTATGGACGTGGTGAGAGAGGACATGAAGGGGGAAGAAATGGAGACGGTTGATCTGAACCCTAAACGGGAGCAGCCGAAAGAAAAAGAAGAAGAAGCCCTCCGTGTTCTTTTTTCATTTTACCAGGAGTAGTAAAATGGAAGCTGCTAATCTCAGCTCAGGTTTTTAGCACAGATCTGATCCAATATGCACGGCTGGGATCAAGCTGAACACTCCTTTTGTCACTGTGCTCCAAATATCAGTGTGCCATTATCAATGATGTCAGCATTCAGTTAATGTGCTGTGAAGAAAGCAGCATTCGAAGGTGTAACAGCGTCACAGCGTGATCAAAAACACACAAGAGCCTTCTTTTGAGCTGAATGCAGGCGACGCAGCTCATAACCGCTGAGGTTTCGGAAGTCGCGGAGAAAAATCTTCGTTTCGTTCATACAGTAAAAGCTGAAGAACACTCCGAATCCCACAAATTTTGAAGACTCAGCAAACACTTTTTCAGACCGAATGGAGTTGCTCAATAAACACTTCAGAGTTCGTTTCATCCAAAAGAGTCTCAAAAGCTTGACATTTTCTCCTTTGAAAAAGTAGCATGTGCCAACTTCAAAGGACCAAAAAAACTACTTTTTGAAACTCGTTTGCACTTTTTAAACGCCGTTCACTCTCTAGCTCACGCAGTCCGTTTGTGGAAATAAAGCTACGAAGCAGCCTAATTTTGAATGAACCAATTCGGCGACGTCACAAAAACCAGTTTGACCAAACACACTGGAAATACATGGAGGGTCACAGCCTGCGCTGGCATAATAAAGCTTAACACACGGCAGGAAATCATGTCAACCAGTACTTCTTTCTAAGGAAAATACACAGGCTGAAAAAAGGGCGTAAAAATTATTATTATTATTTATTTTTTTTTTTTATGTAGCATGTGGGCCCTAAACTGAAAGAGAAGGTTGGGTTAAAAAATTGGCCACTAAAAGGCCAGATGACCCTAAAAAATAGTTGCACAGCAATTTAACTAAAATCCCCCTTTTTGACAGCCACACCAGTAACTCTACTGACCTCCAGTGGAAAATAAATGAAGGCAAATAAAATCTCAAATGAAACGGAAGCATCAGGAAACCCACCTGATTGAGCAAGAATAGTATTAAAGCTTTGCTCAAGATCCAACAATTTTGCTTCCCAGGCGTCTGAAAAAGGTCAAAGAACCACGATGTGACCGTCTTACTCTTCATTTTAACACAGGATTGTGGTCAAAACTTTTTAAACTCTCTTTGCTGCAAGACCCTCCCTGAGATCTCACTCGCTCTCCTGCACTCCTTCATCATATCCTGTGCTAATGCTTTCCACGATTAATGTCATGCTTCTTTATCGTCTGCCTCGCTCCTTCATCATCAGTCATTCCTACATTTGTCCCCAAACACCAATCAGACTCCACGCCCACTGACGCAACACAACGCAACAGCAATTAAACATCAGCCTCTCGCCTCCATCCCTGCACAGTCGTTTCTCAGAAAACTATCAAATATTAATACGTTCGTTCCATAAAACCGACGACAAATCACAAGTTTCGGGTACAGGATGGGAGGAAACACCCCCCCGCGTCTCCCACATATTTGTCAGCATGGCTTATTGAATCCTCCGACAAATGCTGATCATCAGAGCAGACGTCGTTTGTGCAAGCCTGATGACTGAACGCAGGTCACTGTGTGGATTAACCAACAATCCTATACTCCATGATATAATGAATATATAAATGTATCATTGGTGAAAGTGAAAAAGTGAAAGTGAAAGTGACGACCCTTGTCATTGCGAGGTCACAGCACAGCACACAGTGAACCACAACGAAACTGGACCTCTGCACGATGAGTAGAATAATCTATATTGTCTATATGATCCTGAAGTTGAGTTTATTTCTCTGAACTGTGTTGCTCGCCGCATCATCAGCCTGCACATATTAAAATCAGTTTCAAGCTTTTGTAGAGCTTAATCATTTCCATCGCTCATTTTCTTAGGCGCTTATTCTGGTGAGGTGCTGGCGTCTGTCCCGGCTTTCACAGGGCAAAAGGTGGAGAAACATCCTGAAGCGGTTGCCAGTTCATCACACACACACCCACACCCACACACACACACATATGGGACAGTCCTGAGAAGTGTCACTGGTGGTGCAGGTGCTAGTCCCAACGCACTCAGGGCGAAAGACCTGTCACAGGGCAGACACACAAAAACACTCACACCCATCATCTCTTCAGAAAAAAAGGAAAGCGCATGAAGGAATGAAAAAAATGACATCAGTAACTGCTCTTTAACAAAGTGCTGACGTGCTTTGCATTTGTGGCAGATGGAAATATCGCCCTGCTGGAGATGGAGATGAGTGCGAGACGGTCTACTAATAGAGAGCACTTTCGAGTTCAGCGAGGCTGTGCTTTGTAAGGAATCTTAATTTGGTGACAAAGAACCGAAACAGTCTGCCAAGAAACATTTAGAGTAGCTATCTGGACGGTGGAGTTGCTATTATTGCAGTTAAATCCAGGCATCATCTTCAGCATCCACAGGCTTCAGAACATATGCTGAACATCTTGGATCTTTAGATTCGTTTCCCAAAAGCCCTGAGTTTGACAGAAATACTGTTCCCAGTTCGGACAAAAGCATTACGCCAGAATTTCTCCGTTTTAAGAGTAAATGTAGCACTCCTTTTCATTTTTTTAAATCATACTTCTTCTTTCGGCTGCTCCTGTTAGGGCTCTCCATTTCTTCCTGTCCTCTGCATCTTCCTTTTTCCAACCAACCTCCTGAATGTCCTCTCTCACCACGTCCATAAACCTCTTTGTCCTTCTTCTTCTCTTTCCTTGAAGCTCCATCTTCCACATCCTCCTCATGATACAATGCTCGTCTCTTCTCTGGACATGTCCACACCAACGCTACCTTGCTTCTCTAACTTTGTCTCCAAAACGTCCAACCTGATCTGTCCCTCTGATAAACTCATTTCTAATCCTGTCCATCCTCGTCACACCCAATGAAAATCTCAACATCTTTAACTCTGACACCTCCAGCTCCGCCTCCTGTCTTTTTGTGAGCGCCACTGTCTCCAACCAGTACAACATAGCTGGTCTCACTAACGTCCAGTAAATCTTCCCTTTCACTCTTGCTGATACCCCTCACAGATCACTCCAGCCACTCTTCTCCACTCTCTTCTTCACCTCTCTTCCACACTCGCCGTTACTCTGTTGATACAAGTATTTAAACTCCTCCACCTATTTAAAGCACCCAGGGAGCAGTGAGGAGGACAGTACCTTGCTCAAAGGTTACTCAGGGCAATCTACTGGTCTGGGATTCAAACCCACAACCTTCAATCTTGGGGTTACCTCCCTAAACACCGGGGAAGTGCCACCTAACCAGCCAACTGGCAAAGGATGCTCCTTAAACTCAGTTTACTTCATGCCCTCTTTTGCTTTGCTTTGGATTTTTAAGTCAAACGAAACAATCAGTCATACCACAGTCACCATTCTGAACCTAAAACCATCAGAGGCACTCAGCAAGAAAGTGAACCAATGTTTTAGTTGGTAGTAAACTGATTTTAAACTATGCCCGAGTTATCTCTGATTCGGTCTTGGGGAAATCCTGGCTGGGACGTCTTGAAAAAGTGCGAAAAAAGGTCTACGAGCTAAAAATATGGAGAGGAAACAGGATAATTGCACAGCAATGAATATTCAAACCAAGCTAATTAAGATAAGACTTTGCTTTTGCATCTATGTTAATCAGTTTCTATAGTCTGTGCAATACACTGCATGAAAAGAATGTCTCAAGGCCATGAATATACAAAATAATTGTTGTAACAAGGGAGTGAAGGAAGGAGATGGAGAGAAAGTGAAGGGGGAAAAACGTGCTCTGACCTAATTTCACTTCACACAAGCTGGATACAGCTAGTTAGGACAGAATTATACAGTCAAGTACTTGCAAATGAGTCTAAATTCAGAGCTGGTCAAAAGATGACACACACCTACCATCCTTTCTCAATGTGCTTGCTGAGAGCAGCAGCGAATGCAAGGCAACCCTGCTCCGGTTCTACTCTTCCCAGCCTGATAAAAAGAAGCGAAAAAGGCCGTACATGAAAAAGTCCTTTTAAAATGTGTTCCAAACATCTTTGCCTTTGGAGTGACTGATAAAGGAGGAGAGAGAAAAGCGAGCAAAAGATAATCAGTTTGCTTGCACTTCCCAAACATTCGTCATTTCACATTTGCTTTAATCTCTCCTCCAAACTCTGCCCGCAAATCTCGTTGACGTCCCTCATCTCTCCCAGACTTGGCCCCTCCCTACCATCGGCACCAAAAAGTAGAATAATGTGCATTCTGGCGTTGAGACGAACGGCGTGACACACTTTAGAAAGGGGGGTGAACGTAGTGACACATGACAAAACCGCAGCCAACATTGCAGATGTTGCCGTTTCTTGTCTTTCTCTCTTTATTTGTTGCGCTTATAAAATATTCAATACGCAGGAACCCTGCGTGGAGCCTCTATTGCTGTAGACGGAGCTTGTTTGAACAGTAAATAAAAGAAGCGGGTTCTAGCCCTCCTACAGAACTAGATCCACCCAGACATAAAGAGTAAAAGCCTGTGAAAACTACAAAGATCATCACACTCATGCCATGACTAATGTGGGTCAGCGAAGTCTCAGGGGCCCTCAAGTCCTCTGACTCTCCCACCAAATGTACTGTGTGATCAATTCAGACCAAAACTTCATGCATATGAATAAGAGGAGCTGAAATATACCGTCCAACCAATAACCATGACTTGACCTTAAAGGTCATGCTGATCTTGCATGCAGATGAACTACACTATACTGAAAAGTATTCAAATATACCAACGTCCACCTCTTTTGGAACATACTGCAACATGCTGATCCAAAATAATGACAGTCATATTCACCCAAGCAGATCACCCATCTCCATTTCTTCCGTTCTTCTGCATCTTCCTCTTTCACACAGACCGATTGCATGTCCTCTCTCGCCACATCCATAAACCTCCTCTTTGTCCTTCATCTTCTCTTTCCTGGCAGCTCCATCCTCAACGTCCTTCTCCCATCTTACTTCTCGTCTCTCCTCTGGACATGTCCAAACCAACTTGCTTCCTTGACTTGGTCTCCAAATTGTCCAACCATTCATTTTTGGTGCTAAGGCATGCTGTTCTGTTGTTCCACGCTGCAAAACAATATTTGTTTTGCCAAAATCTCCTTGGGTTCCAAGACATGTTTACTTTCCAAGATGTCATTTTACTCTTTCCTTTTTAACACCTTCTAAGGACTAGTCCCGTTCATCAGAAGGTTGTAGGTTTGAGTCCCAGGAGGTGCCCTTGAACAAGATACCAGGCTTAAGGCATGGAGGCATTTCATTGCGTGTGCTGAGTATAGTCACAAATAGTCACTTTCATTTGTTATTTTTAACAATGTTACTTTTCAAAGCCTACATTGTATTTCTTCCAAAAGAATTAGGACAGGAAAATGTTACAACATCCTGCCTTATGCCATATAAGCACATCGATGTTGGAGTAGTTTGTGAGGGGAAGAAAAAAAAGCATTTTCCCAGCAGTGTGAAGGTCTGACCTGCCTAACTTTTCTGTAGTGATAGAAAGAGAAAGGATGGTAGCATCCTAAAGAGTTTCCTCACCTCTCAAGAACTCTTTTTATGAAGTTCGAGAACAGCTCCATGCCTCCCTGGTGTATCGCTTCTTTGTGAAGAAATTCAGGAAGGTATATTTTTAGCAACCACTTCGAGAACTATAGGTGATCATTCCCTCCCTTCTCCTCGCTCATCACACGGAACTGATGCAAGTTAGGAGACATGCAGGCATCGTTTTTAGCCCCGTTAGCCGTGACATTGTATATTTTAATGCAGGCTGAGCACTTCTCTAACTGGCAATTCGGAAGCATTCGTTGATCTTGAACACAGTCCATCCATCGATGAAAGTATGACAGGTATCTAATCAGAAAAGCAACTTGCTGACATCGTTTGGAATACATCAGGCTTCACTGGATGCAGCAACATCTCAGGATCCTCATTAATCTTTGACAGCAGAGATTCTGATGTAGGGAAGCACTGCAAAGATGGATGAATGAAATGCTCATTTTGAGTCTTTTGATCTAATAATTTGACCGGGGGATCCTGGGTTTAATTCCCAGGTGGGATACTCTGGGTCCCTTGCATGTTCTCCTCATGAATGTTTGGGTTTCCTCCAGGAGATCCAGTTTCCTCCCACCGTCCAAAGACCTGCATGTCAGGTGCTAAATTATCTCCTAGGGGTGAGTGTTCGTTGAGTGTGTCCGTGTGTCTTCCCTGCGATGGACAGGTGACCTGTCTACGTCGTGTCCCCATCTTTCTCTAGCTGTGACAGACTCCAGCACCAATCACATCCTAATCAGGACAAGCAGCTGAGAAAATGAGTGAGAGAGAGAACTGGACCAGGTCAGTGCTTTTCTGTAAGAACCAACATTTTCATGATATGGCACATCAAGGAGCCTCTAGTTCAAGAAGGAATAGTTTACAGCGTCAGACTATGACTGACCATTATATGCAAATCATTCCTCAGCCGACGGTTTATTCCAAGTCATGTTTTACAATGACCTAAAGTGGGCATGGTAACCTAATGAGCTACTGCAACTTTTGCAACCTGATTTTGCAACTTCATTCTTTAGTCTGACCTGAGTTGAAGACTTTTAGATCTGTACATGCAGACACGATGCAGTTATATATGCTCACACACCTCATTATTAGTGATACCTAATTACACTTTTCTGCTCATAATTATAGACTGTCATGGTGGAGGGAGGCAGCCTCTCCCGGAGATAAAAGTAAAAAGCTCATTAAACAGTCCACAAGCCTCAGGGTCCATTGAAGATGTTAAACCTGCCTATGAATTGTTCAAAATAACATACCTAATGTGACACGGTGTAATTATTTAAGAGTCATTTGGAATTATAAACTGCAATGTACTGACTTGTTTGTCGGTGCACTGATACCAGGGTGCCTTATTTTTGGAAGCATCACCGGTCTTGGGATTTTGGATACGATTAGGTGTAAAGAGTATAATCAGAATGGGTGCATGCAGGACCGAAGCTCTTGCAGTAAAAATAATGCCCAAAAATAGACGTTATTACAAGGATCTCCAAGGTCAGACATGTTCAGGAGGGTTTAGAAAGGATGTTAATGAGAGAAGAAGCATCAGACCACCAGCAGAGACCATAGTGTGTGTTATTGCTGCTCTCTGAGCGTCTGCACTTTGAAGTCAATCCAAGAGCCTGAGTAACCTCAAACTTCATCCGACTCCCTACGAGAGAGGATGCGCACTTCCTCTCATCACAATCGTCATTAGGTTCACTCTTAAAAACGGCTTCATAATACCAGGAGGCGAGCGATTGATTTGGATTTGATCACAAGAATCTGAAACCTCTTAGATTAAAAAAGTGTGAAGAAGGTGAATCAGCCAGCACAATGAAAAGATGGAAGACAAAAGATGTCCCTCACGTTCTCCAGCATGCTGAAGTGTGATCAAGCAGGATTATAGACCTCAAAAAGTATCGAAACCCTTTTAAACTTTGGCTCGAATCAATGACGGTGCATTAAGATGGCTGTGCTCTTTTTACGGCATTAAGTTTAAGTGTGTCGCCACAAATTCAGCGCTCCCTTCCACCCTCGGGGATCAAGGCTGATATTGACTGAAAGCAGAAGGAGCGAGAAAACGAGAAGAAAGAGAATTTTCCCCCTGCACCTACACAGACATTTCACTGAACACCACAGGTTATTATTAAAACCAAGCCGGAATAGCGTTGAGGAGTTGGAGGGGGTTGAAAAAGAAGGAAGCGACACAGAAAGTGAGCAAGAGAGAGGGAAACAGAGAGACAAAGTTTGCCCGGGGTGGTCTTACCACTGATGCAGAGGCTCAGGGAGCAGAGGCTTTCCTCACAGGTCTCGGGGCTCTCCGCCTCCCAGTGGAAGCCCCTCTCCCTCTTCCTCGGAGACATCCGCCGCACCACGTTCAACACCCGGTTCATTCTGTCCATCCTGCACTCTCCTGTTTCTTCCCAGGGCACCTGATTCTTCCTTCACTTCCCCTGATCGCATTAGACGCGCTGAGTCCGCTAAACAAACGAACGCAAGGAACAGGCACCGGCTGTCTTGTTTTCTTTTTTTTCCAGCCAAGAGAGCGAAGGAGGAAGGAGGGGGTGAAAAAAAAAATACCTAAAAATTTACCCAGCACGCTCCCCTCTTGCTGTGAAGCTGTATCCCACTGCTCCTACAGCAGCCTAGTGATAAGTTTTTTTGTTTTTTTTCCCTCCCCTCTCTCTCCCTCACTCTCTCTCCAGCTTTAATCTCTTTGGTGAAAGGCCTCTCCAATCAGCTAATAATATCTCATTGGTATTGCTAGAGAAACGGGACATTGACCCCAATATGGGCCAGGGATGGACCGACTGCTTTGAAGTGGCGGTGGTGCGAGGTAGAGAGGTCCACCAGGACAGATTATTGTGCAGTGTGGGAAACGCTGACAGGATAAAAGGACTGGCTTTGCTCTTTCTTCCCTCTGAGGTTACCTCCTGCTTGGATTCTGAGTGGAAACACCTTGAGTTATGAGGCTGGACGGTGTGTGTGTGGGAGTTAAATGGGAGTTCCACTGATTTCTCAACACTTTTGCAGAACCTGATCATGAAGATGTGCACAAAACTGTTCACTTGGCTCTGAAATGCTCCATTCTACAAAAACCTGCCTCAGTGGGGACAGGAACCATATGTCCAATGCCTAAAAAGCTTGCCTGAAACAGTTCTGGCCTCAAAATACTATTTTAAATGCACAGCAGGGATGTCTACGCAGGCAAACAGAACATAATTTGGGTTACTTCTGCCTTTTCAGAGTCATCATCTACGAATTCAGCTACTTTTGCACAGGAGATCAAATGGTAAGTGACCTTAATTTGTGAAAAAATGGGTGAATGAAGTTCTCCATAATAAACCCTTTCACATCAAACCACTCTAAATGACTACGTAGTGCAGAAATGCTGTAAAATTGGTGGAATTCTTCTTAAACACAAATTATAACATGTCTGCACATAAAACAAAGACCATACAGCCACGATATCTGAGGTGTTGACATGACCTACTAATATCACTTCCTATTCAAGCATCTGCACACACAGAATATGCTATACGTCTGTAGCTTTCAAAGCCACTGGCACTCAGCTAAAGGGAATGAATATGGGAATGACGCAGCCCAGGCAACGTCACGTCTACTGAAATAGCAAAACCCTGTAAGAGCCTGAATGCAAAAGCTAATCTCTTGTAATTCCTTTTGTTTTTTGGCAGTTCCGTGGGAATTCCCATCTCTCCGAGTAACAGCGCATTAGCAGTCCCTCTTCATGCCGCCTCGCTCCCCGCATCCCACCCACACATCAGACAAAAGCCAATGAGTGCAGAGGTAAAAGTGACATGGAGAAGAAAGTACTCTTTAAAGCTGCCATTAGCATTATTATGCGGACTGGAGGCTGCGAAGCCACCCACAAGAGACCGTTCTGATCCAGCAAAGTGCCTCGTCATATGCTTGCCAAGTTTATTACTCACTCTCTACTGCATGTAAAACCACAATGCCATCTCCAGCCTGACTTCCTGTCCAGCAGGTGCCAAACATTTTCTTTTTGGTCACTTTTACATGGCCTGGAATGTCCTGTTGAGGTCCTCTAGGAAGAAAAGATTTGACCTGTTATGCAGCTCCGTTCTCTGAGCTCCATTCACTGAGCCCCAGGTTTGTGCAGGCACTGAATGACACGTTCAGCTATGGCATGCATTCATGCAAAATTGTTTGCACCCTTTGAATTTGATCTATTCTAACAACTTACTGAGGTTTTCCAAATCTGTAAACGATCAAGTGAAAGTGACTATGCATCTTTGTGAAGAGCACAGCATCCATGAACCACAATGAAACGCATTCGTTGCTTTTAACCCGTAAATGCACCATGCAGCAGTGAGCAGCCATGTCCTGAGCCCGGGGAGCATTGACGGGGAAGGACATGCTAACTTACTGGTCCAGGATTCAAACCCATTACCTTCTGAGTTTGAGGCCTAGTCCCTAACCACTAGGCCACCCTTGCCCCAAATGTACTATTCTAAAGAATCTGATAGTGGAAAAAAGTTTTAGGCCATGACGAGTGGTTCTATTTGGATCAAAATACATCAGATGACAAACCTCTGAGAAGGTTCATTTAATTTAGTTTTGTTCAGAATAACCATCCATGGCTCACCTGCTTCACACTTCTGAGGTTTGTAGATCTGCAAGGTATCTTTTTGCAAGCTTACAAAATGACCTGCTGCAGAATGTGATTTCTTTTTGCAAGAGCCAACCTGTGCAAAATTAAACCCAACCAACGATTTTGATTGAAAGACATCCTTCAGAAGACATGACGATACAAATGTTAATCAGACGTCTTCCCCATAATATGCACATGATGGACAAAACAGAAAATCAATATTAATTCACTATGGGGACCAAAAGAAATGGCTTAAATCATATTTGGCTGCTATCTGTACCAGAAGACATATCTAGGTTCTAACAAGTCTGCTTCTAAAAATCTTTAGATCTTCTTCTTTCCACTGCTGCCATTTAGGGGTCGCCACAGCGGATCATCCGTTTCCATTTCTTCCTGTCCTCTGCATCTTCCTCCTTCAAACCGACCACCTGCAGGTCCTCTCTCACCACGTCCATAAACTTCCTCTTTGTCCTTCCCCAATATAATCCTCGTCTCTCCTCTGGACAGGTCCAAACCAACACAACCTTATTTCTCTAGCTTTGTCTCCAAAACGTTCAACCTGAGCTTTCCTTCTAATATACTCCTTTCTAACATGTTGTACACATATCTGATTTGGCAAAGGTTTAACACCGAATACCCTTCCTGACTTAACCGTCTTCATTTATCCGGGCTTGGGACCAGCACAAAGAAATACACTGACTTGTGCATCCCTAGTAGCTGGGTTGCAGGGAACCCAGTGGTGGTGGTGCTGGAGGTGGGATTAAAACCTGCAACCTCTTGCTCCATAGGCAACTATCCTACCGCTTGACCACCACCATCCAACCTTCTTTAGATATGGCATTAAAAAGCATCAAATTCAAAATGCCTTAGGAATGCTTGCATTACGTAACCCATTATCCGTGCACACTGGGCAGCTCCTCCACAGCCTCCTAGTATTTATGACACCTTACATAAGGTTTGCAAGTAAACATGCAGAAACATAAACCCTGGCAATATAACTGAACTCATGCTATTTCCATATTTACACTCCAGTTGTGAGATCTGCACTTGCAGCATGACCTGTGAGTTCAACCATCAGCAGGTGCTTCAAGAAAATTGCTTACTGAAATGCCCGGGTTTGGTTGAAACTTGGACGCCCGGTCTCCTAGGCCCATATCTCCAAGCACTGAGGCCTTAAAAAGAGCTGTGCGAGCAGATGCTGCTGTGGTGCCAACGTATAAAAACAGATATGGCACATAGAAATAATAGCATCACTCTTCTTCAGAGACATGTGGAGCAGAATATGTACAGATCTGTGCCGTCGCAGTACCGGCAGAATCCCATCTGCTCAGAAAAGCATATTGTGATGTGTTGAAATTGGTCACAGTAATGGTAAATATGGTCATGTTGGCCACCTCGACATAACCATGAATCATGGTGTAAAGAACCTACAAAATTCCTGCCAAGCATTCTTCAGCAAAGCCTTAAACCCTTCTTCCCGTTTTCTGTCTTAGGAGCGCTTTCTTGCATGTTAACCACCGAGTGCTGTTTTTTCTTTCTTAGTCTGATTCCTTCAGCTAAAGAAGTCATTTCTGTTTTGCTTCCACACTCCAAGATATGAAAACATGTGAATGTTCAGCTCTGCCGCCAGCTCACATTGTCTGTAGCGCTCCACTCAATCTTCATCAGCGCTGCAGAAAAGACTCTTTTGAAGCTCTTAGAGTTTGATCATTTGCTGCATTATAATGCTTTTAAGCCTGAATTTAAAAAGTCAAAACAGGCATAATTGAAAATTTTGTCAAATAATTGAAAACCTTCCGGCTGCATTCATTAATGAGGCGTGGGGACGGGTGAAAGAAACCAAGTGCAACCCACAGTGGCTCCATCTGCAGCCATCTTTTCTCTGCAGCAAGATAGAGGATCATAAGAATCGTGTTCAGGCAGGAGGGCAAACGCTGGGACTAATTACTTCTCTCAGTCACACATGCACAAATTACACATACACGCACACGCACACACACACACACACACACTCTCCTCCATGTCCCCAGGCCAGCTACTCCCCGACACGAGCTTCTCACACGCGAGAAACATTAAGAGAGAAAGTTCCAAGAGCTGCGTAGGGTGTCAGCCGTATCCGAAATGAAACACAGAACAGCAGAGAAGTGCTTGGAAATCATTTTTTGTCACAGCGTTCTGCTGATTTCCTTTTTCCCAGAGTTCACCTGTCTCGCTGAATTCTGACCGAGAGTGTTGGCACTGAAGTGCAAATCTAGGTCACGTACCACCGGCATCAGATTAACGTCTAGCACCCATGAAAAATCTGTGAATTAGGAGTGAGAAGATTTGGATGCTTTGCTTCAAATTGTGTTCCGCACTATAAACAGCAGCAAGATCATCGGATAATAATAATAATATGCTAATTCCGGTTTCTCACGGCATGAAATACAGCATATTAATCACAGAACGAGAGGACGGGATTAGAAATGACTATATGAGAGGGACAGCTCAGGTTGGAGATTTTGGAGACAAAGTTAGAGAAGCAAGGTTGGACGTGTCCAGAGGAGAGACGGGGGTTATACTGGGAGGAGGATGTTGAAGATGGAGCTGCCTGGAAAGGGTTATGGTTTATGGACGTGATGAGAGAGGACATGCAGGGGGTCAGTGGGAAAGAAGAAGATGCAGAGGACAGGAAGAAATTGGGACGGCTGTTTAAGAAAGCCGTAATAGTGTATAGTAATAGTTCAGCGGTAGTAGTTCAGGGGCAGCGGTGGCCAGATGGTTAGGGCGTTAGCCGCATGATCGGAGGATCAGGGGTTCGAACCCCTTCCCGATAGGTTGCCCTGAGGTACCCTTGAGCAAGGTGCCGTCCCCGTCACTGCTCCCCGGGCGCTTTCAATAGCTGCCCACTGCTGCACGGGTTTGAGTGTGCATGGGTTAAATGCAGAGGTCCAGTTTCAATGTGGTTCATGTGTGCTTTGCCGTGACCTCGCAATGACAAGGGTTGTCACTTTCACTTCGCTTTCATATATTATGTTATATTATTTTCCCCAGTCACCCACATTTCCCAACGGAACCACCTTATTTTACCTTATTAGTCATCCCTACCAGTTTCTTGGAGATTATCCATTCAAGACACACTAGGTGCTGAAAACCGATCCTCGGGAGTTCCCATGTTGTGCCAAGGAGTGACGAAAGAAAAGGAGTTTGGCAGTTTTCTTAAGCAGTCGTATGCATTCATGATGTTAAGTAGGTCAACTGTATGCTGAGAGGAGATAATGCTGGCGCTTTTCATCCCAGTGAGACACAGCAGTGCTAATTCACCACTGTGTAGGAATGCAAAATGAGATCAGTCAGTCAGCTTGCACACACACACATGCACAGTGTATGTGCTTGGTGTGTTTTTGCTGCAAAGCAGAATCTCTTAGACAGTAGAAGAAAATCTCTGCACGGTGTTGCAGGTCAACATCATGAGATCTGGGCCACATTTGTGCAGAACTGATACAGCGGCATGCAAAAGTTTGAAAAGTCTCGGTCAAATGACATGTTTTAATGCTCAAGTTACAACAAGTATTCTTTTGGGACAAACGTAAATGGGATTTTTCAGCCTTATTTAACACGTGAAGTGTTCTTATCTGCCGAGTTTAACATAAAACCAACGCTTCTTTCCTTCATTATTCATTATTACTTCATTATTACTTCATTATTACTGCACACGGCTACACAAACTGGCATAAAAGACACATGAATAATTAATACAGTATTAATAAAAGGCAGGATTTTTCTGATTATCCATCAGTTCTACTGAACACATGCTCAGTAACAATAACAAACATGCTGGAACTTGCAGCGAGACCACAATACTGATATGCAATTCAAATGAATGTTAATTTTTAATGGCGGAAAGTTGTAGCTTGGCATTTTAGTGGCTGCAAAACTTGCTGACCGGGTGTGAAAAGTTGTTAAATGTAGCATTAAAGTTAAAGTTAATCCCTGCAAGGACGGCCAAAAGCCACGCAAGAGAAACACTACTGCTCTAGGTGTCTGGACTGAGCCCAAATCTCAGGATTTAGACTAGGTTTAGCCCATTTTTACTCCTTCCTGCTCCACACCGCTGCCAGGCTCTGCTCTTGCATTGGCTAAAACATTCGGCAGCTCTTTTCTGGAGCAGACAAGCCTTGATTTTGAAGCGAGCCCTTTATGTGCGACACTGTGGGTAAATCTGCACCTTGGTGCAAATGGGAGGGCTCATTTGCATATCCCATTTACATGTTAATACTGACCTCTAATTCTGGCTGACAAATCATATTCCATTAAGATCATCCATGCCTCGGTGCATATTAAAACAATGTCCTGACACTTAGATCTTAAATAATCAGAAAGCCCCAGTGAAAGCATCAGACTGGAAATGCATACAGAGCTGCAAACGTGTTTCCTGCACAGACCTGTTGAGGACTTGGGTCTTTATATGTGCAACAAAAGACCATGATCAGGTAAACTTTTGGTCCTTTGGTTAAAGATGCAAGTGAATAAAACTCACAATAGGCCAAAATAGGGAGCACAATAGCAAAGTCCCTCAACAGTTCAAGCCTTTTAATTGGTCTGAAGGAGCGAATGGACATGGATTGGCTAAAACAAGCTTTAGAGTAGAATAAGCACAATTTTACACCTCTTTTTGACTTAAAAATGTTTAAAAAATTTACATTGAACAATGATAATCACTAGCCAATATTTCCTTCATGCTTACCACTGATTATTAATGGAGTTGGGCCAGTCGACGGTATTGTGTTAATAGCATTGACAGAAAGGTCTGCTGTTTGGGTTTTCTGGGGACTTCAGTGCAGAATGAGTGCAAGTCTATAGCGAAAAAGAAATGTTATCAATTAAAACAGTAATAAAGATTAAAAGTGGATCTTTGCAACGAGGGGGGAAAACACGCTGGACTGTGTTTACACAAATATGGCCGGCGCGTACAGAGCGGATATTATAGACAATATTCAAGGTCGTGTGCTCAGAGGATGTGCAGAACAGCTGGCAGATGTTCTCACTGACATCTTCAACACCTCTCTGAGCACCACTGTTGTTCCAAGGTGCCTCAAGACCACCAGCATCATTCCAGTGCCAAAGAAACCATCCATCTCCTGCCTCAATGACTATCATCCCGTCACACACACACCCATCATCATGAAGTGCTTCGAGAGGCTGGTCATGAGGCACATCATGTCCCAGATCCCCTCCTCACTAGACCCCCTGCAGTTTGCGTATCGTCCCAACCGCTCAACGGACGATGCAATCTCCACCACCCTCCACCTGGCCCTTTCTCATCTTGACAGAAAGGACAGTTACGTCAGAATGCTGTTCATCGACTACAGTTCAGCATTCAACACCATCATCCCTCAGCACCTGAGTGAGAAGCTGAGGCTGCTGGGCCTGAACACCTCCCTCTGTAACTGGATCCTGGACGTCCTGACTGGGAGACCCCAGTCAGTCAGGATCAGTAGCAGCACCTCCAACACCATCACACTGAGCACAGGAGCCCCCCAGGGCTGTGTGCTCAGCCCACTGCTGTTCACGCTGATGACCCACGACTGTGCAGCCAAGCACAGCTCAAACCACATCATCAAATTCGCTGATGACACAACCGTGGTGGGTCTGATCAGCGGTGGAGACGAGGCAGCTTACAGAGAGGAGATACAAGAGCTGACGGACTGGTGCAGAACCAACAACCTGTCTCTGAACGTCGACAAGACTAAAGAGATGGTTGTTGACTTCAGGAGATCACGTTGGGTCCACACTCCACTTATCATCAACACCTCACCTGTGGAGATGGTCCAGAGCACCAAGTTTCTTGGTGTTCACATCACCGACAACCTCACGTGGTCCCTCAACACCAACTCCATCACAAAGAAAGCCCAGCAGCGCCTCTACTTCCTGCGCAGACTGAGGAAAGCCCATCTCCCACCTTCCATCCTCACCATCTTCTACAGAGGAACCATTGAGAGCATCCTGAGCGGCTGCATTACTGCCTGGTACGGGAACTGCAACGTCTTAGACCGCAAGTCCCTACAACGGCTAGTGAGAACAGCTGAGAAGATCATCGGGGTCTCTCTGCCCTCTGTACAGGACATCTTCACCACTCGCTGCATCCGCAAAGCAACCAGCATTGTGGATGATCCCTCCCACCCGTCCCACACTCTCTTCTCCCTCCTGCCATCCGGGAAAAGTTTCCGCAGCATACGGGCCTCCGCTTCCAGGATGGGAAATAGTTTCTTCCCCCTGGCCATCAGACTCTTGAACTCTGAAACCACCAATATCTTGAACTCTTAAACCCAGTCCTCTTTTCATCCTGTATTTATTTATTTATCTGGTGTTGCACTCTTGCACTTTAAATTCAGTAACATCACTCCACCACACTGCTACACATAATCTACCTGGGCTGCTTTGTTCCACAACACTGCGGCCCTCTACGGATGAATGTACTGTCTGTCGTGCTGTCTGTTGTTGTCTGTCTTGTCTGCACTTGTTGCCCCGTGTTGTGTCTTATGTTGTCTTGTGTCTTGTCTTGTGTGTAGCACCAGGGTCCTGGAGGAACGTTATTTCGTTTCACTGTGTACTGTGTATATGGCTGAAATGACAATAAAATCCTACTTGACTTGATCAAAGCTGATATTGTTGCACCCCGCCACCAATAAGTGAAGTGAAAGTGACTATATGTCAGTGTGAACACGGCGCAGCATAAAGTGAACCACAACGAAACGCATCCTCTGCTTTTCACCCATACACACCGTGCAGCAGGGGGCAGCTATTTAAAGCGCCCAGGGAGCTTTGATGGGGACAGTACCTTGCTCAAGGGTACCTCAGGGCAACTTACTGGTCATGGATTTAAACCCATGACCTTCTGATCCTGGGAGCTAGTCCCTAAACACTAGGCCACCGCTGCCCTATAAACCAATGTACAGAAAGGAGCAGTAAACTTATACTGGGAATCTCTCTGATTGTTTACTCTGGTAGAGTTCATGGAGTTCCAGCTAACCCCACCATGATGTATTTTGGGCCGGCTCAACTGTCAGTTGTTTCTGAGGTTCAAAAAGATGCCACATTACAGGCACCAAGGTGATGATTCAACGCATGCACACAACTCAGAAATGAAAAATAACAAAAAGTACCTTCATGCTAGAAAAACTCTGCATGCAAGGCAAAAAAACGTCACCTTTAAGGTGAAGGTGTCTGTTAGCTGTGAAACCCAGCTGACAAAACTCTGCCAATACAAGACTGTGACCTCCCATGACCCCTCCCTCCAACATTATTCCTACTCTCCCCAATGAAGACCATTTATCTTCACTTCTAAAGGAAACAGTAAAATCCGATTGAGAACAGCAGGTGACAACTTCCAGCCTTTATTCTACTTATAATAAATAACCTTTCAGCATGACTTTATTTTTCCCCAACCTCCATCTGAATGTGGTGGTGTTATTTCAGGTTTCAGTCAAAACGCATGGAAGTAGGCGGTGTGGGCATGAGAAGTTTTAAGAACAAAGGTGTTTCCTCCACTTATTTTGGATATTCTGTCACTCCCAGCATCAAAGCAGCGTGAAATGTGTGCAGACAATGTTGACGTGAGCCATGGGGACATTGTCTGAAGTGGGTCGTGAATGATTCATTTGTCTTATCAGCTCACAGGCTGCAGTATCACTCATTCCACATTTAGAGAAGAACCTCTAACTTCGACTTCTCGCATAAACAATTGGCTCGGGATTATCCAGTCTGTCAGATCCCTTTTGTTGGACCAAAATCTCGAATGTTAAAAAATATTTATTAATCCTCATACACCAGAGTTTGAGCTTTGCTGGTTTATACGGTATTCATAGACAGATTTCTATTTTTGGGACGTTCTTGTCTTATTGTCACTATATGATTTTGACCACAGCATTTACAAGCATGAATAAATAAGTTCTATATTTACTGACATTTACATGCTTTATGGGTAGGAGACGGTGGCACTGATGAAAAGAGTCGGAGCTGGAGGTGCTGAGATGTTCGTTGGGTGTGACGAGGATGGACAGGATGAGAAATGAGTATATTAGAGGGACAGCTCAGGTTAGATGTTTTGGAGACAGTTAGAGAGGCAAGGCTGCATTGGTCTGGACATGTCCAGAGGAGAGACGAGGATTATATCAGGAGGAGGATGTTGAAGATGGAGCTGCCAGGAAAGAGGAAAAGAGGAAGACCAAAGAGGAGGTTTATGGATGCGGTGGAGTGGACACGCAGGTGGTCGGTTTGAAGGAGGAAGATGCAGAGGACAGGAAGAAATGGAAACGGATGATCCACCATGGTGACCCCTAAACGGGAGCAGCTTAGAGAAGATTTACTGCATTAACCATTGGGTGTATACTTTACACTAACCACTAGAGCACCACTGCACCCTAAATCGTTAAACTCATGAATACTTCAGTCCCTCCTTTTCATACTCACATATGTTGTTACTATGGCAACCCATGTGGATATGTGAGCCAATTCAACGACTGTCTGACAAAACAAATCACTGGCTGTGGTCGAAATCTGAACACTCACGTCTAATAATCAGATATAAGGACTATAATTTAGCCCAGTCGTCTATTAGCTGACACTATATGTCTCACTTTATTTTTATGTTTAATAACCCAAGCATGCTTATGGATATTTAGTTGAACACCAAAGGAGTAACTTTTTCCAGAATGTGTGCTTTACTCTTTATCTTGCATCTTCTAAAACCTTCCACAGTTCCTTCCAATAAACAGTTTTGAATTATTTCCACACTCCTTCTGTTACACACCCGATGGATGAAGCCTTTAGGAGCGTCTAAATGGAGGGATCGGGTGGTCAGTGCTGGGAAAAAAAACTCCGATGTCTGCTTTTTAGACTTGAGTGTTCAGATTTCAACAACATCCAGTTATTTGTGTGGTCAGACCGTCATCGTATTTGCTTGCACATCCACATTGGTTGCCATAGTAACAACATATGTGCATATAGTAAGGAGGGATTGAAGAATTCGTGAGCTTAACGACTATAACTAGTAGAATCGTGCAATATTTCATTAACAACACTGGCTTTTAGGCAACTGAAGATGTAAGCAAAATGTCATACTGGGTTAAAATCAGGAAAGCTGACATTTTACTAAAGTTTACTGTACAGCATAGAAAGTGCAATTTGTTTAAAATTTAAACTGACCAACTTTTATTTCTGCGTTTTTCTGTCACATGAACCCTCAACCATGAAAAGATGAAAAAAATAATGCCATGAAATACGTCGAATAGTTGACTGTACTGAGACCTGACACCAACTACTGTGGATGTGAAAAAAGATCTTTTATATCCACTTTATATCTGTTAGAAATGAGTTTAACCTGTCATATAAACGTTGTGCAAACTGAACGTCTTTCCACAAAAGGACTAGGAAGGAAAGGACTACGCACATAAAGGCACACTTCCTTATAAAAAAACAAAGAAAACAAAAACAACATGATTAATGTCATTGCTGCTGCTAATCCTGCTGCTTTGTCCATGACCATGGCAACTGTAGTTATACAGCGGAAGATGGGGGGGGCACTATCAGCTATCAGCTATCAGCTCAGTGTATTCTAGGCTGTCCATCTAAGCATACAAAGTCACACAGGTGATCTACCTTTAGGGTTCTTGTCCTCCAGACCAGATAGTCTACTGAGATAAATCAGATTTATCTCCTCTTCTCATCTGAACTCCAGACCAGCTAAACTATTATTACCTGCAACTGGCCTTAAATCTTAAATATCAGACATCTCTTTAGTATTATCCCTCTTTTTCCTCATCAACATTAGAGAACGAAGGGACCCCCATCTAAGTCTAGGTTCCTCCCAAGGTTTCTCCAGGTTCTATTGCCTTCGTTTTGCTCTCTAGAATTTGGATCTGAATTTTGTGACTACAGTTTCTAATTTTTGTGATTACACTTGGAGAAACGCTCCATATAAATGAATCCGACTTGACTGTTTGCCAGCTTTTTGACCTGTGACGTGTACCGAGATATTTTTTTGATGCAATTCTCAATGTGCAAGAGAAGCAAAAGAAGATTTACCTTTCCAGCAGTTCAACCAGTTCCTTTCAACTGGCTTGCAGTGCTGTTCCACACTGAGGTCAAAGCATCATTAGGTTCAGCACACAGACCCTCACCGAAACCCACCTTTTCATTTTTTTAATCTTCAAAAACCCCCACATGAGCCAGAGGGCAGGCCCTCCACCTAGGATGGCACTTATATTAGTTACATTCCAAAGGGAGCAAGTGGAGGAGAGGCATAAATATTTGAGGCGGTGTACACTTGTTCCCTGCACATTACCACAGTGTCGGTTTCTCTGAAGACTGCCGGGGGACTGGGCACCTTGGAGTTGCTCGGCCCCTCAGATCCTCGGCTGTTTGAAGCCTCTTCAGCTGCTCCTTGTTAGCCTCCTCTGGTAATTGAGATACAGCCCAGACTTGCTCGCTGTGGAGCCGAGCTCTGCTTTAAGCCACCGCTTCAGAAACTCAGCCAGCTCACAATGACAGATATCAGTCAGGCAAGAAAGAGCTGGAAATCTCAGAGGGAGACTCGGGGAATGACGCAAAAACATAAGCTCCAAATCTGTCAGGAGGATGACTGATACGGCAGAAACGAGATCAGAGTTTATAGTTCAACCCAGCCGATATCAAAGAACAGTTATCACGGCTTTGCGTTATAAAATTAATATTATTTGCGTTACATTTACCCTGGGGTTCCGTTTTTATTTCCTCTCACTGCTTCTTCCTCTCCTCTGCATCTTCCTCATTCAAACCAACCAAATGTCCTCTCTCACCACATCCATAAAGCTCCTCTTTACCTTCCTCTTCTTCTCTTTCCTGGCAGCTCCATCCTCAACATCCTTCTCTTAATATAGGATGAAATAAATAAAACATGATGGGGGACAAGCCGATGAAGCTGTTGCCCCAGTATAAAAATGTAATATCCTAATCTGAGCTACCGTAATCCCTATTAGTATGAATTAAATGCAGGCTGGAGGAACTGTGGGTTTGTCAAACCAAACGTGTGCAAACATTCTTATTGTAGAGCTTGTGCTTATTATAGCTTTAAGAAATCGATGTGATAATAAACCGTATATACTCGTGTTTCTTGCTCAAAATGAAAGTAAGAAGGTAAGAAGTGATTAAATATAATTAGTTGCTTGTACATGTGATAAAGCAAATTCAATTTGCATTTTCTAATAGCAGGTTCAGGCTTCCACTAGTGATAACAGTGACTAAATCCAGTGAAACAGGACTCCTTACAAAGGAAACATGCAGTTTATCAGCGTTTTTAATAATGGCATCACTAAAATGATGCAACTTATTGTGATAAATATAAGATATCTGATATAAGAATGATATTTTTTTGTAAATCATTCATGGCCAAATGCCCAACAAAGTGAGAAACCTTGAGATTTTGCCACATTTCTAGCCATAACTCAACTCAAGTGAAGTGAATGAAGAATTTTAAATCATGGTGCTTGGTTTTGGGGTTCATTTCAAGCGATGCTCAAGTCAAAGACTCCAAAAAGTGTAAAAGCTTTTCTTTTTTTTGGTTTCTGTACTCGCTACCTCATTCAACCCTTGCTGAGCCCAGTCTAAAAACTACACAAACACACACAAGTGACATTATCACCCCCAAACAGCGAGAAAACGCCTGAGGCTGAATCATAAGCGGTAGATAAAATCAGTGCTACCCCACCGGGCCGAGGCTTCTTGATTTACGCACTTGTACTTTGGGACACGACACGTAAGGAAGCATCGTGCCAAACTGCAGGGCTTAGCCAGGCCCTGATCGACTTGATAAAAAGGCTTTCAAACTGGGCGTGAATTATTCCCTTTAACCGATTACCCAGCAGGGCAGGGGTGTATTGATTTTAGCCTGCGAGGGAAATAAATCTTCCACCTGCCGTACAGGCTTTATAATCCGTCACCGACAATTCATTTCCCACCTGTGTACTGATCTCCCTTCAACACACAAACTAAGCGTCGGTACGTGTGACAAACACATTACAGGCCTCCAGCGCTGAATTGGTTATGCAAGACCAACAGGTTTCTGCTTTCTGGATTAGAAGACCAACCAAAGCACTTTAGTACCGGAGTGGACAATATGGCAATAAAGAGCTTTTCAGAATAATATTACTACATTTAAAAGTCACTGTGGATAAAAAGGGAATAAAAATCTTTCAAAAAGGTTAAGAATATATATCATCTCAGTGTTGCACATGAAATATCACGATCTCTGTTCAGCACTGACAATATGACAATATTTTTATTTGGACGAAACATAATCAATGAATATCACCTACTTGCTCAGGCCTCACTATAACCAATATGGTGAATTCATGGCCAGACGTCTGCAGATTCCATAACTCAAATCTCATATCACTGCTGTCTGGCATGCTGTTGCCTCCCAGTGAGGTTCTGCATTCAATTCATGCTCTCCAGATGTCTGTATGTGTTTCCTCCGGGAGCTCCGTTTCCTCCAAAGACCTGCATGTCAGGTGGACTGGAGATGCTAAATTGCTATAAATAGTTGTGTGTGTGTGTGTGTGTGTGTGTGTCTGCCCCCGTGACCTGTCCAGGGAGTTGCTCCACCTTTCGCTCTTTGAGTGCTGGGACAGGCTGCAGCATCACCCAGTGAACCTGATTAGGATGAGCATCTCAAATGATGGATGTTGCTTGTTTCTCTTTGGTTCTCTTGTTAAGATCTGAAATCCGAAGGTTCACATACTTTCTATTACTATTCTTAGCCAACTGACTGAAACTGAACTTGCTGAAGAGGACGCTAACGATGCAGACTGAAAGTTCAGTGATGAGGAGATAGCGGTGGCAACAAGCATATCGTTTTTATAAGGTCTGCTTTCAGACATGACACTGATTGAAAAAGGTGAAAATCTCTTCTTTTAGGGATTATATTCATTCAACCCCCCCATGCCCCACCCACAAATATATCCTGCTTGATGATAACGAGAGACCACGGAGCATTTGTGCTGAGCCTGGAGACGAAACACTGCAGGCTGTGGGAATTCCAATTAACCCCTCAGAAAGACACAAACACATATAAGGACAGAGATAAGAAACACATCTCTTTTTCTCCAAAACTCCTGCCTTGTGAAAAGCTGCTTGCGCGATGCCGTCTCCGCATGTTGCATCTCATCATTACGTTCGGGGTCATCATTACGTTCCTTGCCGTGCTTGTTTGTTTGCAGACGGCCAATTCCCAAAAGCAGGAGGATAATGAGAGACAGAAAACGCTTGTAAGGACGACTCTCGCTTGTGTTTGTCATCACAGATCTGAACTACATTCTGCGAGCGCCAGAAAAAGAATCAGAAGCAAGCCGTCATGACATGACTGCTAATTGGTCGTCTGATTTGGCTTTCAAACAGCGGTCGCGAGACTGGAGGCTTTAGCTCACCGAAGTCTCCAGGAGCTTCTTCATCCCCTTGCATTTAAAGACAGTCCTGGATGACGGCTGTCGTCTTCAATCACATCGATAACGAAGGAATCGGATAATTATTGTGAAAAGTTTAAGAGTCAATAAAAGTGGACAAGCATTTTTCTTTACATTCTTCTTTAAGATATCATATAATCTGCACATTAAAGCATTTAAAGTTACCATACAATGTGCATAAAAAAGTGTGTTTATACTATATTTTTTATTTTTGTGTGTGGAAAAGGAAGCGCCTGTTGTCCATTGTGTAAAAACGATTGAACAGAATTAAATTCATGATGTCATGATGGCTTAAAATGGCTTAAAATATTCAATATTTCGATGTATTTATTTATTACTATTTGTGGTTATTCGATTGTTTCATAAATCTGCTATCATTCTCTCATGATGCTTGTACTGTGATACACAAAAAAGCACGTGAGTCTAAGAGTTTTTTCTTAAACGAGGTAATACGGTATATCATCAACAATCTTAAGCAGACGTAGGTACCAATGGGGATAATCCTGAAAACCTCCCACTCACTATAAAGTTGAAGTTGTCATCTCTTACGCCGTCTTAGCTCTTGAGCTAAAAGTGAAGCATGTCCCTCTGAGGGGAAGTGAGAGGCGGGAGGGACGATAACCACTGAATCATGCTCTTAATACTACAATACCCCAAAACTCCTCGGGCAAATCTTTGACAGCATGTTAGAGAGTCTTTTTCTTTTTGGAACTTGATGCATGGCTGCCCCATTTCACAAAGAGCTAAGGAGATACGGGACAACTTCCAGAGCTGTAGTTTAGGGGTTTCCGGCCTAAGTGTCTTCAACCGAAATGAACACACCAGGCTCTAATTAGAGTCACTGGGTGAAAGACAGAGGGCGAAACGCAGGGAAACACCCTGGACAGGTCACCAGTCCATCGCATGGCAGACACACAGACAAACACACTCACACCTACAGGCAATTTAGCATCTCCTATTCACCTGACATGCAGGTTTTTAGACAGTGGGAGGAAACCAGAGCTCCTGGAGGAAACGCACAGACACGGGGAGAACATGTCCACACAGAAAGGACCCAGACTGTCCCCTCTGGGATCCAAACCCAGGACCCTCTGGCTGTGAGGAAACAGCACTACCTAGTGTGCCACCATGCTGCCCTAGAGGGACTTCCATTCCCTGCTTACAAATACAGACTCCCCAGAGCAACTAGGGGTTGAGGATCTTGCTCAAGAACCCAGTGTTGCTGGACGTGGAGCTGAAACCTGCAATCATAAGCGCTACCACTAGACCTCCACCCACCCATACAGCTTATAATGCAACTAGCGTGGGGCAAAAAACGCGTGATTGGTTGAACTTCACTACAGCAAACTCACACACAATTATATCTCTCACATCAGTCATGTGCCCTTCCAAAAACTACAGCAGCACTTTTGTTAAGGTTAGAATTGCCCTATGGGTTTCCCCTTCTCAGGAAAGGGAAAATTGCATCAATTTCGGCCCACTCAGTCTGTGATTCACCTGCTGAAAGTGTTTGTGCAGAATAATTGGTATCCAGACATGACAGGCAGATTTCACCACATTTAATTGCAGTACAGATGTAAGCACTTATAATGTTGCAATTAAAAGCAGGTCAGTATAATGAGGTGACCTGAGATCCTGGTATAGATTGATGAACAGAGCTTAGAAAAGGCCTTTCAGAAGAATAATACACACAGGAAGCAATTAGGTTACATGTGATGGACTGGTTGGTGGGCGACATTGCAACATGGAGCATCACCAAACTTCTCAGCTTCTAAGTAGTAGAACAAGCTTCCCATTTGCTGAGACCCTCGCTGACTGAAGGCCCATCACTCAAATAAGCACTCAGGATGATAGATTACAACTTCATGCCTTTAACACAATCAACAAACACATTTTGTGATGATATTTAACACTATATCCTTCCTCTTAACTCCATGGAGGGTTTCGTGACCATTTTTCAGAAAGTGGTTCTTTGCAAGGAGCCATGGTTGGCAAAGCTGTTAATATAGTGAAGAGGTCCTGGGTTCAATTTCCAGGCTTGTCCTATCTGTGTGGAGTTCTCCACTTGTCTGCATGGGACTCTCCCAGGAGTTTCCTCCCACAGTCCAAACACATGCACATCAGATGGACTGGAGATGCTAAATTGCCCCCAAGCATTGACGAAGAGTTTGTCTGTGTCTGCCCTGCGAGGGATGTTTGCCTCGGGGCAGTTGTTGTCTAGTGTTTAGGGGCTAGACAAGATGGGAAGGTTTTGGTTCAAAAACCCAGATAAGTAGGCTGCCCTGAGGTGCCTACAGGAGCAAATTCAATGCAAGGGACACCGCTGTGTTGCCAAACGCCTGAATGTCCCTTTCAGGGCAAAATTCATTGTCAAGAAAAAATACACAAATGTTTTCAGTTACAGAAATATGTTAATTGGTTAATGTGTTCAGCGCTGTAACATTAATCATCTGGATTGATGCACAGTGCAGGTTGTGTCCCCTTAGGTGCTTGTACACAGAAATTGAATCTATCAGTCAAGCAAAGTCACGCTCGTGGAGAGAGAAGCATGGCGAGAACAGAGGGAGCTTGTCTCAAAAAAAGTGTGTTTATAGCTTCCAAACACGGAAATCAGCTGGATATGAATCCTAGAAAGCAAAGCTCAGCAGGAGGCCTTATGTGCATTCAGTGCGCGGTCCTTACGTGAAACAAATAAACCTTCAGGGCGGGAAGAAAAATCAGAAAAGAATGAGAGAATACCAAAAATTCAGGTCTTGAATTTGTCACTACATGCAACAAAAGTGAGGTCACTAAAACTGAGCTTATGTGTTCACCGGCCTGTTGAAGCATTAGGAAAGGATTAAAGTGACTTTTTGTCCCCCAATGGGTGCATCGTCCTAAATGGCAGCTAAAATTAAACCGACGGGACTAAAAGATCTAAATTTTATTACGATGCTGAAAGCATGATTTTTATTATCGATAAAAATGAATTCATAAAATCTAGAAGTCATTCTTGCACTGACTTTATTCAGGCTGGAAGTGAAGTGATAATTAGTCATTGAGAAAGAGCACACAGTGAAACAATGAAATGCATCCTGTACACACGGGCAGCCATATCCTGCACCCAGGGAGCAGTGATGGGGACGGTACCTTGCTCAAGATTACCTCAGGGTAAACTACTGGTCCAGGATTTGAACTCACAACCTTCCTATCCTGTGGCTTACTCCCTAAACACAAGACCGCCGCTTCCCCCTTGGGACACAACCCAATTTACGCTGTAAAATATTTAAGGTTCCTATCTGGACCCGTGTTGTACGTTTGAGGTTACGGTGTTTGTACCTCAGGGGACTCCAATTTACCGGAACAGTAGCTTTTTTTTTTCGCCTGACAGTATAAAGGGGACACTAATCCATTTACATGGTCTAAAAGTACAGCTCGCTGCTACATAACCAGCCATCTTGGTTGTCAATATGCCGACAGCAAGAAAGCAGTGAGTGGGGGAGTGAATTTATGTCACCGTAACGAATTCACAAAAAGCAATTAAAATGTACATTTTCACGTTTAGTGTGTTTGATACCATTAAACACTTGTTCAGATAAACCAAATAAACCACCGGCAGTGTGTCGCAGCCTTCAGAGACGAGCACAGATTTCTTTATTCTGCTGCTCAACACTACACTCCTCATCCATCTTCTGAAAAAAACATCTAAAATCCTGTTTGCATGCTCAGACTCCACAGCAGAATGAAGATATTTTCAGCCATGATCAGATGCCCTCTAGTGACTTTATAGCCCATTTCACCGAGAGACTGTTTCTGAAGAGATGCTCCGAACAAAAGAGAAAGAGACGTCAACACATCCCTCGTTTTTCCCCAATTAACTGCTTTGGTTTTTTGCTGTTGGAAAGAGAGATGCAGCAGATAATCGATACTCGTGGCAGTGTTGTAGCTATAATTATTAGTCAGCTTCTTCAGTGTCAGTATCCCAAAACCTTCTGACAGCTCCTCAGCCACAGCTCCCTTCTGAAAAGGTGCAGTCTGTACTGTAGTTCTTCACCGTGATGAGCTTCACCCTCACTTGGACACCTCTGAGGCTTAACCCAACGTGTCAGCCTGATGAAGATTTCATGCCACAGTTGAAAGAAGTGCGAAATCGATTTGACCACAGGAGATTCTGACCTCAAATTTCACCACGTCTCACCCGGACGGCTCTTAGTCATCGCTGACAACTCAAACGGCCAAATAATGGCACTGCAGCTACAAGACCATCAAAGCACAGTGGAATGAAACGTACATATTTATATACACATACATTTGGACATTTTATCAGAAACATGCACGTTTAAGTTAAATCTTCTCACACAAGTGCGGCACTGAATGAAAAATCACACTTTCCACAGAAGGTCCCGTCTTTTGTGTGTGCGTGGACACAAATGAGTGTCCACAATCCTCGTTTGTGGACACTGTAAGCTATTTTCTTCAAGGATACCCAAGAAAAGTTGTCCAATTACCAACACGAACAACTTCAATCACGCCCACGTTGGCTGGGGACGAGAATGGCTTGAGGGGAAGCGATGCTAGTAGTTGAACGGACGAGAAACTGAAGTTGAGTGAATTGCTCGAGTACCAATTTCTTAATGGGCAGTGCACCACACAGGGCGACCAACTATCCTTTAAGCCCTGCAAGCTGCAATGTGGGATTGCCATTGATTGGAACAATTAGCCCAGCACATCACAGAGATGCTCCATTGGAGATTCTGGATAATTGTTGAGTCATGTTCTTCAAACCGTTCTTGAACATAATTCTTTGCAACGTGGAACAACATCATACACCTAAACGAGGCCACTGCCATTATAGTTGCCAGGTCTGCGACAAGCAGGTCCCCTTTTTGCACTGGTCTGTGGTGCAACTCTCATTCTTATGCACCCATTGTAAACGCTTTAGTCCTTGGGACCTCCAACCAAGTCCTGGAGATGCTCTGACCCAATCAGTCATCACAATGTGGCCCTTATCAAAGTGACCTGGATTCACTTTCTGCCTAATATATCCGCCGTTTGACAGACGCTACTGTATTGACATAGTTCAAGTTATTTACATCACCCGCCTGCGATTCTAAAGAATCGATGCAGAATTTTAAACATCAAACATGTGGCCAAAACTGTTTTGATCAATCCTGAGCATTCAGATTGAGAATTTCAGCAATATAGAACCATTTCTGCCACATAAGTGAACTTTTTGAGCTTCATATAACTAAAAGTTTAAAAACTTTTTATTTTAAAGTGATCGATATGCCCAAAGCGTGAAGCCTTTAGAACCTCAGAACCAAAGAATGGAGTTATTTCATGAGACCTGAATGCAACATAGAAACGACGATGTATTTTACCTTAACTGCAAGCTGCTGGAGATGTTTTGCACCTCGTCTTTGGGATTATAGGTTTTTATCCAAGCTTTAAATAAAGATGGAAGGAATGCTGAGTACTTTACTTTGATCACTTGAAAGGACATAATGCATTCTTGCTCCCCTACCTGAAAGCATGCCATCATGTATAATGAGCTACTATAAGACCTTCAGAAATCTTGTTGCATTAGGATGAAATACTGACTACATCAAGAGAATGCAAATCTGAGCAGACTCATCAAGAAGCCTTTCTGCAGAGAATAGTGTTCACTCGCACATGAATGCAGCCCCATCTTGTGGCAGGATAACACACTCACACACACTGAATGTCCCACACACGTTCTATCCCAAGAAGAGTTGAAACTCTTTAATCATGTCACAGAAACCACATTACCACAAATAACACTCGAATCCCCTTTTAATATAGAAAATATCTGTTTCAAATTTACATTCAAAAGCAGCAGTTGTCAATTTGCCTTAAAATATGTCCCGAGCAGAGACGAGGAGTATATCGGGAAGAGGATGTTGAAGATGGAGCTGCCAGGAAAGAGGAGAAGAGGAAGACCAAAGAGGATGTTTATGGGCGTGGTGAGAGAGGACATGCATGCGGTCGGTTTGAAAGAGGAAGATGCAGAGGACCGGAAGAAATGGAGAGCCCTAAATGGGAGCAGCCGAAAGAAGAAGAGCTCGAAGTTATAATTGGGGATAAATAAAATCATGACCGATTAAAAATGAAGCTGTAATAGTTGTCCCCCGCTGCACGGGTGAAATGCTAAACTGAAAAAAGAAAACATCTTATAAAGTGTGACGCGTTTATATATCTCGAGACTTTTACTCTTGAAAAATTACTTTGTAAATTCAGTTGCTAATACAGACGATGGGGACTATTCTCAAAGGATGGGCAGAAAACGTCAAACGACACTAGAACATTGTTGGTGTGTGTGTGTAGAGTGTGTATGAAAGAGATAAGGAGAGGAAAAGAAGAAGTGAAAGATTCCGATTAAAAGAGAAAAGAAAAAGGTAAATATTCTCTGTGCCTGAGGGTTCGGTGTCTAAAACACCTGATTAAGATCAAAGACAGGATGACAAAATGGAGTGTGTGTGTGTCTGTATGTGTGTGTGTGTGTGTGTGTTTACATGCATGAAGTGTTTGAATGGCAGAAACAGTGACAGGAAGATGCACAGTGAGACACACACACACACACACACTCACACACACACACACACACACACACACACACACCCAGAAGGGTTGAATGAGGAGGGCACACTGCAGACTCCCTATGGCAGTAATGGCAGAAGGCTAAGTCCACCTGAGACTGAGTGCGCAGATGTGGCACAGTAGTCATGCAGGAACCACACACACACACACACACACACACACACACACACACACACACACACACACACACACACACACACACAGTTTATCATATGCATTACAGATTATACACATAAAAGCCTTAAATCCCCAGAGATGTCACGAACAGGCTTTAGGTCAGATTCCTTTGTTTCTCCAACTTCCTGAATCATTACTGATCATCATCAGGCTTTGATACGATCAACGATTTCACACTACACTCGGCCGACACGATCAGTGCTCGTTTATTCGTTCACACACTTTGCTCTGGCATGAGCCGCATGGAGGCTACAGAATGTTAGACTTTCCACTCAAACAGAGGAAGGAGGACCGCTCTACACTCAGCTTCTCAAGGTCTGCTGCGGTTCCTGAAGATGTACTTAAATACTTTGTTTACCTTTAATGATTAACAATCTTTTAAAGCGTGTCTGTCGCTGCACGTCAAAACATGAAGACGGCGTTGATGCATCATAATCAGCGGCTCATAAAACACTCGCTGCTGTAAAATCCACGTAGCAGCAAATGTTGTGCCTTGAAGAAACGAGGAAACATCCAACGAGTGAATTCGGTGTCTATTAATCTACCTAACTGTCTGTCTGTCTGTCTGTCTGTCCATATATCAGTCTAGCAGTCTCTTTAATCCATCCATCTATCTAATATATCAATCAGACGGTTTAATCTATCTATCTATCTATCTATCTACCTATCAATCTGGATAAAGAGGTCCCAGGTTCGAATCCCACCTCTGACACTACCACCACTGGGTCCCTGAGCAAGACCCTTAACCCTGAGTGTCTCCAGGGGGCTGTCCCTGTAATCAGGACATGTAAGTCGCTCTGGATAAGAGCGTCTGCTAAATGCCGTAAATGTAAATGTGTCTGAAGACTGTAGCTCAGCGCTGCGTGTACAGAACAGTATCTTNTACTGATAAGTTTCCTTTCTGATTTCTTTTTTATCTGTTCATCATTATTAATATTTTTATCTGACTGTTGTATATAATATGTTGTATATTACTGTGTAAAGAATAAAATGTTGTTATCTCTCATTTTGATATGCTTCTAAAAATTCTTCAGTTTCCACCACATTCATTGTAAACTGATGATGCATTTTTTGGGCCAGAGGTGGTCTAGTGTTCAGGGAATAGGCTCCAGGATCAGAAGGTTGTGGGTTTGAATCCCAGACCTTTAGGTTGCCCTGAGGTACCTTTGAGCAAGGTACCGTCCCCATCACTGCTCCCCGGGCACTTTCAATAGCTGCCCTCTGCTGCATGTGCGTGAGGGTGAAAAGCAATGACAAGTTGTCACTTTCACTTAACTTACACTTAATTTTTATTCACGGTTTCATGTTACTGTAGCATTCGACATTTATCTCCATTGGGTTGCTATGACAACCGATAATAACCTACATTAACAGGAATAAAGGCTTAAAAATGCTTTTTCATCCCATTAATTGTAAATGTATGCTAAAATTTGTATTTTCAAACAGCTACATGATATTACCATAAGCTTATTGGCTGACATTAACCTACATTAATAAGAATTAAGGTCTACTCCAAAAAGCAGTTTTATCATTAGAAACTGGCAAAAATCACCCAAGTGTTGTGGCACCTTTCTAACCCTCATCGGTGTGTATATATAGTGACTTTTTTATGCATCCACATTCATCTACAAGGAAATAAAATATTCCAGAAGACAACAGTCTGCTAAATGCAAATTCAGTTTACGGCCTTCAACATTCATCTCTCCACTTCTCAACACTCACCGCTGAGCTTACTGATCACCGTCGCTGCCCTGTTCCCGCCTCATTGCTCACACCTGATCCATGTTAAGGACTCATTACCACGGTTTCAAAACCTCCACGTTTCATTTCAGACTTATAAACCTACTGATACCCATAGGCTGCTCTTGTTTTATCTGGGCATGTTCTACTAGTGTAATAATCCCCAAAGCCCTTCAGTCTTCTGGATGCCTGGCAATATGTATTTGAGCAGAGACCCTGTTTACACCTGGTCACTTCACATGGCTATTATCTGGATTGCAGATAAGCTGATTTGCATCTTACTCATCACTTCATATTCAGATTTCAGTTCTGCTGACCAGAGATCCATTTAATTAACTGGCCAAAAGTGGCAGCACATAGATTTTCTCTTAATTTTAACTTTTACTTTCAACTCAACAGAAACTTCGCAAAAACATAAACCCTACAGAATGTCATATTTAATTCATATTTCAAATTTAAAAAGGTCTATAACTCTTTAAGCATCTCTACTGGGATGAAAAAGAATGCTCAGAGAGCCCAGTAAGTGAACACACAGATTTACAGACGATTCCATGACGGCACGGAGAGGAAAGACTCAACGAATGAGCCAAAACGAGCTCATTTAAGCGATCATATCAACTGAATGTAATGAGCAGATCATTCTGGAGTGCCTGCAGGAGCACGCACTCATACACACTCGTACACACATGCACAAACACGCCTACACGGCCAATGACTCAGTGTAGTGAGTGCTGGGTGGGCAGAGGGGATCAAAGAGCAATGTTTTCTCCTTATGAGTTACATGAGTTCGCATAAAGACACTACTTAAGGAAAGAGGGTCAGTGCAGACGGAGCCACGAGCCCATCATTGGCTGGAGATGTAATTACTGCCGTTGATGAAGGTCCTGTGTATTGCCGCAGACCATTTCTGAAAGAGCAACTTTTCAGGTCAGGACAACTTTGACAATTTACCTCAAACTCCAATGATCATGAAATGGCAAGACGGACAACCTTTCCTGCGTATGAAAGTATAACAGGCCAACGTTAAGTGCAAAAATGAGGCTGAAATTAAATCTTGGACCCAGACAAGCAATTAGAGAGTTGTAGTTACACCTGGGTGGAGGATATTTTCAGCTCTAACAGCTCACTGGAAAGTCATTTAGGGCACTGCGGAACGCCGGCGCACGTGACGCTCAACGCTGGTGTTAGGATGCAAACTTAATGTGTGATCACTGAGCTTCTGCTTGTAATGGAGGTGTGAAAATGTTACAGTCTGAAGGTGGTAATTAAACTGCATTCAAGGTGTACAAAAATAACCTAAATCAATGTCAAATGTCACGAAAAGGAAACAAAAAACAAAATGGATGTACTGAATGTGACCATTCTACTACTTTCCTTCCATAATATTTGTCTATTTAATGCATTTAAATTGAAAGAAAAACTTCACTGAACAACTCCATTCTTGAAGCTGCAAGATACCAATATAAGCGTTTTAGTAAATGTGAAGTGAAAGTGACTAACTGTCGATGTGAAACACGACAAAGTGCAGCAGGGCATAGCTACATCGAGTGACCAGTGAGCAGTGATGGGGACAGTACCTTGATCAAGGGTACGTCATGGCAACCTACTGGTCTGTGGCAGTGGTGGCGTAGTGGTTAGGGAGTTAAGCCCCAGGATCAAAGGGTCATGGGTTCAAATCCCAGACCAGTAGGTTGCCTCGAGGTACCCTTGAGCAGGGTACTGTCCTCATCACTGCTCCCCGGGTGCTTCTTATACCTTGTCCCCCTGCTGGACGGTGGTGGTCTAGTGGTAGGATACTTGCCTATGGACCATGACCTTCTGATCCTGGGACCTAGTCCCTAACCACTACACCATATTGGCTGGCCCATTTTATGATAAGAAATATAATTAACTAATTAGATAAATAACATAAATTTGCAAAGTTTGAGGGTTTGCTTGCATTCTGCTGCCTTCTGTCAGGATAGTCAAGGCTGATATTCCAGGAGCAATTAGAAAAGGAAAGATTTTGCAGAATAAAAAAATTCTGTAATGCAATATGCAGCCAAAGTGAAGCAAATGTGCAAATTAACAATCAGCCCTATGAATCATCATGTTATGTTCACTGGAGACCTCCCTTTACTACTGTCCTGTTCTACCCTATCAGCGGTTGATGTGCAGCGAAAAAAGAGGCAAATAGGCAAATTCCACCAACAGCAGCTTTGGGCCACTCTCCATCCCCATATGACATTTAGACTCCTACCTGCAGGCTGTTCCTGTTATTTAAAGCCCTTTAATAAGAGTCCTTAAAAGTGTGCTCGAATAAGAGCACATGTCTAGACTGGCCCATTAACAGTCGTAATGGAACTGTGACTTCTATCTGGGTACAATGGCAGATTTTTGAAAATTGTTCTTTTCTGACCCTTCAGGAAAGATGATGCAGTGATTGGGGAAGGGGTGAATGATAATAGGAGTGGTTAGCACGGTCTTACAAAAAGTGTGAAATTTGTCAGGAGTAGAAAATAATATGCGTATTATATTCACAGGGCAGGGTGAATGGAAAAGCAAGGATACTTTCCAAAGGAATAAACAGGAAAGAGTATAACGGGGACTCTTTTTTCTAACTTTTTAACCCTCCGACCACCCAACAGAGTACAAAGGTTTCAGCAGAAACGACTCAACCAATCGTTAAACTGCAAATATAATAACCGATGCACCTCAGTGTATAATCATGCATCAAAATACAAATCTGACTTTAGGTTCAGCCATTTGTGATGAAAAACAAACAGCTCAGCAGCCTGTTCCTTCAGCATTATGGCCTGTATGTTTCCAACCACCTATGTGGGTCCTGGGCATCCGTGCCTTCTCTTCACTGGTTTACAGCTCGATCTGTCCAACACTGAACTCCAGGATGACCTGAGGGGAGCATAATGAGCGATCAGTCCATCTGATATCAGTGTCTTGCCTGAAGCCAAGTGTGGCCACAGGTGGTGACGGGATTTAGAAATCTGAAATATGGATACAGAGCAGTTTTTGCACTAAAATTGTTTGAAAATGTTCGTCTCCGTCACTCTCTGAACAGGCCTGTGCTGTGAGGTAGGATAGCTGGGAGCAATGAAGTACACAGCCTCTCTCTCTCTCTCTCTCTCTCTCTCTGTCTCTCTCAGGAAAGAACTCATCAAAGTGGAGATTAGAGAAGCAGCTCTGATTATTTTGGGCGCTGCAATATAATGGTTCAGAGGTGCCATTAATCTTTGTGCACCAATGCGCATCTCATTTGGAGAAGTCTCCTTGCCTTGCTCACAAAAGGGAGGCCATTGAGCAATCATTAAATTGCCTTTTCAATCTACTCCCAAGCAGCCTAATCTGGAGGAAGAAAGAAAACCCTCTGGCCAAAGAACTGCACCCTACTGAGGGTTTTCCAAGAATATAACGATCACTGAGAGTCTGACCGACGGGAACCGTTTTCAAGACGGCTATAATCCATAAGTCCGCACAATCGACATGGATCTCATCACCTTGTACATCCATTCATCAGCAGTGATGGGGACAATACCTTGCACAAGGATACCTCATGGCAAACTACTGGTCTGGGATTCAAACCCATGACCTTCTGAGGCTGATTATATGATATTTGGGAATATGATCTATAAAATCCTAGTATATTGGGAGAAGGTTGTTGAGGATGGAGCTATAAGAGAAGAGGAGGTTTATGGTGAAAGAGGAAGTTGCAGAGGAACAGAAGAAATGGAGATGGATTATCCACAGTGGCAACCCCTAATAGGAGCAGCTGAAGAAAAAGAATATATTTCTGTTGAAGTCGTTGAAAACAGGCAGCTTTTGCATTTGTATTAAGCAACTTCCTGGAAATCACTTCTAAGGTCCGAGTGCTCCCAGATGCTGGATGTCGGTTGCAGATTTACGATACTGACCAATCACAATAGCAGCATCAAAACCAAATGTGAACACTTGCTTTGACAACATTATTATTAAAGCTGGGGATTTCAGAAGGAAAGCATAAGTCATTTTTATATTCGGCATGTTTCACGTGCCCCTTACTGAGGATCCCCCGAGGTTAGTCTCACAGATGCTCTCGTTGGAGAGATGACAGCATGAACAGCTTTCCTGTAGTTAAATCAGACCAATGCTGCATCATTGCCACTCTCGTCTTCTCATTCAACCTGTTCCTGTACTGCTTTCTGCAGGAAATGGCCATCATTTATTTTCATTCCGTCAGGATTAGCTGCTGGGAAAGGTCTGCAGCAAGTGACGCCCGCGATGTAAGCAAGTAAAACAAACCATTTCCAAAAAAGGAAATCAAGTCCGAGTGCTGCAGTATTTTGCACATGACAAGCGTTCCCTCAGTGAGGCTGACATGAATCATCATTACAGCTTGGCAAATTCCCTCAAACATACCGCCACACCTGAGGCTATTTGAGGTCCTCGAGAATCTGTCGGCATGTTAACAAGGCCACTGAATTACTGGAAAATGGTGGGATATCCAGTTACGCAACTGATTTTCCACTAGGAAAGGCACACTTGTGCAGAGCATGTCCATGTGCAGAGTGACAAATTACAAATTTAAAGAAAACCCAGCGTCCAGATAATACACAGATGATACGAATAAACTAAGGAATGGCCCTGTTCTGAGTTTAGGCCCAGCTGATCTCAACTGGGCAAGAAAACGAGTGCAAAAAAAAGGGTTTAACAGCGACAGTGACTAAAGTGAGCTCTGCATAGGATCTGAGGGAAGCTCATCAATAAACGTGGATGGAGTTGTGCTGCCAAGCACAGTGAGTGTGATGCTGCACTAGTGCGACTCATAAGAGCTGCTGCTCCTCAGGTGACTGAGAAAGCTGCGAATGCTGCATCAGCAAAAACAGTTCATCCATAACCACAGACAGAGGGGGGCCGGATATTAGGGCTGCGCTGAATAAACCCCTCAGTACGAAGAAGAATCTCGGAGGAGATGTGGCTTAAAGGACGTGAACGCCCATGGCCTGAAAATTTCACTCTTATTCTCTTTTACAGATGCGGGAATGATCTTCTTCAGGAAACAAAGCAAAGCTATGAAGCATTGCAATCCTGATGGAGGTGGCCTTTTCCGAGTCAAAGCACTCATCCCTGGAGCACAAGGGGTCACAGAACGATTACAAACTGTAAATAATATTCTCTGACCTTCACCGGGCTGATAACAGATGGGAGACTTTATTTGCGCGCTCTTCCCTACTGTCATAAAAACGCCAGTTAAAAGAACAGCTTTGGGAAACACGGAGCTCCATCTCTGTAGTCTTGTTCGAAACCGTGCCAAAATAAACAGAAGCTGTTTTGGCAACTTATGGTGGATTAGCGGCTTAAACAAACACTTAATGTTAGTGTAATGTGTACTGCTGCATATGTGAGAGCAGTCAGTTTAGTGGAGAACGTGGAGAACAAACTCCTGTTTTTAACACTTGCCGTTCGGTACCTGACAAGTCATTGTAGTTCAGAATGAAAGTGAAAGTGAAAGTGAGCATCCTCGCCATTGTGAGTACATGGCACAACACACGTTGAACCACAACGAAATTACACCTCTGCACAAACATCTGCAGCAGGGGGCAGCAATGATGGGGACCTTGCTCAAGGTGGGGCAGCTGCGGCCTGGTGGTTAGAGCGTTGCCCTGCATCGGAAGATTATGGGTTCGATTCCCTCACCAGTAGGTTGCCCTTAGGTACCCTTGAGCAAGGTACCGTCCCCGTCCCCGAGCTTTCAATTGCTGCCCACTGCTGCACGTGTGCGTATAGGTGAAACGCAGAGGTTGAAATTGTTGTGTTGTGCTGCATTTTTACAATAACAAGGGTAGTCACTTTCACTTTCACTCAAGGGTACCACAGGGCATCCGTGGGGTCTGTGATTAGAACCCACAACCTTCCGAGGAAGGACAAAGAGGAGGTTTATGGATGTTACGGATTATCCACAGTGGCAACCCCTAACAGGAGCAGCTGAAGAAAAAGCATTTTCAAAAACATTTTTTCACTGAAATCTTTGAAAATGCGCAGCTTTTGCACTTGCATTGTAAGCAACTTCCTGGAAATCACTTCTAAGGTCCATGTGCATCCAGATGCTGGATGTTGGATACAGATTTACAATACTGACCAATCACAATAGCACATTGAAAGCGCCCGGGAAGCAGTGAAGCGGATGGTACCTTGCTCAAGGGTACCTCAGGGCAACCTCCTGGCCTGGGACAATAATGCAGTTAAAGGTTTTGTCTACTTCAGCTGATCATAGCAGATTCATGATTTTTACTGTGGTTTCAGATCATGCCGAATGTAGCAAAAGGAATCAAATCTGATGCCTCAAAAGGTAAATGACATTTTTTCTTGTTTATTTTAAAGAAAAATGCTGTAGAACGATCTATATGGGGTTCATTCTGTGCTCAAAAACACAAAAATACTGAAAAAATAATTGGCCAGACTGTGCCGCCCATCCAAAGCAAAGTTTCTGATCAAATTTAGAAAAACCATTTTATCAGCAAATGCAACCCATGACTACACCACCCTAAAAGGAAAGCTGAAGAAATGAACGCATTAATCCAGTATATATGAGCCTTAACTGGGAGAAAGATGGAAAGCAGAAGAGCAAAGGTTCTAGATGAAAAAACTATTCCCTAATTTAAAAAGAACGAGTGCTTCATTGCTCCTGTATTCTTCCAGACTCCCCAGCCTAATTTCAGTCCGAGTGATCAGTGAAGTATCAACGAATCATCAAGTGCTCATTTGTTTACAGGAAAAGCAGGTCGTCTCAGTGGAGCATTAACAAAAGATTACATTAGCCTCCACAAATTAGCACTGTCGGAATTACTGTGACCGCGAGGAAGCCCCTGGGTGTCTCTTGGCCTCCTAATCTTTGTAGTCTGATTAAAATGGAAAACTAAAAAAAAAGGGAACTAATTTACAGCGTAGCAGTCTTTCCACAGGAGATAACGAATGAATATTCATGGGATGGCAAGTCAGCCGAAACATTTGTCCATTACAACTCGTGCAGAGTTACAGAATTAGTTTTATGATGATGATGTACGTCGTACAAATTAAGGCCCATAAATCATCATAGTCGGTACAGCGAACACTACACCGGTGAATCTGAGAGCCTAGAGTGTGGATTCTCGATCTTCTGCAACCTGCAGCCCTCACAAACGACTGTGGCCAACAAAGAAATTCAATCATTAAACAGATAAAACAGATATAACTCCATAATCAGCTTCTGGAATTTTGACTGTAGCATCACACAACACCTATGTGCCTTCATGGGTCAGTGGAGGCCTAGTGATTAAGGACTAGGGCCCAGGATCATAAGGTCATGGGTTTGAATCCCTGTAGGTAGCCCTGAGGTACCCTTTAGCAAGGCACCGTCCCCATCACTGCTCCCCGGGTGCTGGATATGGCTGCACACGTGTGTGGGGTAAATACAGAGGATGCACTTCACTGCACTTTCACTTCACTTCTCTTAAAATATAATCAATACCAAAAATGAATTATATATGAATTATTAAATCTGTTTGTAGGGGACGGCACAGTGGTGCAGCAGGTCAGGGGCCTCACAGTGAGAAGGTCCTGGGTCCCAAGTAGGATGGCCTGGCCTTGCTGTGCCCAATGGTAAAAAAAAATAATGATGAAAAGCATCAGATGCACAATAAGAAACTATACCGCGTCACATTTAAAAAATATAAACAAGTAAAAAATATAAACAAGACTGTTAAAAATAGAGCTTAAATAGCGATGATACGGGCTCACATCCTGTCATCTATTTATTATCCAATTTATTTAGTATTTTTTTACGTTATTAAATATGTGTTTTATTGTTTACTGGCTCATTATTAAGACTTCTATGTCACTTTTTTTATTTGACACATGCAGTTGCTTCATAAATCCCTGCTCTGAGCTCGACAGAAATTATGGTGCAATGTGGCAACGCTTCCCCAACTCGAGGTATTGCTGTAATATTTCAAAAAGGAACAATCCAGCACACTTGCGGTGCAGTGTGTCAGTGAGATAAGCCTTTAGCCCTTCAAAAGACACACATTCTGTGGACGGAAGCGCTGGGAAAGTAGCTGCAGGGTTAACGGGTATTAGTGGACCAATGCAGGCCACATTTCACGCAGGGGGGTCTAAGCAGAGCTTGAACCCAACGAGCTTGATGAACGCCCTCAGTGTTACACAAATAATCAAAGAAAGGAGCAAATGATTCCTGCACCTCTCAGCAGCATCCCAAATAACCCACTATTACCCTTGAAAGATATTCTGTCTGGCATTTAATATTTCACTCTGACGGTCGGGCTGTATCCTCTTTACCACAGTTTGATTTCAGAAAGAGCCAAAACGGTCTCTCTGAGACCTTCTCAAAGCAGCAGGTAATCGTTTTGAAGATTTTAGACCCTAGCCTACACCCCATAATCGAAGGCTTCGATTCCCACATCAGTAGGTCGGCCTGAGGTCCTCTTGAGCAGGGTACTTTCTCCAGCACTGCTACCCGGGTGCTGGATGCGGCTGCCCACTGTTACACATTCGGTGTGAAAGGGTTTGTTTGTGCTTCGCTGTGTGCTGTGCTGAGTATTCATGATGGCAAACAGTCACTTTCACTTTCACTTCATAGTCTATGTCATTCCCCAAGACTGTAATAAAAAATACAAATATAACTAATATGCAAAGCTTTGATTCCAACTCCATCCATCCATCCATTATCTGCCGCTTGTCCCAAACGGGGTCGCGGGGGAGTGCTGGTGTCCAATCCAGCGCACACAGGGCGAGGACGGGGGACGCACCCTGGACAGGTCGCCAGCCCATCGCAGGGAGGAGCGGGACGGGGATGGCACCTTGCTCAAGGGCACCCCAGGGCAACCTATTGGGAAGGGGTTCGAACCCCGATCCTCCGATCACGTGGCCAACGCCCGAACCACTAGGCCACCGCTGCCCCTTGATTCCAACTCCTGCAAGTTAATTCATTTTAAAGACGATGTAAGGAGAATTAAGGTTTCTCCCGACGGTTTCAAAAGCGCAGACGATGGCCCTTTAATGTCTAATATTAAAATGAGTCATTTTTGTAGATTTGCCATGAGGTGAAGCATCACACTGACCTGTAAGTGCTGAGTAGGTCCATAATACCAGGTTTCTGTCCATTATGGGAAGATTAGAGGTTTCCCTGCAGATTCTACTGCATTAAGCAGAGAGGACTGTAACGCAGGGAAGCATCAACCTGATCAACACCACAGCCTCTCATGCCTTTTATTAACATTAGTAACGTAGTTACAGTCCCAGTGGTGGCTCTCAGTGGTGGCTCTCCTGTTAAAACCAAGCTCTCCAGCTACTGCTATTGCCTGATTTTGTGAATCCCCAAAGTCTTAATCAAGTCCAGCACACCGCTGACTGGACAGAGCTGTGGACGAGTCAAAGAGCAGCATCCCGCTCGTTAGTGCTCTCATCTGTAGCGTTACTTTGTTGGAAAAACTTCAGTTCCTCTCAAAATTCAGCAAGAAAGTGACAGTAAGAGTGGATTTCTGTTCAAACCATTCTTCACACATTGAAAAATATGAAAAGCTCTGGTGGTTAAACAGCTGCAACGAAAAGCTCGGCTTACATCACAAATCTACCCGTCAGCCCGACAAACTGCACTTCATTCCCCGCGCAACCTTGCCTTCCCGCGGTGACGATAACCCAGTGATAGAAACAGAATCTGCTTATGATTGCTTTGGCCTGAAATGATTGCTTTGGGACTTTTGGATTTCAACAGGGTCCATCTATCAGTTGTGATGAGCTGAGTGAGTGTGTCAGTGCTGGAGGAAAAAGCACTCTTCTAGCACCGAGTCATTCACATGATTGCTAGGTATTCACACACATACACACTTTCAGAGTCGCTAATCCGAATCAGGATGGCAGGGAATGCTGGAGCCAGCCTCATAAAGCGAAAGGCACAGCCACTCGGTGCATCACGGGGCAGACACACACATTCGTTCACAGCTAGGGGGTGGTTTTGCATCTCCAGTCCACCTGACGTGCTTTAGACGGTGCAGCAAGATAATAGCGCAGTTTAATCCAATCAATCCTTTGACTTGTCACTTCCTTGAGTAAGAAAAATGCTGTTTTGCCCTTTAAAATAGAGATACGGGGCTTAGCGGCACCATCCTATC
The DNA here is from genome assembly GCA_017165825.1 of Hepsetus odoe. Classification (NCBI taxonomy): domain Eukaryota; kingdom Metazoa; phylum Chordata; class Actinopteri; order Characiformes; family Hepsetidae; genus Hepsetus; species Hepsetus odoe. The sequence goes on along the minus strand of CM029393.1, from coordinate 8,369,847 downwards.
CATCAACACACAACATTTTAATCTACGAATTTAGAGAAAGTTGACAGCTTGTCCTGCCGCATGGTGCTCTGCCAGCTCTGATGCCTTTTATACAATTTATTCCATGTTAGAGACTCATATCTCTCATAATAAGTCACATACTGAGTACACGATACACTGATAATGTTACTAAAGAACCAGAATCAGTCACACCGATAGTTGGGTCTTGTTGAGAATTCGTTCATGCTAATTCTTTGTGAAAAAAAGTATACAAATATTACACGTTATGATAGTTATAATATAAAAGTATAGTAAAATAAAGGACTTCTTTCGGCTGCTCCGAATTAGGGCTCGCCACAACCGTCTCCATTTCTTCCTGACATCTGCATCTTCCTCTTTCACACCGAGCGCCTGTAAGTCCTCTCTCATCATGTCCTTACATGTCCTGTCCTTCCTCTTCTGCTCTTTCCTGGCAGCTCCATATTCAACATCCTTCTCCTGATATACTCCTCGTCTCACGGCTGGACATGTCACGCTCATGTATTCTGTCTTTGTCCTACATAGTCCTACACATCATAGCTTTTACTGATTAATTGAAGGGTTAATTTGCCAGCGAGGACTTCACTGAATATTCAGCAGTTTCTTCAGCTTCTTCATCACAATAACATGACGTATCTTTAAATAGTTCAGCCCTGCTGCTGAGCTGGTGAAGGCAGGCTGATGTCTTACTACCTCAGCAGCTTAGCCATGGTCGCATGTCTAAATCGCTCAGAATGTGCTGTAACAAGGAGGATTCTGACAGCCAGCCCGCAGCAGGCCACCTTAACCTTACATTTACAGCACAGCCAGCAAAACAAATATCTATTAAACAACAGATCTTCCTTTCAATGGTGCAGAAGTACTGAGTACACAATCTGCAGCAGACAGTCTGATCTGACAAAGCGGATGCTACTTATTGATTATCATCCCCAGGCTGCTCTCCTAAGAAGACCCATGCACTCTCACCTCTATGGTTTCCTGGGTTTCCTGACAGGTGAAAGTTTTAGGGAATGACAGTTCAACTGTACTGATTCCAATCAAAAAGAAAAACAAAAATAATGATTTTTGCATAAAATAAGTGCATTTTCCACATAAATGAGAAGATTGTTGACTGTACACAGTTACAACAAATACGCTGTCAATTTTTTCATTGATACATTATATACAAATATATAGTTTATACGGATATATAGAATATATTGATACGACTATACAGTTTATTTATTTATTCTTAAACAAGGCAAAAATTCATATTTTGCCACAGCTCTTCACATTTACCGACCACATTAATGATGAAGAATGATGATGAAGAACAGCAACACTATTTGCATGGTCCACTGCAGATGCTCAATTTATCTTCATTCAGCTAAATATCTGTTTAATGCAACCGAACCTTAAGCTGAATACAGAAGATTCAGTTGACCCAGAACATAAATCTAATCCCGACAGTCTCCATTTTCAACAGACATTTTAATAATAAACAAACCCAAATAAAGTATGACTAATCTAATTCATTTATAATAGCTCTTTCTGCAGTGCTCACCCATGCGTCTGCCTCAGGTTGATACGGTACTGGTGCACAGCAAAGTATAGCAGCACCCGCTTCTGCTGATACTGCACTGATGAGCCTAATTGATACTAATGGTCCAAATGAGATTCAGGAACAGCAAAAGGTGCTGCATTGACAAGTCAGCTGCGAAGGTGGAAACCAGAGGTCAGTGTTTAACTCAGAATGTGTGCAGGGAGTCACACACTGCTCAGAGCAGTCCTGAAAACCTGTAGCAGCTCCATTACTTCTTGCAGAGTTGGAACATGCCAGTAAATCTGAAAAGGAATACAATACTTCACTATAAAATACAGCGTTTTCGGGTTGTCTTTAGTTATATCTCTGCTTCTTAGCTCTTCCAGTGAGAGATCTGGAGTATCTTTCTTTGAAACTGAAGATATTAGGCCAAAAAGAGCCAGATTTTAACAATGAGGACCATTTTCTACTCTCCTTAGATTTTGTCCTGCTCCTTTTTGTATCCTTTCACCAGGTTTGGCCTGGTGAGAGTGATGATAAGGACATTTTTGCTCTGCAAGGATGTGCCACAGCTCAAGTTCCACATGCTGAGCCATTTTACTAAGAGCAACATGCACTCGTTTACATTCTGGGGCAGATTTAATGAGAAAGACGAGCTCTGAATGTATCACTGTTGATACATTTGGCAAGATGAACTTTCTGGAGTATGTAGTGGACGTGAACAATAAGTGTGCAGGGGTTTAATAAAGTTAAACCACTCGTTCGGTAACCGTTCCACACACCAACGCTGATTCACTTGGCTGAAAGTTGGACCCCCAGAAAGACGTTAAATGGTTAAATGGTTATTGTATTCTGGATCGTGGATTTGACATGTCTGCACGAGTAAGAATCACATAATAAATCAAAGAGACTAGTGAGACCAATGTTGCAGCCAATAAGCTACCCTGTTAGCAAAGTGGTAATGCATCATTCAGAGGATGAATTCTGCAACTTGCTGGACTCCTCCAGCAACAGCAGCCATTCACAAACGGCAAATATTTATTGTGAGTGTAAGGATTACCCCAGAGATTCTAAGAGTGAGCAAAAATCATTGTATAAAGCAGGTAAGCCGAGGGAAGTGGAAAGGCTCGTAGGAAAACGAAGCTCAGCTCTAAAGCCCTGACTCCAGGGGTCTAAAGAGAACCAGAAAGCATCTCTCCATTTTGTTCAGTGAAGACGGGTCTTTAGAGTATTTAAGGCAATTGCATTTCCTGATTTTTCCTTCATTCCACTAATGAGGAACAAGATCGCAATGGTGCAACGCACTTCTAATGGATGCTCGATCAGACGAGTACAGTTATTTAAACGCTTGTTTCATGAAGAACAAATAGGCTCAGTTTCAAAATTTCTGTATTTCCTGTTAAGATGCTACACTTTTTGTGGAGGAACACAGGCTAACTAGTACACAAATACACTCTCTCACTCATTTTCTGAGCCGCTTGACCTAATTAGTTTCTAGGGTGGTGCTGGAGCCTATCCCAGCTCTAACAGAATGAAAGGCGGGGACACACCCTAGACAGGTCGCCAGTCCATCACAGGCCAAGGACACAGAACAACACACTAACACACACACACACACCTATAGGCAATTTAGCATCTCCAATCCAACTGACGGGCAGGTGTTTGGCCAGTGGGACAAAACCAGAGACCCAGCAGGAAACACACACAGACACGGGGTCCACTCCACACACAAAGGATCCAGAACGTCACGCCTGGGAATCAAACCCAGGACCTTCTGACTGTCACATAAGAATCTTTAGAATAAAGAAATCCATCCATTCTTTAAGTCAAGTCACACACTCGCACAGTAATCCCAAAATTTAGTGCTGAAAGGATTCGGGTTCCAAACTGGTAAAAAAAAAATAATAATATTTGAATATATTGATCAATTTAACCAGACCTTTACTTAAGATTCCAGTCACCTTACCCTGAACCTTTCTCTTTACCAAACAACACAATGGAAAAAACAGCCACAGACTAGAAGTGTTGATAAATGTGTCTGTAGAAGACATTCCATAGATTGGTGCGGTTCTACGCCAAATATTTCAGCACTGAAGATCTTTCTTAATACAAGTCTTAAAACAATAATCTTTACTTATTTTAGTTCGCTTTTAATGACTGAGGTTGAGGTGCTAAGATTTGTATTGGGAGTGATGAGGATGGAGAGAACCGGGAACGAGTATATTAGAGGCAAATGTTGGATGGTTGGGGGACAAAATTAGAGAAGCAAGGCTGTGTTGGTTTGGACATGTTGTACATAAAGTTTTAAAATGATTTTATTTACTAAACCAATTTTTGCTACTTCTATAGTTTCTCAGCTCGGTGAAACTTAATATAAGGATGCTCTGCTTCTTCACCTGAATGTTGTTCAACCAAGATTGGAATCAATCAATCAAGATTGAAATAAAAAATTAAATAGCAAATAAACATCTTAACATCATCTGATGCAACAGATCTTCACATTTTGCTTATTGTTGGAAACCCCCATATTGCCATAAGTTTTTTTATTAGTTTGCTGGATCATAGCTTGACCTTGTCTTCAACCAGAGGGTGGATTTCAAGCCGTCTTCCTGATTTAGTGCTGTTCTTTATGGGGAGTCCAATCCACTATGTCATCATATTCCAGCACCAGAGAACATGCGGCTCACCTTCAAGAACCTTTTGAAGAAACCTTCTTTCAAATAACATGTTTGATTTAGGATGAATTCTGATTTCACTATGCCGCACACTGTTATCCACTGCATGAAACTTGAAGCCAAATTAAAGGACCAATCTAGAAAAAGTGTCACTGTTCTATTCCCATGAGAACTGAACGGCCTTACCTAATAGTCTCAAAGCCAAGTGTGTAATATTAATACTATTCTATTCATTACTGAGAATTAAATATTGCATGCGGGAGCAATTCAGACAAATGCTTGGCAATGTATGGGACTCTTAGTTAATTAAAACCTTTTCAATCCTTTAGGCCCATTTATCACAATTTAAAATATGAGACCAGTAGATTCAGCATCACCCGAGACACGGGACAGGAGCCATGGAGCTGCTTTACTCACTGCCTATTCATCATCTACTGTTGCCGGGAGGTTCATTTTAACTTGATGTTGCGTACTATTGAAAGCATGAGTAGGAATGGATAAGGCAAGAGTGTCCAACTTCGGTCCAGCAGGGTCACAGTCCCACACAGTTGGATAATCAGCTCTGATAGACTTAATGTACTTGTTAACTGACAGAACGGAGCTGTCTGAGCAGTGTAATAGTGCTGGACTAAGGCCTGCAGGACCAGCAGTAAGACCACCTAATTCTAGGGTCAATACATTTTTCTTTGTGCATGGAAACTGACTTAAAAACCTGTCGAAGCAATGACCCTCAGGTCCAACAGAGGAAAAGGGTAAAGTCAGTGTGCTGCACGAGCCTTGGAGAGCAGCAGCCGCACTCCACAAATGCAGATTAAGTGGGGCTCGGCCGCTGGTGCGGGACAGTGATCCAAAGCAACGTTCATGGGGCATGAATCAGGATGGCAGAGTCAAGAGCACTCGGCGGATATTTATCCTCCACTCTTCTCTCATTAGCATGAGCAACACACAGGCTTTCAGATTTTGGAAAGGACACCAGTTCCTGTGCCTGTGACCTATAAACAGCAACTAATAAATAATCAAATTAAATGATATTATACTGCTTAAGTGTCCGAATAAACTGCAGACAGACAGATAGACAGACAGACATAGATAGACAGACATATAGAAAGATAGATGGATAGATACAGATAAATAGATAGACCAACAGCCAGACAGATGGACAGAAACATGAGATAGATAGATAGATAGATAGAGATAGATAGATAGATAGATAGATAGATAGATAGATAGATAGATAGACAGACAGACAGACAGACAGACAGACAGACAGACAGAAATACAGATAGATAGATAGATAGATAGATAGATAGACCAACAGCCAGACACATAGACACATGAGATAGATAGATAGATAGATATACAGATGGATGGATGGATGGAAGGATGGACGGACGGACAGCCGGGCGGACAGACAGACGGATAGAGAGATAGATGGATGGATGGATGGACGAATAAATAGATAGACTAAGAGCCAGACAGATAGACAGACACATGAGATAGATCGATAGAGAGAGAGAGAGAGAGAGAGAGAGAGAGAGATAGATAGATAGATAGATAGATAGATAGATAGATAGATAGATAGATAGATAGATAGATAGAGATAGACAGACAGACAGACAGACAGACAGACAGACAGATAGACAGACAGACGTGCTAGGTGCTAGCGTTAAATATTTTGTACTAAAGTAATGCACTTCTGATTCATCGTTTATTCTATTTACTTTCCTTCCCTTCTAAAAAGCATTTCAAGATACATTTTAGTCGAATTCTGAATCTCTTGACTGTTATTATTTTCTCTGATTCATCACATGGACACAACAATATCCTTCATTCTCTAGAGCTGGATGAGGGTCGATCGGGGTATTTCTGATTTATGACAATATTGTCACTGCTGTTTGAAAGGGGGAATATTCTCACCTGAAAATAAAGCGACAGTGGCTTAGTGATGGCGAGGAGCTACCCTACCCTCACCACAGAGCCCAACTGATTTACACCCATCCATCACCAGTCACTCCAGTTCCAGACACAGCTTTGTCCTCTAACTGTGTCCTTCCAGCACCAGCTAAATGAGGCCAAGCCTGTTCTGTGGTCAGAGACGTTAACAGCTATGAGAAGACCAAGGTCCAGACCTCGGTACGTTTTTAAGAGCTAAAAATAACATTTTAAGTTGAAAATGTCTCCGCACTTAAAACGATGCGCAAATCATCACATTAATTCATTTAAAGTGTGAAAAAGTGGATAATTATTTTCTGCATCTACACAAAAGAACGCTTAACAGAGCTTTGTGAGAAAAAAAGCTTTAAATGATGAATGATTTCTTTTGTGTTCTTTTGTGTATCGTGTGACGCGTTCTTGATGAACTGACCAACAGAGATGCGACATGTTTCTTGCGATAAAAACAAATTAAATTAACTTATAATGGAGGTAAAAATATAAAAGTAACCATTTTCATTTTTATTTATACCATAGTTAAAAATGACCAAAGGAAAAGCTTTTAAACTTTTGGAACAAAAACAAAATAAAAAATGTAACATTATATATTGGAAGTTAAATGTTTTGTACTTTCCTTGTAAAGCAACCATTTAGATTTTAATTTATACCATTATTACCATATTCCAATACTACGGTATGGATCAAGACAAATTGACCAATAGAAATGCTTTTGGGAAAAAACATTTTTACATTATATACTGGAAGTATGCCATTCTGAAGATACATTTTTGATATTTTTATTTATAGCATAATTAAAGATTACAATGTTATGGTATGGGATTTTTGTCTTGTCCTTGATGCTTTACTGGTTCCAGCTGTGCAGGGAAAGCTGAACTTATTGTAACTTAATGAAATTATTCAGACTCATTTTCCTCTTTTCTAGATCTTCAAAGTTAGCACTTCCTCCCGTGTGAAACAGTCTCGCTGAGTGTGAGCACAAAGTGTATGGACCACTGCTCCTGCCGATGGTACCTACTAGGGTACCAGGACTTTTAAAGTTGCTTGAGTTTTCTTCTCAAGTGAAGAAAATGGAGGAAGTGCACGGCCTTGTGATGCACTGATCCGTCTGGCTGATAAGAACCGAACTGCACACTCCACTCCTCCTTATCTGTCTGAAAGTAGGAGATTCTGGCTGATAAAGGAAGACACAAATGGAATCCTTGGCTGTGAGAGAGTTTTCAGATGAGAGTGCGTGAGCGGAGATCTTTGGATTCGTTCATGAACAGAAGAAGGTCAAACGTTGGTGGATTTTAAGAGACGTGAGCCCCGAGTGTTCAGGGACTGATATCAGTAAATAATCACTCCCCAATAATTCTGGACACAATTCAGATGAATGTATGAATAGGATGGTTTTCCTTTTTTTGGGAACGCTCAAGCTTTTAACTTTAAATTCCAGCAAGGTTATTTAAGGATGGCAAAAAAAGGGAAACATCTTCTATTATATCCCAAGAAACGCAGATATAAACTAAGCCTATTTCACGAACAAGACTTAGGAATCGGAATTAGGAAGGCTATAAAATGTGTAGACTTTATCAGTTGCAGAACTAAAAGGCGTAACTTACTATTAGACAGTCGAAGCCGGTTCTCTGGGTAGGAGCTCTAAAAATGACTCACATGCTGCGTCAAAACTGGCACCTTCAAAGCTGATTTTACTGTCTTCTAAATTAAGGTGATTCAGCGCAGCAGCTTATCGCTGAAAAATAGACTGCTGTGGCAAAATGATGGAGCTGACTCGAGGGCAAAATGACAGAATATGGATCTTCAGTAGTGAGGCATTTTCATCACGTATCTGCTGCAAAAGAACCTAAACTTACATTAAAGTTAACTTGAGATAGAAAGATTGTTATTTAAAATTTTGTTTAAAACATCCTTTTAGGGATTAGTGTATAGTTGTCTGTTATTAAGGCCTAGTGTTCAGGGAGTCGGCCACATGATCGGAAGATTGTGGGTCCAAACAGGTTGCCCTGAGGTAACCTTGAGCAAGGCGCCATCCCCGTCACTGCTCTCCGGGTGCTTTCATAGCTGCCCCCTGCTGGACAGTGTGTGTTTCTGCATGGGTTAAATGCAGAAGTCTAATTTCGTTGTGGTTCACTGTGTGCTGTGCTGTGTTCTCACAATGACAAGAATAGTCACTTTCACTTTATTCACGTCTACACGTATACACAATCACTGGGCACCGTGGGCCTAGTGGTTAGGAACTGGTTAGGATCAGAAGGTCGTGGGTTCGAATCCCAGACCAGTAGATTGCTCTGAGGTACCCTTGAGCAAGGTACCATCCCCATCACTGCTCCCCAGGCACTTTATATAGCTGTACAGTGTGTGTGGGTGAAAAGCAGAGGTTGAATCCCATTGACTCAATGTGTGCTGTGTTTCCCAAAGACTAATAGTCACTTTCATTTTGCTGTATCTCTAAGATGACCCTACTACCTGCACTCTTAACAGTAGTCTCCCACCTCTTCACTCACTTTCACTTTGAGTTTCTGGATCTGGATCTTTCTATGACTCTGCGGTAGTGTGTGCTGTTTTTCATGCTGTGGTCTGCTGGTGTGGTAGAATCACGGAGAGGGATGGGGGAAACTAAATAAACTGGTCAAGAGGGCCAGCACTGTGAGGAGAGGATGTTACCCAAGCTAACATCCATCATGGATAACACCTCCCACCCCCTGCATGAGACTGTACGAGCACTGAGCAGCTCGTTCAGCAGCAGACTGTTACACCCGCAGTGGAAGAAGGAGCTTCAACATTACATATTTAATATTATCCATTTACTATTATTATTATTATTGTTGTTGTTGTTACACTTACATTTATTCATTTATAATTTATTTATTATTATTATTATTATTATTATTATTATTATTATTATTATATTCTCACTGTATTATTATTATTATATTCTCACTTGGTTATCTTTCCTATCTTTCCTGTCTTTGTATTCTATATTTCTTTGTTAATTGCCATGTAAATATGTATATGTTTATATAGCTAATGTATAGCTCTTGTATATGGATGTCCTCGTTCTTTATATTTCTTTCTTTTTTACATATATTTTTTTTATACTTCTGTCTTTCTTGTTAAAGAGCCCTGTAACACTCGAATTTCTCATTAGTGGGATAATAAATGATTATTCTATTCTATTCTATTCTATCTGTTGAAAAACAATCAATTCCTATCAGTACTGGACATCACTCATATCAGGCATCCCGTTTGGTTTAATTAAGTCAATTATGAAACCAGTCATAAGTGGCGTCTCTTGGATCTGCTGAATATGTGTAGAATTAACTGATATCTGTGAATTATTATTAATATTCATTTCACATCGCTCGATGCAGAGGGCCGTAAGAAATGGAGACGGCTGATCCGCTGCGGGGACCCCTAAACTGGAGCGGCCGAAAGATAAAGAAGAAGATGATTTGTAGATCTATCACATGGAGGATGTTCAAAAAGTCAAATGGAGTAAAAAAGGAATCGATTAAGTTGTGCTGGTTTGTTTTGTTTAATCATAAATTAAATGAATCTGCAGTTTTGTTCTTTAAAAAGAAAAAGAATGGACCAAGAAAGACAAGCTGGAAGGACAAGAATGAGCATTCAGCCAGTACAGTAGCAACTCAGGGGTCAGGAAGATTACAGAACACTCCTTCACGACACAAAGCTTTCTTTGAAAAGGTCAAATGTCCCCTGGAGAAATCGTCTGACTGAACAGAGACATTTACAAAACAGCCCCTGTTTGCTTGGAAGAATACGATTTTTGGTGGTGCTGTATCGAGATGAGACAAACAAGATTCTGTAGATGTTTTAATGCTTTAGTACTTTAAAGGTTAAGATACTTGAATCTTTTAAAGACTACGCCTGGAACTGGCTGCCTGGACAGGTTATTTTTAACTTCAGAGACACGAGGCATCAGTATTCACCTGTTTTTCAGGACAGAGGTCAGAATTTAAAAAGAATAAAGCCAGATTAAATATTCTGGATGAAAATATGGGTATAAGCAAGTAATTAAGTAGATAAATGAATCAAATACTTCAGAAATGGACTGTTACAACTTCACAGATTGACAATAGACAAACAAAAAATGTATTTTTTAAATTCTAAATGTTTATATAGTCAGTCATTTCCTGCCGCTTTTCCCAAGCGGGGTCACGGGGAGTGCTGGAGTCCATCCCAGCGCACACAGGGCGAAGGACGGGGGACGCACCCTGGACAGGTCGCCAGCCCATCGCAGGGAGGAGCGTGACGGGGACGGCACCTTGCTCAAGGGCACCTCAGGGCAACCTATTGGGAAGGGGTTCAAACCCCGATCCTTCGATCATGTGGCCAACGCCCGAACCACTAGGCCACCACTGCCCCATGTTTATATATAAACTAATCATTAGTGTATTAACAAAATTGGTGAATCGAATGGACTAAAACACAATACATGAGATACAGCTGCTAGTTTTCATCAGAAAAGAAAAGAAATGGACATTTCTGATATTAAAAAATAACAAATCAACAAGCTTAACCTTAAAAAGTTATTGCACGCTCGCTCACCCATTTTCATAGACGCTCGTCCTAATTGGGGTAACGGGGCGCTGGAGCCTATCCCAGTTCGCACTGGGCGAAAGGCAGGGTAACACCCTGGACAAGTTGCCAATCCATCGCAGGTGCAAACACACACTCACACACACCCAGGAGACAATTTAACATCTCCAATCCACCTGACGTGCAGGTCTTTGGATGGTAGGAGGAAACTGGAGCTCCAGGGGAAAACACACACAGGCCGGGGGAGACCATGTCCACACAGAAAGGACCTGGACCGTCCCATCAGGGAATCAAACCCAGGACCTTCTAGAGCTAAACTAGTTAAACTATTATTATTTCACACTTAACACATCACAGTCATTCTGGAGAGATGCTAAAGTGGCATCTTCATTCACTTTATTGTTTATTATATTCTTTATTATTTGAAATTCATCACTGGTTGAGTGTCACAAAAGTGAGCTTTCATCAATGCGTGCTGTGCCCTCGGCTTCAAGATTCATTTCATTTCAGCTTTAAAACAAACATTCCTATTCTTATGGCCAAACGACTTTTGTCAGCATTTCTGGGGGGTAAAAAAGCCAAACCTTATTTTCTTAATGACGGAACAGGACTGGCACATGTCTCTTCTGTCGCTTAAGATGCTCAGTGTCTGGCTGGAAGTCACAGCTGGAAGTCACAGCCACTATCCCTGTCTGAGCTGCTTGAAGAGCTGTTGAGTTGGACCATGCAATCTGATGGACATGTTCAGATTCCATGTAGTAAAACACAACCCCTTTTCTGTGGTTTTGTTCTGGAAGAGAGACTGTCGAGACGCTGCAGCCGAAGATAAGTGTCGAGTCCACTTTAAGGCTTTTCTCTATCAGGCCTCAGCAGCTGTTCCAAAGCGTGTGGAGCAGTTGGAGAGAAAATGAGCTCTCTTCTCTTTTTCAGTGCAGCACCCCGAAGTTTCATTAACACCTGATGGTGTGAAAAGAGTTTATCTTTGCCAGAATGGTGCAGCACGGAACGTCAGCTGGAGAAAAGCAAGGTTATCTGTTTTTTTTTTTGTTTTGTTTGTTTGGTTGGTTGTTTTTTTGCAGTCATTTTATTCCAGCAATAAAGATAAAATGTGACATTGACCCAGAGGCCTCCTTTCACCGTCTCGCCACAGTGGGCTTAAAAACGGTTTAAATTCCATTATTCCTTTCACACACCATCAGTGTTTCAATTACTGGTCAGTAGATCTGATAGTAAATGCAACCTTGAGAGTCTCTGAAGTACTTCACATGTTTTACCAGGACACAGTGGTTCAAATTTGATTAACACAGTCTAAACTGTTGACTTCTTTCTGTGATGGTGAAGGACATTTACATTTACAGCATTTATCAGACGCTCTTATCCAGAGCAACTTCCATGTCCTGATTACAGGGACAGTCCCTCTGGAGACACTCAGGGTTAAGGGTCTTGCTCAGGGACCCAGTGGTGGTAGTGGAACCTGGGACCTCTTGAGCCATAGATCCATAGGCAAGTATCCTACCACTAGACCACAATACAGACTTTACCCATGAGGCTCATGTAAATAGGCCTTGTGGATCCTTAAGTCATTACATATTTGCTTAATATGAATCCAATTTCCATCACAACGTCATGTTCCCTCACATCCTGTAGCAGTTTCTAAAGTACGATTTTTATCTTAAGCAGGCACAGTGCAGATTATACTACGTGCTGACAAAAGAAAGCAGGCCGTGATGAGAGACCCTAGTCATCCTGCTTCTTGCCCTCTGGCAACTGACTCCAGACCGTAAGAACAAAAAGATTTCACCACCTTCCTCTCTCTTTTTGCACCTTCACTTTAATGTTACAGATCAAAAGTTCAGAGAAACAGCGAGTGTGGAAGAGAGGTGAAGAAGAGAGTGAGGCCGGGTGGAATGAGTGGAGAGTGGCTGGAGTGATCTGTGACAGACGGGTACCAGTGAGAGTAAAAAGGAAGGTTTACAGGACGGTAGTGAGACCAGCTATGTTGTACGAGTTGGAGACAGTGGTACTGATGAAAAGACAGGAGGTGGAGCTGGAGGTGTCGAAGATGCTGAGATTCTCACTGGGTGTGACGAGGATGCACAGGATTAGACATGAGTATATCAGAGGGGCGGCTCAGGTTAGACGTTTTGGAGACAAATTTAGAGAAGCAAGGTTGCGCTGGTGTGGACGTGTCTAGAGGAGAGATGAGGATTATATCAGGAGGAGGATGTTGAGGATGGAGCTGCCAGGAAAGAGGAGAAGAGGAAGACCAAAAAGGAGGTTTATGGACGTGGTGAGAGAGGACATGCAGGCAGTTAGTTTGAAGGAAGAAGATGCAGAGGGAGAAATAAAGGCAGCTGTGGCGACCCCTAATGGGAGCAGCCAAAAACAGAAGTAAAGAAGAAAGCTTATAGTTGGGACTGAGTGTGCCACATCAGTCCATAGTCAGTAAATATAAAAATATACCTGTACTGGAGCATGGTGGTGCTATGTTCCCTTAAGATACTGTATCCTTGAGGGAACCACCCCAGTGATGCAAGAGGTACAACCCTTGTGACACCCTGTTACATTTTTCCTGAAAGTGTGTCGAGAGGAAAAAGCTTCCCTCGATGATGCATCTTGAAAGATTCATAAAACTATATTCTCTGAGTTGATTTTTGGAGGCTCCAAATCCAATATTTAATGGATTCTTGCTAAAATGAATCACTGAAATGGCATGCCGGGTATTGCCGATGAACAAAACCACGACACTGAACAAGGTATGAAGATAAAAACAGGCACGCGTCAGCTTGAGGTCTGAATTTAGCTGTATTTACACAGACATCTGATCATTTTTACACACCGCTATGTCATGCTGTATGTCCAGGAAGAACGGTGGCCTAGTGGTTGTGGAGTTGGCCCCAGGATCAGGAGGTCATGGGTTTGAATCCCAGATCAGTAGATTGCCCTGAGGTAACCATGAGCAAGGTACCGTCCCCATCACTGCTCCCCGGGTGCTTTAAATAGCAGGCCCCTACTGCGCGATGCGTGTGGGTGAAAAGCAGAGGTTGAATTTCATTGTGGTTCCCTGTGTGCCGTATAGTCACTTTCATACAGGGGGTGCTAGCGCTATTTGTTAGCTACAATAGGAGATCAGTGTAAGATGATAGAGAAATAATGAAATAAACTCATGCATATGCTTTAAACACCTGCACTCTCAGTCCGTGCACTCCCACCATCTTTGTGTGGGGAAAAGCAGAGACCGCATCGGGTTGATGCTTTATATAAGACAAGGCAGTCAAGTGGAATGAGCTCCCAGAGAAACAGAGAAGAGTTGGTACGCCGAGCAGAGCGCGCTTGCTCGACTGGATTTTTGGAAACCCATCTGACATATTATCATGATACATTAGCGTGATAGCTTGGGCCTGTTATGAGGGACACATTCGTTCGCTGGAGAGAAATGGAAAATCCGACAAAACGATTAAGTCAGTCTTGTTTGCGAGACAGACTTCCGATTATAAAGTGGGCGTAACCCGTTGCTTTATTACACCTGTACAGGAATGCATTATCCACATTGGCAGATAGGCTTAAACATGCAGATGCTAATCCACAACTGTATAAAGATAAGACTATGCAATTCCAGGATTATTTTCTTCATTTCCGCAAAATGTGAAGGTGCGTTATCCTGTTCAAGCTAATGTTGTTCCCCATTCCCAGATCAGTGCCACACTCACACTGTTCTCATGTAAAAAGAAATTTTGATTGGAGGAAAAAAAGGTGGCAAAGGTCAATGCATCCTTTCTTAATACACCCGATTAATCCACACTTGCATAAAAGAATAGCTCTCAACATCTAATGTGCTTCTATGCCCCAAATGCAGCTGCAGAGTTTTCTGCTTCCTTAACTGTGTGATGAGGCATCACATCAATTAGCACGGCATCCCATACTTCCCACAAACCGCATTGAACTTCTTATATTTCTGATGGTCGGAACAGCTGCTGATGTTTCGTCCATCATTTGTTTCCGTTACTAAGGTGTTTCAGCTCGTATCTGCACGTCTGACAAGTCGACAAAGATTTTCTTGAATTTAAAAGCTCGATGGTGAAAAGCTGTAAGAAATCAAGTCTGCCAGCAACCCTGTCTGAACTCTGTGAGATGTTGAAGTGGATCTATAGTGTCCTGGCCATCAATCCAATACCATTTAAAGTAATAGCCCAGTGACTTGGCCTTTGGATCTCTCAGTTATAATGGAAGTGATGATACTGGACTCTTTAAACCGAGTTCCAGAATAGGCCTGGAATGCAGCATAGCAAAGTCTTTACCCCATTGATTGCAGTGGCTTGCTGAGAAAAACTATTCCCTGTTCAGTTTTTATTGGTTTCTGAGGAACTCCAGAAACCACAATTGTCTCTGAGGCTCTATCATAAATGGCAGGCAGGCAGGCAGTGCAAACCCCCCACAACAAAGCTTCAACAAGATAGTCAAATAGCTTTCATGGGGCAAGAGAAAGCGCAAGGATAAAAGGGAATCCATTTATGGTATGCTAAAGGAAAAACCAATCCCTGCACTTATTGCAACTCTGGGCTTAATGCATGAAGCACTGAAAGTGTGCCTCCAAAGAGAAACCTCCTCGAGTGAGCAATGCAACGCATCGAAAGCCACCATTAGGATGATCAATAGCATAATAATAAAGCGCTGTTTCAAGCAAGTACTATTGATTGCACAACAAAAATTCTGGGCATAATCAACGTCTATCTCCCTGAGATCTATACTGACCTACTTCAAACAATCCTTACCATCACTGTAATTAAGAGAAGCACATTCACTGAGCTTTGTTAGTTTACTGCTTATGCTGAACGCTGAGTGGAGAACCCCTTTATCTAGAACCTTTAGGCACTGGCTGAGAATCCCCAATCAGTAACTCCATGAGATCTTGGGATTGCTTTCGATCATGCTGAGCACCCACTAGAGAATATGACAGATACTGCATCATGAAGCTGATATATGCTAAAAATGTATATATACTATATATTTAATTTATATTTATTAATATATACTAACAAGCCAACGAGTGAAAGAAATTGGGATTTCTGATCTTACAGCTCAGGTCACCTCCTTCTAAATAAACTGAGCTGCACCTGTGTAGTGAGCTTGCTAAATCCTAGGCAACAGATTGCCTACACTGTAGCTTCAGAGGCCTCCTGCCAGTTTTAAAGGAGACAGTGAATGGGTTTGAGGATTGCCTTCACAATACAGGCTTTCATCTTAGATTATATTCCTCATCTCCCAGAGAGAGCGCAGGGCTGGCTTCTCCTGCCCTGAAGGTCCCTTTAACGTCCGCCCACAAAAAGGCAGCAGCTTCCATCAGATCCCCTCCGACTCTGATGCCCTGGCCAGCCGGGACGACGCATGCCTGAGATCTCCATTTGTTCCAGCACAGCTTCTCCTCCCACAGATTCCTCATGGTCCGCTTGATGAGCGTGGGGCAAGCGAGGATACAGGAGCATGGGTGCTCAGCTGGAACAAGGCCGTGAGTTTGAGCCAGAGGGGAGGATGGGTTGAGAGAAGGAAGTGTTTGCTTTTTCATTTTGGCTGAATATGGATGAGTTCATGTCGATCATCAGTTGTGATGATCTTAAGTCCCTGGAGGGAATTCAATCAATGAACTGAGAACCAGAAGATGGGTTCAATCAGCGAAAGACCAAAAATGTGCCACTCAGTGTCATGTGAAACTGGATGCATTTTATTTTGCACAAGGACTCTACTGGTGTAGCTGGTGGCCTAATGATTAAGGACTAGTCTCCATTATCAGAAGGTCATGGTTTGAATCCCAGACCAGTAAGTTGCCGTGAGGTTCCCTTGAGCAAGGTACAGTCTCCATCACTGCTCCCTGGGTGCTGGATATAGCTGCCCCCTGCTGCATGGTGTGTGTGGATTAAATACAGCAGACTCTGTTATTATTTCTCATGTTATTAGCGCTTGTAGCCACATGCACATCCTGTCACAAACAGAGCTTCTGATTGGTCCACAAACTCCGAAATTGCTATTGATGGCTGACACAGTGCCTGTCACTAGTGAACACTGTGTGTATATTGTGTGAACGCTGTCTGTTGTACTAGAGAGTCAACAAAGGCCCAAAACAATTTCCTTCTGCGTGAAAATTCCGGGCCAGTAATCGTGATTCTGATTCAAGCGAAAGTGACTATTTTTCATTGCGAATGCCCAACTCCGCACACCATGCAGCAAGTGACATTCCATCAATTCGTTGTAATTGTACAGTGACAATAAAGGGTATCATCAAAATAATTGAGAATTTATCATTCAAACAACGCTAATATATAACTCTATATAGAATTATAATATAATATAACTAATATATAATATATTATAGCTAATATAGAATGCTAATCAAACTGCAACCATAGAGAAAGCCATTTTAAAGTCATGTTTTATTATAAAGAGACAACAATTAGATTTAGTGCAACCGTGTCTAATGCAAAATAAAAACATTTGCACTGATCATTTTAATAGTACATTTAAACGACTAGTTGTCCTGCTCTTTAGATAGTCCAGGATGATGGCTTAAACCTTCTGTACGTTTGTTTGTATATGCATAATGATATCAAGTATTTTATTGCTAAGAAACGTTCCTTTAAATACGTTCCTCATTATCCATTTATCTATTGTGGATCAACACCAACCTGAAACAGCTCAACAGCATTGTTGAGACCAGCTTATCTAGGAAATGAACAGGGCTGCCAGTCGGGATTAGTCTCAGGTCTAAAGCAGACAACAGCAGGGTGTTCCTTGAGGTGACATGGGGATGTACAGCTTAAATGAGAATGTCCTCCGTGATCTGGCAGAGCAGGCAAACCATGAATAAGGGCCTCAAGGAGGACAAGAGGACAATTAGTGACTGCCTGAATATACCATAAGAGACAGGCATAATGCTTAGAATTGGGGGGTGAACACTATTTCTAGTCTCTTTGGGAAACACGCTTATTGGTGTAAAAATGCTCAGTGATATTGAAATGTTTGGGATGTTGAGGTAAGAGCTACTTGTTCTGCTCAGTCTTCTGAAAGCAGTACATCTTGTTAGAAGCAGCATTTTCCGTTTCCTCAAAGTGCGTAACGCACTCTGCTGGTATAGGCTTGCTGGACACATCTGACCGATGAGCCGAGTCGGCACTCTGAAGCGGATTGTGCCGAATTCTGGTTTTCTCGAGTTGAAGAAAGTCAATCAACTGATTCGAACCGGAGCAAAAACTGTTGGCGTGAACTTCAACTCCACAAACCTCTGAAGAAACTGCTCCATCTTGGTTGGTTCTTAAGATTTTTTGAACTTTTCAGTTAATGTGATGCCACTTCTTGCTCACTAAACAAAATAAATCACTCACTCATTTTCATAGCCGTTTGTCCGAATTAAGGGTTGCTGGGGGAGCTCCCAGAGAACGTACAAACTCCACGCAGAAAAGACCCGGACTGTCCCGTCTGGGAATCGAACCCAGGACCTTCTCCCTCTGTGCCGCTGTGCTGCCCAGAATGAATCGAAGTGAGCAACTACTGACTCATAATGTTTGGAACTACTGTCTAGTTATGATTCTATAAAGAGTAAAAACTGGAGCAAAGAACTGTGTCAATTTTACTAACCTAACTAAATCTTCATTATATCTTCTTTTCACCAAAAGAACAGTTTACTCTTTCCTCTCCGGTAAAAAAACTCAGTAAGTCAAAAGGTTGAATTTAAAGTCCCATCTTTAATTCCTGGTGTCTGTAACTGCTGAAAAGGTAGATGTGCTGAGCACTTTGTAAAACTATTGATTGGGAGGACATAAAAATTGAATTAGCATCGCACGTCCTGTCTGTTTATGAAGGCTGGCTGATCGAGGATATGTTTATTAGTCTTACTGCAGCTGTGGCAGCAACAAAATGGCATAACTCAAATATACGGGAGAGCCCAGTCCATTCAAGCAGCAAGAAACATGTGGGATCTAATTACATGCTCTGGTACCAAAATGACTGCATGCACTTCTGGGGGGCTTGGATTGAAGCTTCAAACTTGAAGGCTCTCCTGTGTTCCCTGGCAACCTCTAATCCTTCACAACTCCATTTCATTTGTTAATTAATACGAGACGAGACATTAAAATAGTCCAGTGCGACGTCCCTCGCTTTGAAGATCAGACAAGTAGTGTGCTGAGTCATGAGAACATGGAAAAATGGGACAGTGGGGTCTATGGAAACAATCCATGATGAGACAGAATCCAGTTTAACCAGTTTCTTGCCAAGCATTTTACTGGGGGTCACAAATTTGGGGCAGTGGTGGCCTAGTGGTTAGGGTGTTGGCCATATGATCGGAGGATCGGGGGTTTGAACCCCTTCCCAATAGGTTGCCCTGAGGTACCCTTGAGCAAGGTGTGGTCCCCATCACTGCTCCCCGGGCACTTTCAATAGCTGCCCACTGATGCACGGTGTTTGAGTGTGCATGGGTTAAATGCAGAGGTCCAACTTCGTTGTGGTTCATTTTCTGCTGTGCTTTGACCTCGCAATGACAAGGGTTGTCACTTTCACTTTTATTTATTTCAGTGTAAAAGGCCTCCACGCTCTGCTTACACAGTCCCGTTTTGAGAAAAGTCCTAATCATCAGATATCAACAGCAGGTAGCTGTTTAAAAAATATGTGCCTTTATTTGAGCTCTTCAGATCGGACCAATATTTAATGATGCATTTGGTCACACTGGGCATCTGTGCTAAAATATCTGCACCCTTTTGATAGTAGGGTCTTGGGTGGGTGTGATATTGCAATTTATCAAGTTTTTCCAACCACAATTCAAATGCTTATATTAATGATGTTCATTTTTCAGACATTTCTCTAACAGTAAAAGGTGAAAAGATGAAAGTCTATTTTTGAATATTTTCTAAAAACTATCTTTGTGAAACATGGCACACAGCGAACCACAACAAAATTCAACCTCTGCATTTCACCCACACACACTGTGCAGCAGGGGGCAGCTATTTAAACTGCCCGGGGAGCAGGGACAGGGACAGTACCTTGCTCAAAGGTACCTCAGGGCAACCTACTGGTCTGGGATTCAGGTTCAAACCCACAATCTCACTCTCCTTAATGAAGAAATAAAATGAAGCAAGAAAAAGACCGGCTATCACCCTAGCACACAATCCCCAAATCCATAATGAGCCATTTTCATTCACTTTCCTAATGCAACACCTGTTTCAGCTTCAGGAGCATCAAAAGGGGGATAGCAGCAGTTCTGCATTATCATTATTTTGTTGCATTTGCTTCATTTTCACTAGCATCCTTATTTCTGGATCTAGGATCAGCATGACCGGTGCTCTGCAGCCTTGATGGTCAAGTTTGTGCGGTGCAGAGGAGAAAAAAAAAAAAAAACACATCATCTGTCTATAAATTCACTTGTCGGGACGTTTATTGTCTCACCCTGATGTCTTCCGTCATTGGAACTGGTGATGGGTTGCTACGGACACTTGTCTAGCCCTGCACAGCTCACTGAGCACAGCCTCGAAGACAGATGAGCGTGCCCACTGGAATATAAACGCAGTCAAATATATCGACCGGGATGTGTCAAGTGCTGACACCTCTGTGTGTCTCGGTGTGGTTTAAAACAAATAAATGGTGTGTAGTCCGAAGGCATGAAGAGGTATTGTTAAAAGTGGGAGGACGATGTTAAATAATGGCTAAACCTGATCTTATATGTGAATCAGGTTCAAATATCGAACCTGAAACCCTACAAAAGCACCGCAGAAACATGGAAAACAAGGAAAAGTCATTTCAGACTGATAGTGTTACTCAAAGATATTCAGCAAACTCCTCCATGAGACTACGGCTGTCACTGGTGATTATATGAGTTAGAGCGGGGGTTGTTTTTTTTTGCTTAATAGGCCAACTTCTCACTGACACCCCCTTGTCAACTAAATAAAAATGCCCTTGTGCTGAGAAACACATGGTGTGGTGGACTGATGAACAAAACCATCCTTGGATGAAACTTTCATGAACTACTGTTAAACAATATAGATCACAGTGAAATGGCAGAACAGTATGAAGACATGAAAAAGTAATACTAGTCTAGTGCTGGTACTCAGAGTTTAATATAAATGACATTAGTAATACCATTTAAAGCTTGCAACTAACATCGTATTCATATTCTTTCATTTTTTTCACCTTTTGTTGAAACTACGCAAACATGCATCCTGCTGGTGTGGGTTCCGTTTTGGGTTTTTTTTTTGTTGCTGGAAATCACTTTCTTGGGGTAGATTAAATGAAAGAAATGGGGAAAAAGTTTTACTTTGATAGTCTGCAAAGTGCCTAAAGATAAAAGGTTATGGACCAAGAAGTGTTCAAGCAGATCATCTGGATCATCTGCCCTGGTTTCTTCACTGCTTCGTGCCTTTAGATGACTTTGTTCTGCTTGAAAGACTCACGTGGGTCGCTGTCGGGCTCAACATTTTAACTATCCACTGAAACTGCTCGTGAACATGCGCTGAAAGAAGTTGAGAGCAAAAAACCTTGTCATCAGAAAGCCTGAAGAACTCTTTTGCAAAATTTTCCAAAAAAAAAAAATTGTTCAATTGTACAAGACTTTTGTTCAGTCCATTTTAATTTAGAGTCCCTTCTTCTAGGACGAAGTGATCCATCAAAACGGAGAAGAACACAGTCCCATTTAGTCTCAGTCTGCATAGTTAAGGAAAACAAACAAGTCTGTGGCTGGTTACAACCCTGCACTCTGACCAATCATGCCGTGTCCAGAGACTCCACCACATTGAGTCTTCAAGGCACTGCCCTCACTATGGTCCACAGCATTCATGGGCCACTGCTTCTTGGGGTCGGGGTGGGCCAAATCCCTGAATCTCAAAAAGCTTCCATGCAAACACCCTCCAGTCAAGTGTTACTAAATAAAACTCGACACACAGGCCAGCATGTGGCTGCAGCTCCAAACATCACCATTGCCGGTTTGCAACATCTTGTCATGTCCAGCCAGAGCAGGACACAGAATCACACTGAGCAGCAGCCGCTGTCAAAAAATATTCAACATGACATGCAAAACCGCCCCTGTTCAGGGGAAAAAAACCCAAGATGATTCCCCCAATGGGCCTGAAAGGTGTCCTACACAACAACATGCTGATTTCCTTGGGAAAAAAAAGAACAGCGGAGTAGAGAAAATGAGATGTACAATCATCTTTGCTGCGGTGAGTCATCAAAACACATTAACCACATTTCCACCGAGACACTCCCTTTAATATAACTCCAGTGTCAATCCTAATGGTTTCACAGTGAGCAAATATCTGACTCTTTCCGTTAAAACACACTAAGAAAAAAATATCAAGGGAAATGTGGTAGGTGTCCTAAATGGGTGTAATTTGGTTCCTCTATATGTTACAAAGTGTTGGGAGGGAGCAGAAGCCTTGGAGGAGTCTGGCAGAAGAAAAAGAGCCAAACAAATCAGCCAGCCATCCCACAAAGCGGGGCCGCGGTGACATAGAGTTAGACTAGGCCCCAGGATCGGAAAGTCATGGGTTCAAATCCTGATGTACCCTTGAGCAAGGTACTGTCCCCATCACTGCTCCCCAGCACTGATCTGGCTGCTCAATGTGCCTTTGTCTCATTTACATTTGCGGCATTTAGCAGACGCTCTTATCCAGAGCGACTTCCATGGGACAGTCCCCCCTGGAGACACTCAGGGTTAAGGGTCTTGCTCAGGGACCCAGTGGTGGTAGTGCCAGAGGTGGGATTCGAACCGGGGACCTCTTGAGTCACAGGTCCATTGATGTTCATACTTCCAAAGAAAAGTAGCAGAGTTCATTTCGTTTTTAATCAAACTGGGCAGGAACACATTGAGAGATAAACCGTGATGGAAATGTGAAGCAAAAGGCATGAGAAATATTTTGTATCCATGAGCTGCCTTTGGAATGGTTAACAATACCCCTGTAAATAATGCAATCTGCACATTTGCATTAGCAGTCTGACAGCAATTTCACAATGATAGCCTTTGAGACGAGTTCATTACTTATGCAGCTTCTCTGCTCCGACAGGTTTAGCCATAACCTTGTGCCTCTTTGGATCCCAACGCCTATTTACAATTCATTTGATAACGTCTGGCAGGTCTTCATTACTGGACCCCACCTGTTCCAGAGAGGCCCTGAGGTCATCAATATCACCCAGAGAGCCTTAAGTGCGTGGTGATTATTATTCTAATAGCAAATCATGAGCAACTAAACGTAACCTAAGGAGGCATCCTAAAGAGTGTCAATGGTGAAGCCCTCATCTGTGATTTATATGAAGAAACTGCTCTCAAGACATATCTTTTAAAAGGAGATATCATCTAGAAGAGGTGAAACAGAAGCACTCCGTTATTGATTCTGATTGTGGAAACTGACGAGCCGGTTTATTAGGGAGAGTCGCGTAGGAGAGATTTTGTTAAGCACCAAAGGAGATTATGCAAATAGGACATTTTATCGCATTTCTGAAATAGATGAGAAATGCTAAATGATGCACAGCTTTCCAATTCTCTGTAGTGACACATTTCTCTGATTCAGCCAACTTCAAAAGCTGATGCCTTACCTAAAAAAAAAAAAACAGGCGTTTTTAAGGCTACACCAAACGAGCATATTCATGAAAGGCTGAATGGCGAGGTATTGATCACGCAGGGTTTATTGGAGGGTCTGCAGCAGAAAAGTGTCTTCAGACAGGACGGCTTGAGCACAAAGATTTAATAGTTTAAAGTTTAATAGTCTGCGATGGGCTGGCGACCTGGCCAGGGTGCGTCCCCCGTCCTTCGCCCTGTGTGAGCTGGGATGGACTCCAGCACCCCCCCGCGACCCCGCTTGGGACAAGCAGCTGAAAATGAATGAATGAATGACGTTTAATAGTATTATCAAAATATCATGTTCTCAATGCAAGTCTAGTGGTTAGGGACTAGGCCCCAGGATCAGAAAGGTGCGACCCGGGCACCGGATGCATGGCTGCCCCCTGCTGCATGCAGTAAATGGGTAAACTGGAGAAAAAGTTCCGTTGTGGATCACTGTGTGCTGTGATGTGTTTCACAATGACAAGTTGTCACTTTCACATTAAGAACTTCAACATGTTCACGGCGGAAATGTGACAACGCATTGCACTAAATGGCACCAGTAAACAACACTCGCACTCTTTTACCATTTCAACACTGGTGCTGTTCGCCATTAGCCCTGGAACCGTATCAGTAACCTTATCCATCAACACATTTACGTGACCATTTGTCATTCTGAAACAGCACAACGAAATGCATTCTCTTGAGAGAATTCTCATTCTCTTGCTCAGGAAACTGCTCTGGGATTCAAACCCATGACCTACAGATTCTCTAAACACTAGACCACCACTGCCCCCTGATACATCTGCACGATGAGAGGCTGTCCTTACCAAGGAGCTTTCTGAAAGATATACTTGAGGTGTTTTCTAATGGGGTTTACGGTTGACCTATCAGCCGAGGCCTATGGCAGTGTGTGGTCATGTATGGTGGGTAACCGATTACCATTTTCAAGTGAATCACTTTTTGGCTGTTAGCCTTGTTTTTCAAAAAGAGGCAGGATAGACTACATGGTAATCACCTTCGAGAAAGCAGAATATATTAATATATGTGATAAACTCTTCGCCCAAATCTTAATTCTTTGGGGAGTATGGGATAAGTGGAATTATTTGCCATGTGCAAGGCATGAGCAATGTTTGCTATGATCGGACTTCGGCAACCAGGCAACCCCTGACATTTTCACATGTGTGCAATTCCAGACCTTTCTAAAAATAGCGTAATGGCAATCAGCCCTCCTTGGTGGAGAGCATCTGAATACGCAAAACAACATTTTAAGCTGATTCTAGAGCTGAATGGGAGTCCACGTCAATGCATGCTACAAATGTTTACCTCCGCGAAGGTTATCAAGCAGGGAAAAGCCGTCCTTAATGAATCAGACACAGCGAGCCTGAGAACGAGTCAATGACAGACCACCTTTAAAGAGCTCGGTGAGACATACATAGAAATCATTGTTTTTGTGCGGTTGACTTGAGTGGATTAGTAAATCTCAAACCGGGCCGCTGAGAACCTGACAAGTTACAGACATTCATGCAGTTTGACAAGTCATAGGTGTTGCTGCGGAGTGAGCTGTGAACCTTGAAAGAATATCTTTCCATAGCCATCATTTCGTTCGTCTCTAAGGACAACTTTAGCTCTAGGAATAAGGATGCTGAAAACACTGCAGAGTGAATTTTAACTGGACTTGACATTTGGGCTCGGCGATTAGCACAAAGGCTTTAATTCTTTTATTCCACTTGATAGTCTCTCTGCTCCAGGAACCTTTTCTAGTTGTAAACATCACTATTGGTTAAATGAACGCTATGGTGAGTAGTCAAGGGGCACAAAAACCTGTGATGTTAGCACCACACTCACTAATGCTTGGCTATTCATATTGTTAGTGACAGATTGGTATCATGTGTTATTCATTATCACGCAAACCTAAAACATGAAGAGGGATGTATTCATTTCCCTTAGAGCACAAAAGATGAAATATATGTGATTAAAACGGCTGATTTCTCAATTCTACATAGATGCTCAAGGCTGAAATGTTTTTTTTTTACTTCCCAGGCTCATCCAATTGGACCAAAAAGTGCCTTTTTTTTTTTTTTTTTAAATACTTGAAGTATATAGTAAAATGTCAGACTGCCATTTGTGAAGCCTTGATTAGATTTCATTATTAAACTCACCGAAAGAGAACATCAATATTGGAAAGAGTAAGAGTAAGGGTGTGTTGCACTCCTAAACATTGTGTGTTTTCAACTTTAAAAAAAAAAGATTCATTATTTAATCCAACTCTACATTGAAAAGCTGCTGATGTGCAATAAATGTACTACAGCGTGTTCAGAGCGGCCTCAAGTTCAGCAGGGATGTTCAATTTTCTATAACATATCACTGGAGCTCTGTACAACGTGGAGGGCAGAATGGCTGACTGACATTTGGCTCTGTGCTCTATGCTGCGTTGGTCGTGAATTAAGCTTCCACATCAGCTGAGAGAGGACTGCTTCAAGGAAGAACCTGCCACTCTCAATAATCCCACGCTGAGAATAAGAGGGGCTGAAATGTTCATCAGCTGGGGGAGAGAGATGTGTCCTCTGTGTTATCGCAATGCCTTTCCTGGGCAAGTCTGATACAGGATTTTTGCAGTCAACGAAAAAGTTCCTCCGCAAATGGCTGTGCAGCCAGCCGAGACATTCGGGTCCTCAGAAAATAGGCTCCCTCTCACGCTGGGAGTATCGGTTCGAAAAATGCAAAGCTCTCAAGAGTCTCCAATTAATGTAATCCCCATCCTTATGCTGCAGAAAAGAACTTTTCCCCAAATGGAAATGAAAACAAAATGATTTTATTAGCCACATCATTACTTGGCACCTCATGCGTTAGCTCTTAAGTGTGTGGTATTTAATAGATTTGTCAAATTGGGCAGAGAAATCGACACTGCAGGAATAGACACAGAACAGCATTAGCGGGATTACATCTTTACCTCTTTACTACATGCAAGGATGTTAGTCTGTGATCCGAAATAGTCTCCTGTCCAGGAATAAGGTGAGAATGCAGTGTACACATGCATTCTTTTGCAAACACATTGAGTTTCCATCACCATTAGAAAGCACTGGCATTAAAGTGGGATGCTTTGAAGCAGCCATGCACGAGTACAATCAAATCCTCGCAGCAATGGTTTTGCATGTAAATCAACTGGAACAAGCAGAGCCTGTTCCTGCATTCCTGAGACTAATTTCTATCTTAATACTGGGAGTGGGAACTGCAGGAGGAGCAATCATACAATTCTGTAATGAGAAGAACCAGGTATTGCTCCACCTTGTGGACTTCAAAAGCGAAGCTTTAGCAGGTAAATATAAACAATTATAAAAATGTTATTACTCCTTGTTGCTGTATTCATTTGGAACTATGCTGAAAGATACGGAGATAATGCATCGTCTAGATTCTTGCTCCCATCTCTAGTTATCACTAACTTTTAGACATACAGTCTTGTCCAAACGTTTTGAGCCACCCCTCATTTCTTGGGAATCACATTGTTGGGGCAAAAGGAGTATGCTCCTCAAATGGCCTTATCCTTGGCATGTTGAGTAGATGAAATAAAGAAAACAGGAACAAATGTTTTAGTGCTTCAGGCTGCAAAGTGTCTAAAGATAGAAGGTTCTAGATAAAGGGATTCCAAACACTCAGCAGTAAACTAATCACCTGAACATCTGGAATCATCTGCACCTGTTTCTTCACTGCTTCATGTCTTAGGTGAGACACTTTGTTCTGCTTGAAGGTTCAGACGTAGATCACTGTGTGGATTAACCAACACAGAACTATCAAACTGCTCAGGTACAGAGACTGGACTGAACATGAGAGACAACAACACTGTCCTTCAGGAAGATCTGGAGAACTGCTCAGGAACAGAGACTGGACTGAAAATGAGAGACAACAACACTGTCCTTCAGGAAGATCTGGAGAACTTTTCCTCAACAAGACATTAAAAATAGTAGAAAGTCTGGATCTTTGGATGCAAACTGGAAAAAATGAGGGTGCCTCAAGATCTTTGCACTTTGCACTATTTTCCAGTGAAAACACACACACACACACACACACACTCAGATTCATCCCAGCGATACACACTCAACTATCAATACATTAAGCCACTTCTGCACAACCTGTAGTTTCCATTTCTCAGTTCTACAAAGAAACAAATTGACCTTTCAATTTGAGTGTGACCTTTGTTTCAGATCAATTTCCAGGGAAGGAATTAAAAGCTTGTAACGTGAGCAAACTGTGATGGCAGTGGTGATTTAGTCCTGAGCCTCTGGGGTTGGAAAACTGGAGAGTGATACTTTATGAAAAAATGTCCAAGGCTGAGAAAAGAGGATTTTAAAAGAACAGCACATCAGTCTGCAGCCCTGCATGGGAGCTGACACTGAAATGAATGAGATTCAGGACTAAAACTGCAGGGTGGACTGTTTCACACGTTCCTGCTGCTCTTCAACACCAGCCAAGCTTCCACAGCGCAGTGAAGAAAGTGATGGCAAGCAGAGGAGAAGTGTGACTGGAGCAGGTGAGGGAGAAATGAATGGAGCTAGAACTGCAGGATTGAATCATTAAGATTCACCCATCTGGACACACACACAGGCAGCAAGTAGCCCAGAGAGAAACCTCCTCTTACCTTCATCGTGCATTCTCTGCAGACAGAAAGTGAGATTTCTCCTCCAGCTCGGCATGGCCACTAACACAACTCGCTCCCGGAGAGAAGCGGAGCTCGGAACCGAATCCCGCCGCTCGGAGCTCCGCGGTTCAGAGAGAGACAGGAGCGCCTTTAGATCCAAACAGCGTCCCATCAGAGAGAGGGAGAGAGAGAGAGAGAGAGAGAGAGAGAGAGAGAGAGAGAGAGAGAGAGAGAGAGAGTGTGAGAGAGAGAGTTAAAACACAATTGAGTTAGGAAAACACAGTGAGAGAGAGAGAGAGAGAGAGAGAGAGAGAGAGAGAGAGAGACAGGGCGCCTTTAGATCAAACAGCGTCCCATCAGAGAGGAGGAGAGGAGAGAGAGAGAGAGAGAGGAAAACACAGTGAGAGAGAGAGAGAGAGAGAGAGAGAGAGAGAGAGAGAGAGAGAGAGAAACACAGTGGGAGAGAGAGAGAGAGGAAAACACAGTGAGAGGCAAAGTTACAGTGAGAGAGAGAGAGAGAGAGAGAGAGAGAGAGAGAGAGAGAAACACAGTGAGAGAGAGAGAGAGGAAAACTACAGTGAGAGAGAGCGAGAGAGAGAGAGAGAGAAACACAGTGAGAGAGAGAGAGAGAGAGAGAGAGAGAGAGAGAGAGAGGAAAAACACAGTGAGAGAGAGACACACACACACACACACAACACAGTGAGAGAGAGAGAGAGAGAGAGAGCAAAACACAGTGAGAGAGAGAGAGAAACACAGTGAGGAGAGAGAGAGAGAGAGAGGAAAACACAGTGAGGAGAGAGCGAGAGAGAGAGAGAGAGAGAGGAAAACACAGTGAGAGAGAGAGGAAAACACAGTGAGAGGTGAGAGAGAGAAACACAGTGAGAGAGAGAGAGAAAAAAAAATGCACATTTAACACACTAATAAATTACTGTGAGGTTTGTGACCACAATCTTTAAGAAAGATACAAATTACAAAAGACAATTTTCAGGGAGAGAACAATAAATTTAAACAAGCAAATAGAAGGCATTCTAAAAATATGTTAGAATGATTAGTTGGGTGAAAGTAATTAAAAGGTGTTATTTATGACCATAAGAGTAAACTAACTCTTACAGTGGTCACATGATGAGCAAAGTAGGAGAGCAGAACATCTCAAGGCCAGCCGGCGCCCATTCACCAGTGTTCTGTGCCAGACATGTTGTAGCAAGAGGGTGTGTACGTGTTTATTGTCACACAAGCTAGGGAGAGCTAAAGAGGGAGGGGGCAGTGAGAGAGAGAGAGAGAGAGAGAGAGAGAGAGAGAGAGAGAGGGGAAAACAGTGAGAGGACAGGACAGAGTGAGTGAGAGAGGACTGGACAGAGAGGGGGATAGAGTGAGAGAGAGAGAGGGGGGAGAGGAAAACAGGTGTGGCAGAGAGAGATATACAGAGCGAGAGAGGTGGCAGAGAGAGAAAGAAATGGAGAGAGGAAAACAGAGAGAGAGAAAACAGCATATTAGAGAAAAAAGAAAACTGATAGAAAGAGGAGCTGAAAGAAAGAATCAGAGAGAAAAGAGGGCAAAGAGAGAAGAGAAGAGCAGTGAAAGAAGCAGAACAGCTGGGGGAGAGGTGGAGAATAGAAAAGCTGCTGCTGCTCTGGAAGCTGGAGATCTGGTGGTCCTGTCTGTAACCTCACTGAGAACGTTGTGTCTTCAGTGACTGAGAAGCCTCAATGAGAAGAGACAGAAAAATCCCTCCAGAAATAACACAGGGGTCCCGTCTGCAAAGCAGGTAGAAACTCACCAGTCACGTTACATTAAATACACCAGTCTGTCTGCTCACTTTATCTACAGGTGTCTACAGGTGCACTGGGTGGTTAATCTGTTCTTCTGCTTGAAGATGGAGCAACATCAGTGCTTCAGAATCCATAACTGTTCTTCATGCCTGTAACTCAGGTATACTTGAGCAGTGTTGAGTCAGCTATGTATCATAATCTGGCACTGAATAAGTTAAAAATCTTTAGACAGTCATTTTTTTCATGTACGAGGGTTGTCTTAAGACTTCTGCACACTACACTATTCTGCTGCCACATATTAAAAATGAGCCACTGCACGAATAACACTCACTGGTGGTCCTGATCACTGAGAAGGGTAGAGACAGTGTGCATGTGTAAGTTCAGAATGGACCACAGATGGACTTTGAAAGCATCCAGCAACTGGTGAGAAGACGGGGTCTTAGCTCATGTAAAACACATTCCTCCAAAGCCCATCGGCGAACACACTGGCACTCATCAAAGCAAGGCTGGCATGCACACGCTGCCTTCCCGACATTCATCACACGTTAGTGGTCCCCAAGGAAACACTGGCATGTTGGGGAATCATACCTAGTGCTTTGAACCGAAGAGTGTCCCTCAAAAGAAGGTCTGTAACTGAATTCCACATGAGCCAAAGATACATAAACACCTTTAAAGTGAAAGTGATTATTTTTGTCATTGTGAAACACACAGCACAGCACAGTGAACCACAACAAATTTCAACCTTTTCATCCACACACCATGCAGCAGGGAGTAGCTATTTAAAGTGCCTGGGGAGCAGTGATGGGGACGGTACCTTGCTCAAAGGTAGCTCCAACCCATGACCTTCCCATCCTGGTACCTAGTCCTTAACCACTAGGCCATCCATGCATCCATTTTCTGCCGCTTGTCCCAAACGGGGTCGCGGGGGGGTGCTGGAGTCCAACCCAGCGCACAGGGCGAGGACGGGGGACGCACCCTGGACAGGTCGCCAGCCCATCACAGGGAGGAGCGAGACAGGGACGGTACCTTGCTCAAGGGTACCTCAAGGCAACCTACTGGTCTGGGATTCGAACCCAGGACCTTCTGTTCCTGGGGCCTAGAGCCTAATCACTAGGCTACCCTGGCCCTAGAACAAGTTCAGATTAAATCAGAGAAAGTTCAGGCAATTCAGGTCATCAATCAATCGAATTATTTACTGACTTCAGAAATGACTCTGAATTTAAATATTAGCATTTAAAATAACTGACCGAAAAGTGAGCAGTCAATCAAATAATTTAAAAGAAAAGTTTATTTCAGTGGCGCTGTACATGAAAAAAAAATAGTTAAATTCCACTTAACACCCGGGTTTGAAGCTGCAGGTCGCTGATGTTGAAGGCTTTTTAATTAAATCCTCTTTTACATTGTATCTAGGACTAAATCCTGCTCATCAAGCACAATTACAATCCATCAGTTAACACATTTTATTGAAAGTAACCTCTCCAAGGAAACTGAATTTCCTTAAAAGTATTTTGGTCTGGAACATCTGGATCCTCTGGAAGTCTGACTGACAGGACAATGTTCTAGGAAAGTCTCTCAGGCTTTATCAGCCTCGTCTGTCTGGAGACGGTGGCCTTGTCTCCAAGAGACGAACTTCAGAGTTTCACTGCTCGCTCTGCTGGCCGTCTGTGATGGAGGACACGGCCCCCTGGCCTTTGCTGACGTCACTGATGCAAGCCCACTGTCCGTCCACAGACTCCTTCCAGAGGGTCACCTGGGAACAGAAGTCGGTGAATAGCTCAGACTAAAGCTCAAACCTACTGCCAAAGCATTTCGCTTTACGGCTAAACAATGCAATCAGCTGCAGAAACACATTTGGCATTTTAAAACATTTTAGACCTCAATACTACAATCAGAACATGTCCCTCAGCCCACATGGACAGGTTAAGAACTTCTCTGAAGGTTCAGAATTAAACATAACCATCACTATATGTTCAGGTGCATCATAAAGTAGTGTCTGACTGCAGGTTTTCCAGTTTAAACAACAGAAGAACTTCTTCTGATGTTTTTTGGACCAAGTGGTCACAAGTTCAAATCCCACCTCCAGCACCACCACCATTGGATTCCTGGGCCAAACCCTTAACCCCCAAGTTGCTCCAGGAGGATGGTCCTTCTAATCCAGAGCGACTTCCATGTCCTGATTAGAGGGACCGTCCTCCTGGAGCAACTTGGGGTTAAGGGTTTGGCTGTGGTGGTGCTGGAGGTCTGATAAATGCTTTAAAAGTGTTTACTGGCCTGGACATAACTGCTTTTGCTAGAAGACAAACATCTGTTCGGGAGAATTGCAAATTCTAAATTCAAAGAATTTAAATTGAAATTCCAACTGAAATTTGTAGATGCACGACTGCGTTCTATTATACATCAATGATAAAATGTGCTATTTTTAGACTGGAATGCCCCTAAATTATACAATTATATATCATTTTAATTTTTTTATTTAGAGGTTAATAATTTATTCCGTTTATAGCATTTCACCTTTGGAACATTTGACTTAGACACTTTACTGCAAAATATATATATATATATTATACTATATAATCTAGGAGTGAAATTCATTTTTTTAATTGAAATCACAATTTAAATTATTTCCTGTGCAGCAAATTTTATAACCAGTACTGATCTGGTCATTAATAATAATAATAATAATAATAATAAAGTCCCATATTTTTCAGCCCTAATATGAACTAAATATCAGCATTCTGTATTTAGGCAGGGCAGCACAGTGGATAGCACTGCTGCTTCACAGCGAGACAGCCATGGGTTCCATCCCCAGGCGGGACAGTCCGTGTCCTTTCTGTGTGGAGAAATGTTTTCCCCTATGAGCTCCGCCCCCACCGTCCAAAGACCTGCACGTCAGGTGAACCAGAGATGCTAAATTGGTCATAGGTGGGTGCGAGTGTGTGTATCCGCCCTGTGATGGACTGGCGACCTGTCCAGGGTGTGTCCCCGCCTTTCGCCCTGTGAGAGCTGGGATAGGCTCCAGCACCTGCGACCCTAACTGGGACAAGCAGCTCAGAAAATCAGAGAGCGAATGAGTGTATGTGGGCAAGGTACTGTGGGTCTGTGCATGGTACTCGGGAATATAAAACTCATCACCTCTGAAGACGCCCGGGGGAACGCTGCACAAACAAAAGCAGTTCCTTTTCTGGGCAAACTACTCTTTTAAAAGCGCATTAGGAATGTTTTAATATATTCCACTGGCAATCCATTTCATACACTCTGCAGAATATAAAACAGCTGGAATGTTTCGATTTACAATTTCGATTTTCTCCCTATTGGAGCGTTTGTCTATGATTATAGTGCCTGACAAAGTGGCTAAAATCTGTAATAATGATGAGATGAACTCACTGAGTGCATTAGGATGACTGTAAGGCTTTGTCTAAATGAAGAAAAGCCCAAGGTTAGCTTGTCCTGATGCTTACCTGAGCCCAGCTGAACCGCAAGTGAAATAAATGCAGTTATTAACCTCCTGAACCTTAAAGTACTCGAGCACTGAGAGTTTTTTTTTCTTAAGAGAACCACTGGCTTTGAGTGATCACAGACAAAAAGCTATTTCCTTGCTCTCAAGTACTTTTAAAACCTCACTCCAGTCTTACTTCTTGAGACAAAGGTCAACGTGTTAACATGAATTTCGCTTCACCTTATATTTACAATCCTTGAACTGGAACTGAGAAATTATGTGATTTGAAGGAAATTATTTTAGCCATAGATTTTAGACACTTTGTCACCCCCCCAAAGTTTGAATCATATACATGATTTTTTTTCTTAATGATTCCTATCCTAATTTTCTGCAATATCAATAACAATAAACTATTATTACCATTACTCTGCTTTGATTTTTAACTCTCCTTTTATTTTCCACTTTATGCCCAATCACAAAGTAAAGCTCTGATTCTTAATCTTAATCTCAAAAACATGAATTCTCACCTTGTTGTCTCCTCCTGAGACTGCCAAGATGTTGCCTGTGATGGACCAGCTCACGTGCCAAACCACATCGTTGAACTTGTGCAGGAGTTTAGCATTCCACGTGTTTCCAGAGGGATCGTCACACGTCCAGATGAACACTCTTCCATCCTGCAGAGAGATACCTTTAGACTATTACACACTCGGACTTAGTACATATGAAACAGATGCTTAATATTCAAGTGCGTTTTTTCTGGAAAGTGTACATCGTAGGGGACACGGACACGATACATTTTAAAATTCTTTCAGATGCTAATTTTCAACCTTGTGTATGGTGTGATGAAGAAATCAGCTGGGGAGAATTCTTCTAACCCGTTATTGTATTCGGACTATTTTCCTGCGTCTGGTTCAAGTCACTGCAGCACAGTTGCTCATATAAATCCATTTTTAAACATGAAAGTTTTATCATCTACATTTGAAATTAAACTCATTAAATATAAAATATGGGATGTTTTTTGTATGAGATGGCTGAAAAACAATGATGCTACTCTTCTAGATCTTCTAAGCCTCTTTTTCTGCCATTTTCTTCTCTCGGTTGGATGTTGGATGTGACCAAATTTGGTATCATGATATCACATCAATCTGTATTAGTCATGTTTAGGAACGGATGAAGAACTGGTGAAATTACCTGAGAGCAGCTGGCGATCGTGCTGGTGGTCAGTCCGATGGATGGAGCCCAGCCTACATCTCTAACCCAATCGCTGTGAGCTTCAAGTTTTTGATCCTCTTTCCACTGGCCATCCTCTTCCCTGTGGAGATAAATTTGATGTTCCAATTCAGTTTCAGTTGAAATCGCAACGCTCATTTTGTGGCTTTTCTATTCGAGATGCGTTGCACTAAAATCATTCAACTGCGTTTCATTTTAAGCCACTTAGCACTTACTTCCACAGCTTAACCAAGTTATCACAGCCACCAGACACAAATCTCTTGACGTAGTTGGGTTTCTGTCCTGTTGGCTGATCTATAAGGCTCCCTGGAACAACAGCTGGAGCCCAACTCACGGCATTGCAGCCAATCTGGCAAAGAAGAAGGGAGCAAGGCTTACCTCCACAAACAAGCAGAAGTTAAATGTTTAAAAGGGTGCTTCAGCTTTACCTCCCATAAACGATACAAAAATCTTTGTTTCGCCATGATAACTCCGCAGCTTAATGAATGAATGAATCTCATTATAATGCTATCACAAGGAACATTAGTTCTGTGCACTTTTTTAAGGCATTTTTCATTTTTATGTAGGATAATGTTACACAGTACAAATCCAGAACTATCCACACCCTGCACTGTTCAAGTAAAAGGTGACCGTTTCCCATCATGCAAGATGAAAAGGTTTTCTGGAGATGATATTTTCAAATATCACAGAATGTCACAGACTGTAATTATGGCTACTTAGTGCATTTTAATGCCACTTGTCTGGCTGTGTTTGAACCACTACGACATTTTTTGCTCTACCCAGACGTCCCATGCTTATCCGACAAGAGAGGTAACTGCATTAAAACCGAATACCCACGGTGTGTGCATTGTTAATCTTCTTGATGTCCCACTGCCCATCACCGGTGTCGGTCAAAATTGAAATAGCCCCATCAGAGCTTCCACAGGCCAGGATTAAGCCAAATTCATAGGGTCCCCAGCAAATAGAATTCACTATAGAAAACCAGATGAAAAGGATTAAAGTCAGCGAAGCAGTGCTGTAGGTAAGGATCAAAGTGTGCAAAAAAGTTAATCCCTGGCATTATAAATAAATAAAAAGTACCCGAGGAGTTGTGGCCTGTGTACTTATACATCTTATCCCAGGTCCCATTTTCTTCTTTCCAGATAATGACTTTTCTGTCATAAGAGCAGGAGGCCAGAATGTTGCCATAGGTGGGATGTGCCCAGGCCACTTGCCACACTGGACCTTCATGGCTGCAGAGGCAAAACAGCAATCAACAAAACAGTGACTGATAAACAGGCCTGTGCAGAGAGCACACATACACTTCTAATCCCTATGAGATTAGGGGAATTAAATAACGCACTAAAAGAACACACGGATTCTCTCATTTCTCTGTAGTCAATAGTGTGTCCGTTATATCTTTATTTTACAATACAAATGCTTCAACATTTATTTTTTACATTCAAAGTTAAAAACTCTTATTTCCTGTTTTATCATTCTGGATAGAAAAAGGTTTTACTCCACAAAGAAGTTGTTACTACTAGACTGCACTTTCACAACACTAATGCATTTTTTTATGAGATCTGGCAACATTTCAATGAGGCAGAGGAGCTAAAAAAACAAAGTTTCTTATCTTCCAAAGAACAGATTTGCAAAACAGATGTATCCTCAGTGCCCAGAGGTTGTTTTTTTTTGTTGTTTTTTGAAAGATTTATAGACTCAGTGCATTATAAAACAATCTACCCCCTCAGGTCAGCCACGAGGATCTGTCCACCGTTTTTAACATCAAAGATCTTCACAGAGCGATCAGACGAGCAGGTTGCTAGTCTTGTGCCATAGTAGTCCATTTGGGCATCATGCTTAGAGAGAGAATTAGACAATACAGAGCTAGTTTAGATACATCTGAGCAAAATGAAGCAGTCTGGAGACTCAACAGGTTTTACCCAAAAATACTTACAATCATGTCCTCATGTGAGGTATCCACCGTGTTAATTACAGACACCTGAAAGATTAGAAGAGTGAAGGGAGGTTTCCCGTTAAATGGCAAGCAAAGTCCCAACACACAAGAACTGCTTAGCTGTATTTGAAATCACATGCCAGTTAGGACTAAGCAGGCAGTTAGAAGTGCTGGGCAGTACAGTAATACTGTTCATCAGCCTGAGCGATAAAGATTTCATCTGTAGTAATCACTGTTTCCAGGAAATGTAATTTCTTAAGTTCAAATGTGTGCACTGTGTGTTGTATAAAGGATCCCATGGTCTGGTCAGGTCAAGACTTTGACTTTTTCATGCAGAGTTCTAGTTTCAAGAGTGCAAAGAAACCTGTTTTTCCTTCAAGAAACACCGACTGCAGTTAAATATGGACAGACAGAGACAGAAAAAGAAACTAGTTCAACTCAGGTTTGGGGAAATATCTACAATGTTTCAAATGAAATAATTTATAAATGAATTATTTAAATGTGTTTATATTACTTACATTATTATTCAAATGCCACTATCTATAGTGATATGATGATCTATCATGATAAATGTCACGACAATAATCCTTTTCTTCTTGTGGACCTATTTGTTCCTTGTTATTCTTTTAAAACTGGTCAAGGGGTTTATTTCCAGGTTTATTTTACATCCACAAACTGTTGCTCCAATCGCCACAAGCACTTGCCTGCTGACAACACCCTTCTCACCAACACACTTTAGTTTATAAACTCATTTAGTTGCCCAACTGCTCCAATAACATGTACTGTATCTAAAGACTGCCTTGTATTTTTTCTAAAAACAAAAAATCTCGATGAACTGCTAAGCTAAGCTAACATGCTAGCTCGGCTCGCTTTGAGCTGTAACAGGGCGTTTAATTCTTGCTGAATGGAAAGACAAGTTTAAAACAGTGACTGTTAATAGTTACCAGCGTGTTACTCACCATGTCTGAGTAATAAATTCGCACAAATGTAGGCAAAAATACTGTAAAAAAGAGGAGAAAATGCAGGCTGCGTTCTCTACGTGGCAACCGGTCCGTTAAGAGAAAAACTCCGGGTGGAAACGAGGAAACACGAAAGATAGTTCCCCATGCACGTCAGCAGAGGGGATAAGAAAGTTTGTTTCCTCTCTGTGCAATAAAAAACGACTGTGAATGTGAGCTCAACGTGTATAATTGAAGAATCATTTATATTTCTTTTTATATTTATACCGGAATCACTTTTTGGTCATTTTTACCACCCCTCTAACTGGGCTGTGTTGATAAGGGACACATTAGCAATATATAAAGACACACTTTATATTTAAAACTTTAAAAAATTGCTATTTAAAAGTCAGCTGACTTTGAAACTGCCTGAAATTTGCACCCAAAAATGGCCAAATTCTGTTGATGACATGAACCAGGTTTGTGCTGCAGCTATACTTGGTTTTCGGTTTAAACTAACTATATATTAATTATATTTATATATTATTTTTTCTTTATTACTTCGGCCATAACTTAAGTTATTTAATTGACTAAGACGAGAAAACCTACTTTTAACCCCCACTAAAGCCCAAAGCTGTTTGGTTTAATACATTTACAGTCACGCGTCCTGCAATATGCGTTATTGCCATAAGGTGGCAGCAAAACCTCGCCGGGTGCCGTTCCGTTCGGTTTAAATCCTCCCTACACCCTACCCCTTATGTTCATAATCAAGTTATGAACACGTTTCGAGGATCTCTGACGGAAGCAGGATATATCACAGCTGTTTTTGGTTTGTCACTGTGTAGTACTGACAAACTGAACGAAAAAACTTTAATCAAATCGGTGTTGGTGATCTTGGTGTAATAAAGTGAAAGTGACTAATTGTCATTCTGATATGCAGCACAGCACATAGTGTGACTGCGTTTCACCCACACACAGCAGTGTGTTTAAAGCACCTCAGGAGCAGTGATGGGGACAGTACCTTGCTCAAGGGTATATCAGAGCAACCTACTGGTCTGGGATTCTTCTGATCCTGGGGCCTAGTCCCTCAACACTAGATCACCGCTGCACCACTAAACAATCGTTCCAAAATAACTACTTCCATAAACCTGACCGGACTTCACCGTTTAATCATAGTGATCATTTTTCAATCAAGTGTCATATGTTTAATTAACAGGGCGAGGGTGTAGGTCACTCAATGTTTGCTAGGGACAGTGGTGGCCTAGTGGTTAAGGACTAGGTCCTGTGATTAAACGGTGATGGGTTCTGTAAGCTACCCCCGAAGTATCCTTGAGCAAAGTACCGTCCCCATCAATGCTGCCTGGGCTCTGGCTATATGATCTATGCAGAGGTGTGTTCACATAAATAAAAATGTTTTTCACCTGATGTTTGGGGTGAATTTTTGGAGGTAGAGGGGAGAGACTTGCTCAGTGTTCTCAATGGAACTACACTCTTTGTGTAGATGCTAGCAAAAGTGTACAAAGATACATGATATTTGAAATATGCAAATGAGAACACAGTCCACTTTGGATTGGGACACGGCATAGTGACCCACCAAGAGCATTCCTCCCTTTCACGGGCCCTGAGCAGGCTGCATTCATCCCGTTTGGACTGCACTGACTGATGTCCCTCTATTTTTATCTGCCTGGAAGGGTCAAATTTCTCGAGTTTCTCTACGCCACCGAGTGTCCCTGTAAGCACACGTAATGTTAGTGCCCTAAAGCCTTTAGTCTCTTCTTTTTATCAAAACTGTCTTTAAAAAGAAAACCAAAATGTCTAATGTCACCTACCATATTTCCAACCTCTTGGAAAAAATGACATCCACTGACAAAGATTTTCGGTAAGACTGCCTGCATGCTGGAGTGGAGACACCGCATGACTAATGTTTGTAAAAATAGTACATTAATGGAAGGTCCTGTTTGTGTTAACATTTCAGTTATTATTCTTTTTCTCTAAAAAGCAACAGACCTGGGAGTTCACCTCTGTTGCTCTGTCATGCTGCCATTTGGATCACAGCTATAGAAATACTGTCGGTGGTTTAAGCTCATGCAGCACTGTGCAAAAGTCTTGAGCCAACCAGTCCAGTTCCTGTACCTGTCCGTTTCACAGGACTGTATTTTGCTGGTTAATCCACACAGTGATCTACGTCTGAACCTTCAAGCAGAACAAAGCATCTAACTTGAGACATGAAGCAGTAAGCAGCAGGATTAACTGCTGATGCTGAACACTGAGTGGTTGGAACCCATTTATCTAGAACCTTGTATCTTCCGTCACTTTGCAGCCTGGAGCACTAAAACATCTGTTCTCATTTCTTCCATTGAATCTACTCGGTATGTCAAAGATAAGACAGGAATTTTGACAGGAATAAAAAAGCATTTGCATTCACTACACTCTCTAACCTCCCATTACCAGAAGCGTTTGATCGCCGTTGTTGCAATCAGCTAAGTATTAAGTTAAGGGGATATTTACTTTTTCACAGCACTGGTCATTTTTTGTGTTGTGTACATATATTACCAACTGGATCAACTGTTCAGAGTAATGGCGAGTGTGGAAGAGAGAAGAAGAGAGTGCAGGCTGGTTGGAATGGGTGGAGAAGAGTGGCTGGAGTGATCTGTGACAGACGGGTACCTACTACAGTAAAAGGGAAGGTTTACAGGACAGTAGTGAGACCAGCTATGTTGTACGGGTTGGAGATGGTGGCACTGATGAAAAGGCAGGAGGCGGAGCTGGAGGTGTCAGAGTTAAAGATGCTGAGATTTTCGTTTAGTGTGATGAAGATGGACAGGATTAAAAATGAGTATATCAGAGGGACAGCTCAGGTTAGACGTTCTGGAGACAAAGTTAGAGAAGCAAGGTTGCGTTGGTTTGGACATGTGCAGAGGAGAGACGAGGATTATATCAGGAGGAGGATGTTGAGGATGGAGCTGCCAGGAAAGAGGAGAAGAGGAAGACCAAAGAGGAGGTTTATGGATGTGATGAGAGAGGACATGCAGGTGGTTGGTATGAAGGAGGAAGATGCAGAGGACAGGAAGAAATGGAGACAGATGATCGGCTGTGGCGACCCCTAAACTGGAGCAGCCGAAAGAAGAAGAAGACCTTGTGAATTATACTACATCATTGGTGTTCAGAATCAATTTCATGTTATAAACAGAAAAGCAGAGGTAATCAGAAAAGGGGCAAATACTTTTGATTGTGAGTGCATTTTATAAATGAAGAATGTGTGAATTTAGTCAATTAACCATTAAAAATGCTTTGTGATTTGTGCTTTCTCCTGGCAACCGCATTGCTTCTCTTTCACTTTCACTTTCAGATTCATGGCCACTAATGATCTGATGATGGAGCTGCAGAAGGACTCCATAAAGCTAGATGAGGAAAGTGAAAGGAAAGTGGTGAACATGCTGTTGAAGCTTCTGGAGGACAAAAATGGAGAAGTTCAGAACCTGGCAGTCAAATGGTAATTTAGTTTATTTGATGACAGTAAATAATGACTGCATAGAGAGATTATGAATCATAAATCATTAATGTATTTTGCCATCTATGGTCTGTTATACGCTACATGTCCAAAATAACACAGACGTCCCTTCTGTTTGGCGTATTTGGCTACTTTAGGGTGCAGACATTACTGACCACAGCTTATAGTTGTATCTCCACTGAAAAGCATTGGCCATTGGGACACTTTGCAGCAGTTGCACATGAGCGTCAGGTCACCCTGCCCATTAGCTAGAAGAGTATGATGCTCCATTGGGCTGTAGAGTGCTACATGATGTATTTGTGATCCAGAACTATTCCAACATCTTCCTAATGTTCCCTTAGCTGCACTCAGGTCTTCACAGATCCCCGAAGAATACAGGCTCACAGAAGGGGAAAAACACTTCCTGTTTTCCATGATTTCAAAGGAAACATTGGATGAGCAGGTGTCTGCAAACTTTTGGACATATAGTGTAGCCTGAAATATGAGAATTCTTACAAAAAAACCGATCTGCGCAGCCTAGGTCCTCTTGTGAGCAAAGTAAAGGAATACCAGGTGGAGACCATGGTGGACACTCTGTGCTCCAACATGGTGTCTGACAAGGAGCAGCTCAGAGACATTTCCAGCATGGGGCTGAAGACAGTTATCGCTGAGCTGCCCCCGGCATCAGCAGGTAAAAAACAAACAGCTGTGAGCAAACCTTGTATCTCCAAAAGGATAGGAAAAAACTGAACTTTTTAAAGGATTTCTTTTGTTCTTGTTGTTTTTGTTTGTTCATTGGTCATTAAATACTTTCATTACCTCTGGTCTGAGCTGCAGACTGAGTTCTAGTCCAAAGGGCTTCGTTTCAGGTAATCTGGCTTTTATAGATGGTATATTGTGTATTAAAGCATTTCCTATTGGCCTCCTGTTGTTGTTTTTAGGGTTGTGCCTGACTGCGAACATTTGTAAAAAGATCACATCTCAGTTGATTGGTGCCATGGGGAAACAGGACGATGTGTCTGTGCAACTGGAAGCCCTGGACATTCTCTCTGACATGCTGGGAAGGTACTACTAGAGCTTATTCATTACTGTAGCTGCTCACCTGCCCACTTTTTTCTGCTCACAGTACATCCAGTCCATGTAGTTGTACAGTTGTACAGTTGGGATAGTGTGCATTTTTTCCATTTTTTCACAAATCCAGTTTAACTGGAGTGTAATATTTTGTCTTTGCAGGCTCAGCAGCACACTGGTCAACTTTCACCAGTCCATCCTGACCAGTCTGCTCCCTCAGTTGACCAGCCCACGCATGGCGGTCAGGAAACGGGCC
Source organism: Hepsetus odoe (assembly GCA_017165825.1). Classification (NCBI taxonomy): domain Eukaryota; kingdom Metazoa; phylum Chordata; class Actinopteri; order Characiformes; family Hepsetidae; genus Hepsetus; species Hepsetus odoe. The sequence continues at coordinate 8,327,789 of CM029393.1, read as the reverse complement.
ATCATCGCCCTGGGTCACTTGGTGCCCAGCTCTAGCCCTGCCCTGTTCACCCAGCTTGCTGAACACCTCATAGGGGAGCTGAAACGAGGAACCCCAGCAGCGAATACACGCACTTACATCCAGTGCCTGACCACCATCACCCGCCAAGGGGGCCACCGAGTTGGTGAGGCTGTTTCAGTGATATATAAGAGTCTGAATGACTAGAAAAATAGAAAATTTGAAAAGTCACTGATACTGATCTTAAATCTGATAACTTGGGATACATTACGCTGTATGCTTTCCTGAGCATATGGTGGATTCTGACAGTTCTTGTAGAACCCCAGTTTATTAGAAAATATCCAGTTTTTCCAAAATATCCTGATAAAGTTCTTGCTGAACCATGACATTCTATTTTTCACCTACCAAAGATATTTCAGAAGACCTTCACTGTGTGATCAAAGCCTGAGTTGGCACCAAATTCTGGCACGAGAGCACTTCTCCTGCAGTAGGATTTGAGTTGTGTTACCAGAAGATGGCAGCAAAATAAAAATATGGATTGATGATCTAAGGAATAAGCAATATTCTTATGTTACTGTTAAGTTACAGACTATAATGTAAAATCATTTTTTGTGTCAAAATTAAAAATAAAACAAATTTGGCAAGTCATTTAATACGCTGAAATGAACAAAGAAGTGCCAGTCATGACACATTTAAAAATAAATTTTAAAAATACAATTTTTAATGACTTTTTATACACTAAAACAGCAGTTTATTGTTGGTTTTAAGTAACATATATTTCACATCACATTTGTTTTTCATCCTGGAAACATCTAAAAGATCCTCTTACACCAAACTAACTAGAAACCTGAACTTATACATCAGATTCAGATCATTAAAAATGCTTTATCTGGAGCAAAGTTAATTTTACAGATCTAGCGTTTCCAGACGTTTGAATAGCATTCTTTGTCTCCTCGAGGTGAGCACCTGGAGAAGATTATCCCATTGGTGGTGAAGTTCTGTAATGTGGAGGATGATGAGTTGAGGGAGAACTGCTTTCAGGCCTTTGAAGCCTTCGTTCGCAGGTAACTCTTACCCAATCCAGCAAGTTTCAAACAAGATTCAAACATTTTTTTAAACTGTTGTTTCATCTTTGTTTCAATTTTGAAAGATGCCCGAAGGAGATGACTCCTCACACCCCAACTGTAATTAAGCTGTGCCTGAAGTATATCACCCATGACCCCAACTATAACTATGATGCTGAAGATGATCAAGAGGACTCCATGGACGTTGAGAATGGAGAGGATGAAGACCAGGGTACAACTCCGAATTCAAACTAATCCTATTCCAGTCATTGCAGTCGAGTGCTGGGAGACAGGCTCAGGAACTGTGGTGCTGTATATGAGTGTGTTGAGACCAGTGGCATTGCTGAGGTCCCAAGGAGAGCTGTCCACCATCCTAAAATCTCTATCCAGTTTTGGGCCTGTGTGTAAATAAGTCCCATATTTTGGAAAATATATGACATTATTACATATTTCAATTCAGGTCCAGACCACAAAAAAATACTAGAAAAACTAAGTAAAACATACACACGTACCCTTAAAACTCCTACACATTATATATCAGTTAGGTAGGAGGTTTAAAGTTTCACTTTTTTAAATGTGAAACCAACTGCAGGACAATGATAACCTTTTCTTTTTTCGCATGTTTGCACAATTCCAGTGAAAGCAATCCATGGCTAACACCTACGCATTTTCTCATTCCATAGAATCTGACGAAGAATACAGCGATGATGATGACATGAGCTGGAAAGTGAGACGCTCCTCTGTGAAGTGCCTGGAGGCCGTGATCAGCAGCCGCCGAGACTTGCTGGTGGAGCTTTATGGCTCTGTGTGCCCAGCTCTGGTTTCACGCTTCAAGGAACGAGAAGAGAACGTCAAGTCAGATATTTTTCTGGCTTTTGTGGCTTTAGTTAGGCAGACCAAACCTCCTCACAGCTCTGCTTTGGATCCTGCAGTGAAAGAGGACCCAGCAGTTACCCTCTTGAAGAAGCAGGTACAAGTGCAGTGATACAATAAAGTACAAATGGTTCCTTTTCTATTAAATTGCATATTTGTATTGTGGCCTGTATGTTATAAACAGCTGCACTACTACTTGGGCTTAATACTGGTTTCTAATGGAAAGACACTCCAACAGACAAAAGATTTAATCATATAATGGCTATATTTATTCATATAGCACCTCTGGATATAAATATAGGGGCAGCGGTGGCCTAGAGGTTAGCGAGTTGGCTCAGAAGCTTGTGGGTTTGATTCGCTCACCAGTAGATCAACCTGTGGTACCCTTGAGCAAGGTACCGTCCCTGTCACTGCACCCCGGGCGCTTTCAATAGCTGCCCCCTGCTGCACATGTGTGTATGGGTGAAACGCAGAGGTTGAATTGCATAGTGTTGTGCTGTGCTGCGTTTCACAATGACAAGGGTAGTCACTTTCACTTTCAAATAAAAGACTCCTAACTCCTACCTTTTAGCCTGGAATAGTTGTGATCCTACAGGCCTGTTCCAGCGTGTTTAGGTGGATTTTTATACGTATTCTTATCTTCCGAAAATACAATAATTGCATGTTTTTAGTCGAGTGATTTACTTTGATTTCGTAACCACTTCTTGAATGTTGCTTTAAGAAAAAAATGAACTAAGCAGCCAGTTGTTGAAATTCTCTCCTAAACTTGGGGTAGCTGTAGAAGGGCTGTATATTCTTCATGTTTTGCCTTATGTAGAGGTAAGGGACACATCATTTATGACTGATCCAGTTTTCTAGAATTCAGTGCCAAATTTACAACATTTCTTCTCTCCCATTTTTCCCGCTATGTGTGCTGTATAGTATTATTTAAGGGCCAATAAAACAACCGGTTCATAGTCGTGGAATACGTGTATGCATTTTGACTGAAGATTCTCACAATCCTAGGTTCCCACAGTGATAAAGGCCTTACACAAGCAATTAAAGGAAAAAAGTATGAAGTCCAGGCAAGGCTGCTTCAGTATCCTAACAGAGATGGCGCATGTGCTTCCTGGAGCACTCGGGGAACACATTCCTAGTCTTATTCCAGGTGAGACTGCTGTTCATTTATGTCTGTGATAAATGCTCACGTGTGAACCAGCACTTGGTATGTTCAGGCTAAATTCTAAATGAGTGTATTTTCACATGTACAGTGAGTATTTGCAACATTATTACATACAACCGGCAATGATTTATGATGTAAATGATGTATTTACTGAAATAATCTTGTCCAAATAGTTAAAATAGTGGTAGCCCTTATCATTTTAGCAAGTCAAGATAATTTTGTTAGCCATGAATGCTGTATGGTATGTGCAAATATGTTGGAAAAGTGCCTAATCATTAAACCTAATCTATCTGATTTCTCAATCACTCATGACATGTTCTTCCTGCAGGCATTGTGTACTCCCTAACAGACAAGTCCACCTCCTCAAACATGAAGATTGATGCACTCACCTTCCTCCATGTTCTCCTGTCCAGCCATGCCCCTGATGTCTTTCACCCACACATCAGAGTCATTCTGCCCCCCGTAATTCACTGTGTTGAAGACCCTTTCTATAAAATCATGTCAGAAGCCCTCCAAGTGACTCAGCAGATGGTCAAGATGATGCGACCGCTGGACAAGCAGTCCTCTTTTGATGCAAAGCCATATGTTAAAGACGTTTTTAGCAGTACCCTGAAGAGGTTAAAAGCAGCAGATATTGACCAGGAGGTGAAGGAGAGAGCCATTTCTTGCATGGGCCATATTGTCAGCCACTTGGGTGATCAGCTGGGGGGAGACCTGCAGCCCACCCTGCAGATCTTTTTGGAAAGACTTAAGAATGAAATCACCAGGCTCACAGCAGTCAAGACTTTGTCCCTTATTGCCACATCTTCACTTAAGATTGACTTAAGACCTATCTTGACTGAAGGGATCCCACTACTTGGAACCTTCTTACGAAAGAACCAGCGCGCCCTTAAGCTGAACACACTATCAGCTCTGAACATCATTATAAAAAACTACAGTGACTGCTTGAAGTCAGCTATGGTAGAGTCTGTGTTGAACGAGTTGCCTGCTCTGATTCAGGAGAACGATATGCATGTATCCCAGATGGCTATCATGCTTCTGACCTCCATGGCCAAAGTTTGCCCATCATCTTTATCCAAAATAGGAGGAACTGTCATGCCGGAAGTAATACACTTGGTGCATTCTCCATTATTACAAGGAGGTGCCCTTGGTTCCATAGTTGAGTTCTTCCAAGCCATTGTGTTGACCAAGGCCAGCAATACTGGTTACAATGACCTCATGAAATCTTTGACAGGGCCTTTCTATAAGGCAAAATCATCTGACTCCATATCTGTGCATAGGCAGTCTTATTACTCAGTGGCAAAGTGTGTGGCAGGGCTGACCTCTGCATGTCCCAAAGAAGCATCTGGAACAGTCACCAACCTCATCCAAGAGGTGAAGAACCAGAAGACATCGGAGTCGGTGAGAATACTGTCCTTTCTTTGCCTTGGGGAAGTGGGACGTTCCACCAACCTGGGTGGTCACAAGGACCTGAAGACAGTCATTATGGAGGCCTTCAGCTCCCCTAATGAAGAAGTGAAGTCTGCAGCATCCTGTGCCCTAGGAAACATCTGCGTGGGAAATCTAGAGGAGTACCTGCCATTCCTACTGAAGGAGATAGGTGCCCAGCCTAAGAGACAGTACCTGCTTCTCCATTCCCTGAAGGAGGTGATCAGTGCTTTGTCAGCAGATAGTCTCAAGCCTCATGTAGAGAACATTTGGACCCTGCTTTTCAAGAACTGTGAGTGTGCTGAAGAAGGCACTCGTAATGTCGTGGCAGAATGTCTCGGCAAACTCACACTGGTAAATCCGTCTCAGCTACTACCAAGACTCAAGAAACAGTTATCCACAGGTAAGGAGCTTCTCGAGAGAAGCTTAACCAATTAAGAATTTCGCAAAAACACATCTTGATGTTTTGCCAAAATATCATCAGGGTCAATAAAAGTCATCAGGGCCCACAAGACCTTTTCCAAGAATCCCTAACAAAGTCAGTGTCCCAAATTTGGGTTCCAGGGACTGATTGAAGAAACATTAGGCTAGGTAGTTGAGTTATTGCTCTCAGAGTGACAGAGATCAGCATTTTTAAATAAGGAAGTTTTAAATTTAAATGAAATCTGCGTTTTAGGATCCTCCATTGGCCGCAGCACTGTTGTGACAGCTGTGAAATTCACCATCGTAGACCATCCTTTGCCCATAGACTCACTTCTTAAGGACTGCATAGGTACGTACTAGTGGTTGTTCTTGGAATAAACTGGCATGAATGACAAAACCAAAGTTTTATAGGAACATATCTGCCATATTCCCTCTACCAGGCGACTTTCTGAAAACCATTCAAGATCCTGACCTCAATGTGCGACGTGTTGCCTTGGTGATGTTCAATTCAGCAGCTCACAATAAACCCGGCCTGATACGTGGCCTCCTAACTACAGTCTTGGCTAAGCTCTACAATGAGACCCAGATCAGGAAAGACCTCATTCGGGAGGTAGGCTTCACTAAATGCCATTTCCTTTAACCAATTTCCCAGTAAGAACAGGAACACAAGCAGAATTTAGTACATTTCAATACGGCTTGTGTCAGAGGCTACAGTGAAAATCTACTACCAAACTAGGTCTTATAGACAAGACTGGTGACCGCCACAGTTGCCAAGCCCGTACATTTACATTTATCGCATTTAGCAGATGCTCTTAACCTGAGCAACTTCCACACCATTAGTGAATCTTGATTTTTACCAAAGCTAATATATTATGTTATTCCAGGTAGAGATGGGACCTTTCAAGCACACAGTGGACGATGGACTAGATGTGCGTAAAGCTGCATTTGAGTGCATGTACACTCTACTGGACAGCTGTCTAGACTGCCTGGACATCTTTGAATTCCTTAACCATGTGGAGGAAGGTCTGAAAGACCACTATGACATTAGAGTAAGTGTGTACCTTATCCACTACACTATTACATTGACACCAGGGGGAATGAAGTCTCATGCTGAGCCTTCATTTCTTCCTATTTTGCTTCTAGGCCTTTGTGTAGTTCTTAACATACTGTCGAATGGAAGCTCTTCAGGCTTCTTGAAAAAAAATAAACAGTGGATCACAGTGTGGTTTGGCCTTTCTAAAGTCTGGATCTCAACAATGTTGAAGCAGTGTGGGATCAAAGAAAGAACAAGTAGACAATGTCCCAGAAAGAGCTTTGGAATTGCCTTCCAAGACGTCTGGAGTACTAGTTCTTACATAAAAAAGAAACCCTGCCTAAAAGAGTTCAGGCTGTGCTGAACAATAACGGTGGTCATTCCAAATACACTTAAAAGCTGGTGGGAGTTAAGACTTTGCAAGGGTGGTACATCTCCAGAACTAGGAAAGGGAACCCCATTTGTAAAACTTCTAATCTACAATTTCTTTTACAAATCCAGATAATTTTCCTTTTCATTTCCAAGTTTAATATGAACTGTTGAGGTATTCAAAATAAACAGGTCTATGGTTAAAGCTTAGTCTATCAGCCCAGATTTCAGGTTTTCTTTGGATTTTTTTAAACATAGCAGTTAATGTTCCACAAAATGACAGCAAACTGCATTTTATACCTAATATGTAATTACACACCTCATTCTAAAAAGGTAGAACAAGCTAAACATTGTAACCAATCACATTTTCAAATTGTTCAAATAGTGTGAACAGCCAGAACTCATTTTCCAAAACCATTTGAAAAATCAATGTTCCTCCATGATTCTCTACCATCAGAAAACGGATTAACTGACCGTTCCTTTGCTCATCTTTCAGATGTTAACCTTCATAATGCTTGCCAGGCTTGCCTCTTTGTGCCCAGCTGCTGTGGTACAGAGGTTGGACAGACTAGTGGAGCCTCTTAGAGCAACATGCACTACAAAGGTATGGCCAGTTTAGCAAGATGTTTCAATTTCAACTTTAGAAACTAAACTCAAAACAGTCACCACACCGTTTCCTCTAAATGTTCAGGTGAAGGCTGGCTCAGTGAAGCAGGAGTTTGAAAAGCAGGAGGAGCTGAGACGTTCAGCAATGCGTGCAGTGGCAGCACTTCTGTCCATCAGTGAAGTGGAGAAAAGCCCAGTCATGGCAGACTTCGTCAACCAGATCAGAACCAACGCAGAGATGGCTACCATCTTTGAAAGTGTGCAGGGAGACCCCAATTCAGGGGCTGGGGAATTCATGGACATGAGTTAGGCCTACCAGCTTCAAGTTATGCATTTCAGTGTAATGAAGTCACCGTGGCTTCTGTATGTCATTAAGGTAGATCCGCTGCAGGTACGAAGGCAAAATAGGGCCAATTACCGTGTACCACAGGCCAAAAGTTAAGGCTTAAGATTTTAAAGAAATGGTACTACAGGTACCACCCTATACCCTGTAATTGATCCTGCAACCCCCCCAAAAAAAGTCAGATATAACAAAAATGGTTCTAACATTAACTTTATTGAAAAGACAAAGTAGGCCAGATCACTCATTTTCCTCACTGCGGAGTCTTGCGTTGGGATTCGTGACCTTAATGGCCAACTGAGCGGCCCGCTCCACAATCAGCTTCCTGCTCCTTGAGGAAACATTGTGGGCAATTTCTGCACAGTAGCTCCTGTAAAAACAAAATAAATCAAGGCATTAGTCAAGTGTACTTCAATGCATTTGAAACATGACCAATGCTGCATGGACAGAAACGGCACTTTCGCTAATTTTCAAACTCGTGTGCACGTAGAATAAATCATGTGCTCAAACTACCTTCTTTTTAAATGAAATTAGGCCCATCTTAAGAACTCCAACTTAAATCTTAGATTCCTATAATGTAAATTAAAACAAACTTCTAGATCTCAGTTATAATTCCTGCTAGTCTGTTGCAGATTATCTTCCACCAACTAGCTACGGCAAAAGCCAGAGGTGGAATGGGTATCTCCTCTGCAGTACTCTCTCTCCACACTAAATACCTGACGATAATAGTGAATCTGACAGGTACAATGCTGGAGACAGGAAACTGTAGGGTTAAGTAAAGATCTTGCTGCATTTTGGGAAGTGAATGAGATACAAGAATGACTAAATTAATCAAACTGCTAATTGACAAGTTGGTATTTTCTGTATTTCAGGTTTCTAAAAATAAATACACGACATACTACCAGCTCGAGACTGCACGAAGTGTCAAAATGTCAACACTTTTCTGAGCATATCAGGATTATATTGCTATTCAACCCAGACCCAAGTGCCATATCCAGCCCACACTTCATGCTTTACACAACATACATTTTGGATTATTAACAAATTTAACGGCATAGTGCACTTAAGCATACATGAAATGCAGATTTGACATCTTTAGAAATTTTAGGTTCTTTTCTTTCCCCCATTTTAGTGGAAGCATCTGTTGCGCTAATCCTAGCCAGTGTGGTGTGATGTGCTGTGCTGGATAAAATACTACATTACGCAACCTAACTTTAGGCTTGCTGTCCTATCAGCATTGATGTGACCCTTTATAGGAATATGTGGCCCCCTAAAAATTTTATACTGTCCACCTGTGTTAAAAGATGAACGCCATCTTTAACCACAGTGAGTGAAACTTCAAGTATCACTTGAAATGAATTTTTAAATGTATAATGATTTCACTGAGACAGTTTCATTAGAGCACCAAACAGTTTGCAATATAATTTCAAACTAGAGTAAACAGTGGAAACCAAACTGCTTGACTGACTAGCTGCATACTGCTGACCTGATGCTGTTCTTATGAAGGTGGAACTCTTCTTACGTGACTAGATGTGCAAAGTGTACAGAGGCCTCCTCCCACAAACTGAATTAAAACTGGTGGCAATAAAATTGCAATCTGTGTGTGCATTATTTTATGAGACTTAGTACTTCTAGTACTGGCTTGTAAGATTGATGGTACCAGTAGTGTTAAAGACATTTGGTTCTTCCAAATTCCAACAGAAAAATCTAACTCATTTTCTTACTTGTTGCTCATCAAGAGGACTTCAAGCTCCTTGACATTGTGGACCAGGAACTTCCGGAATCCTGAGGGCAGCATGTGCTTTGTCTTCTTGTTACTACCATAACCAATGTTTGGCATCAACATCTGCCCTTTAAAGCGCCTGCGGACCCTGTTGTCAATACCTCTGGGCTTCCTCCAGTTTTTCTGCAAAAAACAAAGATGAAGTTCATGAATGCTAAACAATCTGGCTGATGCTGGCTTTGACCATTTAGACATTGCAATTGTTTAGTCATTTTGTTATACCAAAAAATAGACAAGCTTCAATTTTTAGTGATCTGATCCCCCGGGTAAAGAAAAGCCATCATGAGAATAAAAGCAAATCTTACCCTGATCTTAACATAGCGGTCAGACTGGTGTCTGATGAACTTCTTGGTCCTTTTCTTTACAATTGCAGGCTTGGTAAGGGGTCTTAGGGCGGGCATGGTGGCTAAAAAAAAAGGAAAAAAGAAGAAATGAAGGTTACTAGACAGACAGAAATGGATAAAATTGACACAATGACACATTTGGGTTCAAGTAAACACAGAAGGGTTTATGTCAAGCCTAGAACTGAAAACAGGCCCATCCTCGCAGCAAACTTTAAAAAAGGCTTTTTGAGGAAGATGTCAGACGTGTTAAATTTCTGTACACTTTATTACACAAGTGAGCACGTGTTCACTGGTTTTAGCAGCGTTAGAGCTTAAAAACTAGCCGCTAGCAGGCCAGACTGAGGTTACAAGGTTAGCATGGGCGATTCTGCCTGTTTTTAGATTAAACAAAACTTCACAATTACACTTTTGAATACACAATAACATTATAAGCGTAAATTTACAGCTGGGCTCATTGCAGCAAAGGCCTCAACTTATAAACACGGGCCTTAGCGCTACTCCACACCATTAGCCATGCAGGCCCAGAAAGATTTCGGTCAAAAAATCTGTATTATTCAAGATTTTAGACACAAACTACAATTGCTTGTTCAACCAAGAAACGCTTATAAGTGTAAATATGTAGACAACGTGTTATAATGCTGTCAGATGGAGGGGATATGAGCAGATTTTTTTGGGACTCACCGCTCGAAGTGCCTGCTCAGAGACACAGCGCTAGAGAAGAGGAGGAAGAGCGCAAGGGACGCTGGGAAATCCAGCACCACTCAGAGCCATAATAAAAGTCCTTCGGGCTTTTATTTTGAAAAAGAAAAACAGATTTTGTACTCTGTGTGTGTGTGTGAGTGTGAGAGAGTGAGAGTGAGAGTGAGAGAGAGACCGACCCTATAAATAAAATATAGAATATATTAAAAAGTTCTCATAGTATATAAATGTAAATAAAAATTCTTGTAGTGCTACTAAAAGAAAAAAAATAGCATTATTCACTTTTGGAAATGACTGTTAGAGAGCATTATCATGTTAGGTAAGTAAGTAAATAAAAAAATGGTCACATTTATCAACAGTATAACCTGGTTATTGTACCCTGGTTGATATGCGCACTATATTCAGAATCAATATTTTCCTAATATGTGTTAGGGCAGTCATGGAGTATAGTGTAGGAACTAGGATTAAAAGGTCATGGATTAAAATCCTGCACCAGTGGTTTGCCCAGAGGTTCCCTTGAGCAAGGTACTGTCCCCATCTCTGCTCCCTAGATGATGGATATGGCTGGCCCCTGCTGCATGGTGTGTGTAAGTTAAATATAGAGGATGTGTGTCATTGTGGTGTCCTGTGTTGTGTGCTCACAATTCTCTGTCTCTCTCTATCTCTGATCCTGAACACTATAAACCATGACTGCCCCAACACATATTAGGACAATATTGTGCGGTGATTGCACAAGATTTATGTAGTCTGCTTACTACACATTAAAACATGTGTGTCAAACTCAATGCCCGCGTAGTTATATGCGGCCCACGAGATCATTTTATATATATATTTTTTTAATGGCCCGGCAATATTAAGCGCCGATAACCCATAATGCGGTGCAGCAGCTGCCTTACCAAACGATAGGCAACCTGCGATCATTTCCACGTCAATTATGTCAGATCAATCAAGCGTCTGTTGATGTAGAGTAGAGTAGAGTAATCTTTTATTATCCCACGAATGGGAAATTTGGGCGTTACAGGGCTCTTATAAAGATGACAGAAGGAAATAGAAAGATAGTTGTACAGAAAAATAGAAAAATATAAAGAACGAGGAACAAGTACAAGAGCAAGAGCTATAAATAATAATCTACATATATATATATATATATCTATCTATATATACATATTTACATGAGGATTAGGGAAGGTGACCATATATACAGTAAACAGTAATAAATAAGTTATAAATAAGTTATACATAAATTATTAAGTTATAAACAAGTAACAGATGTAAAGTAATAATAATATATAATATACAATAATATAATATATAGTAATATATAATAAACCAGTGATACTATGTAATGCTATGTTGTGGAACTGTGGAGTCTGATTGCTGCAGGTAGGAATGACCTGCGGTAGCTCCTTCCTACACTGCAGGTGTAACAGTCTGCTGCTGAACGAGCTGCTCAGTGCTCCTACAGTCTCATGCAGGGGGTGGGAGGTGTTGTCTGTGATGGATGTTAGTTTGGAGAACATCCTCTCCTCTACCTGCTCGATAGATTTCAGCGGACAGTCTAGGACAGAGCTGGCCCTCTTGACCAGTTTGTTTAGTTTCCCTTTCTAAGATTCTTCCACACCAGCAGACCACAGCATAAAAAACAGCCGACGCTACCACAGTGTTTAATTTAAAACAACCCTAATTTCAAGTCAAAGCGAGCCCCCAACGATGGCCAAACAAATGAACTTGTTGCTAAGCTATGACAAAACGGCATAAAATGGAAAATTTGACTTTAACGTTTACTAAAAAGCACAATTTTTACTTATATTTTCAGTTTTTTTTGCAGCATGCTCATATTTTGACATGAGATTTTTATGGAGAGCATAATTTGAAGTTATTTGAAGTTATTTTAAGTTTCAGTTTATTTATTTTGCAATAATATTGTATTCTGTCTGTTTTGATTCAAATTTTTTTTTTAATCAAAAAAACATTTAGTCTGTTCAATAAATGTTTGTCACGGTGTGGAGTTGAGGGCTGGACGCCAACGCAGAGCCGAGAGCTTCGTACTGGACTTTAATGACGGATGACGTGAACAGGACTAAACATATTAACCAAAATAACAAATGCAAATCATAACCCAAGTAATCACACTGCGCACACAGAATGACCAGCGACCTGCTCCGATTCACCGGGGCTTATAACCCCAGCCCCCGATGAGACACACCTGGAACCCAAGCCCAGGTGTGCACAATCAGAGCAGGGCGCCCTCTACTGGCGCCAGACCGTTACAGTTTATCCTGTTCGGCCCACGACCTAAAGTGTGCTTTGAGTTTTGGCCCCCTGTGTGATTGAGTTTCACACCCCTGCATTAAAACATTAATAAAAGGATCATATGAAAAGATCATTAATTGGTCTGTATTGCAGTGTATATATACTTTTATAAATGTAAAACCCAGTTAAGTTTTACCAAAAGACGCTTGTCCCAAAGTGAGTGTAATATTAAATGTTGAAAGAAATGGCAGTTTAAGACATTGTCTGGGCCCTTGATTAGCAGAAAAATGAAGGTGTGCATTGAAAAAAATAAAAAACAGTGAGGCTTCTGGAACTTGCAAGCAAGGATCAACAAAACTGACAGGCAAACAGTGAGTAACACACATTTTCATTACTGTTTTTTGTTATTGAATCTGTCTCACCTTAGACTCGGCTAACAGGTTTCTGATGAAACCGTAGGTGAAGGAAATGCCCCTCATACAGCCAGCTCCCTTCAAGTGTTTCTGAAAATGACACATTTCATCATACCACAAGTATAACAGATAAACATTTTGCAACAAACTGCAGAAGGTGGAGTGAATGAGATGGATGCTTAGTTTTGTCTTAGCACAAAAATCTTTAATCTTTATTTTTTTACACCATTTTGCATTTAATCTTGACTTGCATTCCCTTGCCTGAAATTGTTCACTTTTATGGGCATAAGCGGTCTGAAGTAATGGATATTTTTTTGGGCATAATCTTCACTCATTGCATTTTAAGTGAAAAGTGACTATTTGTCATCGTGAAACACAGCACACATGGAGACACAACGAAACGGGACCTCTGCTTTTCACCCACACACACTGTGCATCAGGAAGCAGCTATTTAATGTGTTCTGGGAGCAGTGAAAGGGACGATACCTTGCTCAAGCGTATCTGAGGTCTGGGATTCAAACCTACGACCTTCCGATCCTGGGGCCTCGTCCCTAAACGCTAGGCCACCGCTGATCGGGGAAATTTGAACACTTTTATTCATAATAGTTCAAAATTAAAATAAGAAATTGGGGCAGCGGTGGCCTAGTGGTTAGGGAGTCGGCCCCAGATCGGAAGATTGTGGGTTTGATTCACTCACCAGTAGGTCACCCTGAGCTACCCTTGAGCAAGGTACGGTCCCAGGGCAGCTTTCATTACTAGGCAGGCAAAATGTTTTGTGGAACCAAGTGATTTAACTGGAAATTGAAGTGGTCTGGAAAAGTCTGGACAGTACTCAGGCCAGCTGAGATAACATATATACAAACCAGAGAATTAACAATTACTACCACACTGCTGGATTTTCTCTTCATAGCGAAGTCTGCAGGCTTTCTTTATCAGTTTTAAAAAGCTACTCCAGCCTGAAAGAGTGCATGTTTAAGAGTGATACTGCAAAAATCATCTGTTAAACATGTTCCAAAATACAATCCATAGTCAGTAGATGTTTGTCTGATCTTTTCTTCAGCCTGCTCAGGGGGGTGGGGACGTAGAGGACCCTGGAATGGAATGGGGGTGGAACTTCAGAAATATAATCCACAGGAAGGGTCCGGAGCACATTCCTTCACAACAACACCAGCCTACCAAGAAGAACAAGCCTCATTTATTCTGTTAATTATGGCTTATCCACCAAATCAAGGTAGGATTGATAACATTTCTCTTTCATATATAAATGTGCTTTATTTTGGTTCTTTTGGGGATTCGGATGATTCATATTTAGGTCACGGTGTGGCTTAACAGACTAACTAGAAAGAAAACAATCCTCCTATAAATAGGTAAAGGGACTGTGCTGAAAATGAGAACCAAAACCTTTGTCCTTTTGGAAGCCTGGAGATCCAATACCAGGCTCTCGGGAAACAAAATGAAAAAATGAGTGGTGGTCAAAGATTTTTGCACAATACTGTATAAAAATATGCTTGTTGTTATCCACTTTGGAGACTTGACCGAAAAATAAACTAAAAAATAAAAGAGGGTGGAAGTGATTTGAGTTGAAGTTGTTGGTTTAAAGCAGCGCAGCTCTATACCAGGGGTGGGCAACTCCAGTCCTGGAGGGCGGTGTCCTGCAGAGTTTAGTGAATTCCCTGCTTAAACACACCTGGTGCAGCTCACCTGATCATTGTGAAGTTTACCAAACTACCACACTTCCAAACCACCACCCTTCCAGGACCGGAGTTGCCCACCCCTGCTCTAGTCCTGCTTCGGTCCTGGAGGGCTGGTGTCCTCCACAGTTTGGTAGTTGCCCTCTCAAACACACTCACTAAACTTGACAATGATCAGGGGAGCTGTACCAGGTGTGTTTAAGCAGGGAATTCACTAAACTGCAGGACACGGCGCCCTCCAGGACCGGAGATGCCCACCCCTGCTCTATACACATCCATTGTTTACATGAACTTAAAGTCTGTCCTGCTAATTCAGCGTTAAAGGCTTTTCTAAATTCTTGACATTTTCAAAAGTCTAATGAATCATACGTATCTGGCATTGTATCATCTCATGGACTGAAATGTTATTTTTTATCTTTTGATTGTAATTTGCCGTGTTTCCTCCTCCAGCTGTGTATCCACCAGTGGCTGGTATACAGTCACCAGTTTTGTACAACCCTGCGCCGGGATTCGAGAGTCTTTTCCCAGCAGGGGCAGGTAGGAGTCTACCAGTAGAAAAAAAACGGTCATGCAGACAGCACTGATATTTCATTAATCCATTTTTGTACAACCTGTATATTCATGATATGAAGTGTTTTGTTTTTTTACCCGTCTAAGACCTGTTAGGGCATGTGATGTGCTGAATTCTTTCAATGGAAAGAAGAATTAAAATGCTAAATGAATTTTCTTTTTGGAAAAGTGTTATTTGTCTTTTTTCTATTTACCTAAGACGGAAGTGTAATTTAAAGAAATCAAGAAAAACAGAACTTGACTTACAGCCACATAAATCTGGCAGAGAATTAATTTAAACATTTAATTTAATGATTGTGAGCTTTTAAAAAACAGCATGAACCGTGACCGCATACTAATAGCCACCAGAACCCACACCAGTTCCTGAACCTGGCTGTTACCCACAAGGAGGTCGATTCTGCAGTTTCTCTAGAAGTTGTTTTGTTTGCAGAACGGATTGTGTTACGTTTTTTTTTTCTTCTCTAGGTGGCTTTCTCCCCCCCCCACCTGTACAACCTTTCCCAACACCTCTCCCACAGCCTACCACAGACTGGAGGTCAGATCATTGCGTGCAAAAACATGTTAAAGTGAAAATAAGGGTACAGCATCTGTCAAGAGCCCATTTCTGATTGTTATGTTGCATTTCAGGTTATTTGCTAAATGTCACGTAGAAGAAAAAAGGTGGATTTTGAAAAAATGACAGCAAATGTTTCTTAATTAAGTCAGCAAACATCCATAATACAATATTATACTGCTAAGACTGAACTGATATTTATCTATTTCATTTATTTAGTTTAGAATTTCTTTTAAAAGTATCACATACTCATTTTCAGTTTGTTAGATGTAGTTGGATGGAAGTTAAAAGGCGTAAGATATTTATCTTTTCTTCCTGTTTTTCAGCATTCCAGCACTCACTGAGGAAGCTGCCAAAGAAGCATTTCGCCAGTATGTACAGGTCCAATGTTGCTGGTCAGAAGATCCAGCCAAAGATGCTGTGATCACCAACATGCAGCCCTTCAACACTTACCGTGTAATTTCTTTGATTTTTCTTTGCTGCAATAATTTAGGAGGTTAGCAATAGGATTCATAGTTCAGCCTCTGCTTTTCACCAATACACACCGTGCAGCGGGGGGAGCAGTGTTGGGGACAGTACCTAGGGTACCTGAGGGCAACCTACTGGTCTGGGATTCAAACCCATGACTCTCCAATCCTGTGGCCTAGTCCTTAACCACTAGGCCACCGCTGGCCACTGCAACTGAGCGAAGTTCTCAGTTGGACCGATCCTGTATGTCCATCTCATGCTAAAGGAATAACAAATACTGCTATCAGGCAAGAGCGCATGGTATGTTTTTTGTCACTAATTGGGCTTAATGTTGTGACCACATAGCAACGACCTTTCAGCCCAGATTATAGATCTGTGGAAATTCCTCTGATATCAATCAACCAGTCAGAGTCCTGCTACACAGCTCCCCTCTGGTGAAGCTCCAGACCCAAGCGGTGCTGAAAAGAACATCAGAGCATTGGAAACATCTTTCTAAAGGGTCAAAGTTTCTAAATGGTGCATGCTGGGTGTAATATTTGTTACTGGATTAAACTGAATTAAATACTGCAGTTCACATACTTGCACTTTAGCAGTATTTGTCATTGCATTAGCATGAGGGGGGACTGGAACAGGAGCACTATAACTGAGAACCTCACTCCATTTTGGGCACTGGTGGCCCAGTGTTTAGAGAGTTGGCCACACGATCAGAAGATTGTGGGTTCAAATCCCTTACCAGTAGGTTGCCCTGAGTTACCCTTGAGCAAGGTACCGTCACTGCTCCCTGGGTGCTTTCATAGCTGCCCCCAGCTGCACGGTGTGTGTTTGTGTGCATGGGTTAAATTCAGAGGACCAGTTTTGTTGTGGTTCACTGTGTGCTCACAATGACAAGAATAGTCACTTTCACTTTTCCTTTTACATTCAATCCACGCTTATATCTTTCAGACTGCAAAAGCTGCACACTGCAGATTCATACTGGATTATATTTACTCCACTTTCTGACACTGTGTATTGTTAGCATATTAACCTCTATATAACCTCTAGTAAAAAACCTCTATTATTATATTACAGTTTCTTGCAATCTGCTAAAATTAACATTATAATAAATAACAGAACTTTGTTTTAAAGTAACCGTGGCTTTATTGCATAATCACTGTAACCCTAATAACCCATTTGTGCCATTTCTTTGTACCAC
Source organism: Hepsetus odoe (assembly GCA_017165825.1). Classification (NCBI taxonomy): domain Eukaryota; kingdom Metazoa; phylum Chordata; class Actinopteri; order Characiformes; family Hepsetidae; genus Hepsetus; species Hepsetus odoe. The sequence continues at coordinate 8,310,528 of CM029393.1, read as the reverse complement.
AGTATCGCCTGGAGACCTACACTGAGTCCAGGAACACGGACTGGGCCACTAAGCCTTATGACGGTAATGGCAGTGTCACAGTTAAACTGGCTTTGGTTGCTTAAGTTTCTTTTATCACTATTTATAAGGATCTTTTTTTCCCCCTTGATGTTGTAAATGTGCCAAAAGGTCAACCGTTGAATACCAACTTTCAGCCTTCAACTGACCCATGGCAAATCCCGGTTAACTTCCCTGAAATGTTTCAAGATTCAGTTCAGGAAGTTGAAATCTCTGGGACATCATCAGTGAAGGTATTTGTTGTTTAAATGGAAAGTGAATATTTGTCATTGTGAAACATGTCGAAATGCAACATGCAGACACACCCCGTGCAGCATGGGCAGCTATGCCCAGCTCCTGGGGAGCAATGTTGGGACTGTACCTTGATCAAGGGTACCTCTGGGCAACCTACTGGTCTGGGATTTGAACCCACAACCAGCCAGTTGGCATTCGTTTGGTTAAGATTAACAAATGAAATGGTCAGAATTTCTCTCAGAACTTGCGCATGTCTATGTGTTCAGTTTTTCATAAATGCTTTAATCCAGGTCTTTTCTCACATTTTGTGGATTATTATCTTTACATGGAAACCAGTGCCAACTGGTGGATTTACATTTTGAACTCACAGCAAACCAGTTTTATATGAATAGGTATGCATGCAATGATTCATTAAAGTAGCTTAATTAGTTAATGTATCTTTACATGGAGGAAAAAGTGAACCCTCAACCCTACTAGATCATTTTTTCACCTGAATAAATCACCCTCTCTTTCAAATTTCTTTGTTCAACGTAAATTGAAAACATTTTCAGTGTGAAAAACTGGCATCTCCTCAAATCCTGCCTGTTCTGTGAATGCCCTTTACAGCTGTGTGACAAGTGTTCAGCCACAGGAAAGCTTGATTGTACCACTTGTGCCGGTTCAGGGAAAGTAAGTCATTTCAATCTTTTTACTTTTCAGAAAAGTTTGGCTTTTTCATTACTATGTTATGGGGTTGAAGATATTGTCATTTAATTTTGTGACAAGATGTGACTTGCATCTGCAACGACTTCTACAAGTGATCCATTTGAACGCATTGCTTTTGATGTGTCAATGCAGGCTGCATGCACGGAATGCAACGGCACTGGGAAAATCTCTGCCGAGGAAAGATGCAATAAGTGCAGCGGGACCGGCAAAAAGAAGTAAGCTCTGGCACATGAAGGCTGAATGCTTCGTTGAGAATTGATTCTTAGACACCCAATTATTAGACATACCTAAATCTGCAAAAACTCTCAAGCCACCCCTCATTTCTTCATATTTTGCATATTTTGCTCCCCCCCCAAAAAAAAAACAAACCCCACACTTTCTTGTGTTTTTAAAGTATTGTTGAGGAACAGTTCTCCAAAGTTTTTGTCTCTCATTTTCAGTACGGTCCCTGTACAGTTAAATAGTCCTTTACTGGTTAATCCATACAGTGATCTATATGTGAACCTTCAAGCACAATCTTTAGAATTTTGAAAAAGCTTGGAGAGCTATTAAAAAAAAATGACAAGATGACAAGAGTGCTTGCCAAATTGCCAGATTTCTGCCTGTGTTAAAGAAGAAAGTGAAAGTGAAAGAACAGCGGTCGTACCAAATATTGACATTTAAGTTGGTTAGAATGAATCGCTCTCTTTGTGATATCGATTATATTTACATGTATGTGTGCAGTGAATCTTTTGCTTCATTCAAGCTATGAAGACACAAGGCACATGACAGAGCAGCCTTTCAGAACTTATTTACATGCATACAAGCAATGCAAGGTTTGAAAATGGCTACTTAACAGTGAATTATGACCATATGTGGCATATATGTCATGTGTTGTCCTCAGAGAAAAGGAATAAAATACAATAAAAAAAAAAGGATTTGTGCCTTTTAATACACTTTGGACCAGATTTCTTGGACATGATGAGCTAACATTGAACGTTTCTTTCATGCATATGGAGATAATCGCACTCTTTTTCACCGTCAGTATAGCAGTCACAAAACTCTATTCCTTCTAAGCAAAGCTTCCACTGCTAAATATACCTCTACTGTTCTGTGTGCCCTATGCAGTTGTAACACCTGTGGGGGTCAAGGAAAAAAAGATTGTGAAACCTGCAAAGGGAAGCGTCAGCTTTTGTCCTACGTCAAACTCACAGTGCAATGGTAATTCACCTATACTCTAAAACACCATTAAACTTTCCTTTAACGTTTAAATATGGGAGCATAAGGGGTTTATGAAATGACAGCAACACTGCACCAAATACTCATTATTGACCACTTTTATATATGAAACATATGGGTCCACTTTGTAGGTTTACACGAAATAAATGTGGCCCATCTTTTGGTGCATGTCAGTTACTTCATCCATCACTGGAAAGGGAGTACCATTAAGGGAGCACTTGTACCCGTACAACATTATACCAAAGCAGTGTCACTGGCCTGCTGAAAACTGTCCACCACCTAAATAATGTTGAGTGAGCAGTCGTCCTATTGCAGTCCATCGGACAGGGTAGAGGGGACCTGAAGGGTTGTGCAGCAACAGATGGGAAACCTACAACGTGCAACTATATGGTGATAAAATGGACAGGAAGTGATTCATGCACAATGATATTCAGGCTACTCACAGAATATTCCAGTCAAAAAACAAGTTTTTTATTGCTTTTGCTTTTCACAACAGGAAGAACAATGTTCAGGATTTTATAGCGGAGCAGGCAAGTGGTTTGAAGGCAGGCAAGCTGGGAAATGCTACTGGAAAGCAGCTCTTTAAAGATGCCAAGCCCATGGTAAGAGGATACAAATGACTGTAAATGATCAATAATGAAACAGATTCTTACATTTTTCTGTGTTGTATCTGAATTCTTGCACATCCTGAAAAGTTTCGATTCTTATTCTTACAGGTGTATCCACTGAATGGTTTCCCAGACCAAAGTGTAACTCAGGCATCTCAAAGAATGATCAAGGAACATTTAGAAAAATATCAAAAGTCAGCTCGTGTCCTACAGCAGGTAGCTTTCCATTGTAATAATGTAAAAATTTCATCTTCTGACTCATTACTCTGACTAAACGCTGATTTAACTGGTCTAACGTGCATTTTGTTACAGCTGTCAGAACTAATGCCGAACCGTCTCTTTGTCTTTCAGCAACATAGTGTTGATCTGATTCCCATCACCAAAGTGAACTACCAGTGGCAGGGAAAACCCTACTTTTACTTTGTTTTTGGTTCGGAGTCCAAAGTCCAAGTAGAAGACTATCCTGAAACGTGTTCTTGCTGCACATTATTGTAAACGCCCCGTCACACGCCCTGAAGACATATAAAAACTGATACACTATCTTTTGAAAATTAGGTGGTCAGTTGACAGATCAGTGGAAATTCAGTTCTAGTGTTTAATTATTTCCACAGGATATTTGACATCCACAATCATTCTGATTGACTTTGATATTGACACTGCGTTTGATTCAGATGAACAAGAAAGGGTGGTGGTGGTCTAGTGGTAGGATACTTGCCTATGGACCTATAGCTCAAGAGGTCCCAGGTTCGAATCCCACCTCCAGCACTACCACCACTGGGTCCCTGAGCAAGACCCTTAACCCTGAGTGTCTCCAGTGGAAGTTGGTCTGGATAAGAGCGTCTGCTAAATGCCGTAAATGTAAGTCTATGAATATGAATTATAATTAGCCAGTACAAGATGTAGACCATTTAAGGGGAAGATTCATAAAATATGTGCATGGAGGAGGGATTGTGGGTAATTGAACTCCAAAAGAATAGACTGTAAATATATTTGATCTGTGCACCAAGCACTGATCGCCGATCCTGAAGCAACTGGAAGTTGTAATACTCAGAGTGTTGTCAGATTAGTTTTCTTTTCTGTTGGATTGAATGCTCCAGTGTTTTGTGCTGGTTTATCAATGGACAGAAAAGAGGCAAGTCTTGTTAGGACGGCCCGACATAATTTGCTTGTGCAAATATTCGCACGACTCCCGCATATGTTAACAGATATAGCTCGCTAACTTTAGATTGTTCTATGCTTAGTACCTGTCATCTAATATAATTTCATGTACATCTCTGACTATGTGTATTACCACGATATCGTTAATTTTGTTGTTAATGTCTACCTATAATCTATAATCAACAGGAGTATGCTATTGGATCATACACTCTAGAAAGCTTTGAGGGACCCTCTTTGTTGTACTGTCTCTGTATACTGGGGGTATGGGTTTGTGGGCTCCCTGTTAAGTATTACTTTCATTAAAAAAGAATTATCATTCATACCCTTTTAGAATGCCATTTTACTTTTCTTTGTCTGTAAATGTGCATGCTTTTGCTCCATGATGAATGGAATAGAAATGGTTCATTTTACTTGGATAAAAATCATTATCAAAGTATATAATACGCTGACAAAATAATACAACTTTTCAAAATGTTATAACAAGCAAATAATAAAAGTACTTCTAACAAAATACTTCAAACAAATGTAATTCAAAATATAAGAGCGTGTGCTTTGCTGTGAGATTCATCAAAATGTCCACACTTTGTCTTTTTTACAGTATTTACACTGTGTGTGTGTGTGTGTGTGTGTGATACACTAATCAGAATTAGAAAATCTTGATCCTGAGAGAGATTGCCTAAGAGCAAAGGCAGGCTTCAGTAAGAACGCAATCCATACCATCCTTTGAATATTTTTTTCATTTTCCCCATTCCTATCAAAGCTTGAACCAAGTTCATACTTTCCCCTCATACATAAGAGAGAGATCAGACAAGTTTCCAGGAACAGTCCTGTTGGCTAATCCTAATGGTCCTCAGCTGGTGCTGTCCCCAGAGATGTCTCCATTTTTAGCTGTGAATTAAAAACAGACCAGAAAGAAAGTCTGGACAGCAGAGCACACAGGCGTACATTAGACTGTGCTCTACTACTAACAGTGTTCTTAGGAAACAACGGAGCAGTAAAGAGTCCACAGCATCACTAAAAATGTCTTTTCACCAAGGATGAAACGCAGAATTAGAGGTGGGGTTATGGGAGCGTCTGGTGTTCGATTAACCAATTAGGTCTTATCTCACTGACCTGCACTGGCTGCCCATAGCTGCCAGAATCCAACTCAAGTCACTAATGCTGGCCTACAGACTGACTCCACATACAGGCCTAAACTTCTTCTACACTATGCTCATCTAAGGAACCTCATCTGGCATTGCCATCCCATCACACAGGCCATCTCAGTCCAGACTCTTCTCATGGTGGGTGGAACACACAAATACTATCAGAGGCTTCAGGGGATAAAAAGAGCCAAAGAGCAATGTTAAATTTTTAAAAAATAAAATAAAATTTTTTGAATATCAAAAAATTTTGACAGTGGGTAACACTGTCGTCTCACAGAGAGAAGGTTCCGGGTTTGAATCCCAGGCGGGACAGTCCGGGTGGAAATGTTCTCCCTGTGTCTGTGTGGGTTTCTGGGAGCTCCCACCATCCAAAGACATGCACATCAGGGGGATCTGATATGCTGAAATGTCTCCTAGGTGTGTGTGTGTGTGTGTGTGTGTGTGTGTGTGTGTGTGTGTATGTGAGTGTGTTTGTCTGTGTGTTTCCCTTGCGATGGATTGGTGTTTCCCTGCCTTTCACCCTGTGAGAGCTGGGATAGGCTCCAACACCCCCCACACCCAAATCAGGACAAGAGGCTCGGAAAGTGAGTGAGAGTGAATGTCAAATAAACAGCTATGTTGACTTTATGGGAAGTTGCTGTATTATCTGTTAACTCCATGTGATCTGATAGTGAAGTGAAGAAGGTCAAGTATTGTCACTTCAAATGCTGCAAATTAAAGATATAATTAGGATATTTATATTTTAATATATTGACTAACTTATTCCACTTTCTGATCAGACTTTGCATGTTAAGGGAACCAGTTTAGGTTGAGTATAAGAGTTTTTTTTCTTACCCCCCACTCTCATTCAGACAGTTTCCTCTGTTTGCAGAAAGAGGGAGGAGCTTCCGGGGAAAGGGCAGCGAGAAAAAAAACATTTCCAAAGAAGTGAAACTAAAGTTGCGCACGAGAAACATCAAAGGATGGACAAAAGGCATTTGCTCAGGTAGGTCAATGAGGCTTTTTCTGTTAATGCAGAAATGATTGAGGTTTATGTGGAAAGCAGAAGAAGGTTAAATGCAGATTTGAGCTACTGAGACGAAAGTCCATGAGCAGCATGGAGGAAAAAGCAAGTCCTGCAGTTCCTTTTTTCTTCACTTTCTTCACTTTCATGATCTGTGTCCGAAAGTCTTTAATGACCCTTTTCTGCGTAGTTTGATTCCAAGTAGACAGGCTTTCTTAAATGTTGTTGATGTATTGTGAAGATTTTAAAGTGAAAGTGACTACCCTCCTCATTGTGAAACGCAGCACAGCACAACACAACGAAATTCAACCTCCACGTTTCACCCACACACACACGTGCAGCAGGGGGCAGCTAATGAAAGTGCCCAGGGAGCAGTGATGGGGACAGTACCAGTAGCTCAAGAGTACCTCGGGGTAACCTGCTGGTCATCGAACCCACAATCTTCCGATCCGGGGACAACTCTCTAACCACCTGGCCACCGCAATTTATAATCAAGTTTTAATCACGTTTAATAATAATGATGGTACCGAACTATCTATCTATCTATCTATATATATATATATAGATAGATAGATAGATAGATAGTTCACAATGACACAGCAAGGGTATATAGATATATAGATAAATTAATATACCCTCAACAACATATACATTTATATATATATGTATATGTTGTTGAGGGTATATTAATTTGTCTATATTTCTATATACCCTTGCTGTGTCATTGTGAACACACTTCCTCACAGCACAAACCACTGCAATGAAATGAAATGCTGCCTCTGCCACACAGTAGAGTAACACCCAGGGACCAGAGTTGAGCAACAGTACCTTGCTCAACACTGGTCTTGTAATTGAACTTAAAACCTTCTGATCATGGGCCTTATCCTTAACTGCTAGGCCACCACTGCCCCTCAAGATGATTCCAGACAATCAGGCCTGCGATCAGCATACAGCCGATGCTGAACGCTGAGTGGCTGGAGTCCCTTTATCTAGAACCGTGTGTTTTTAGGCACTTTACAGCCTGGAGCACTAAAACATGTTACCATGATGTTTGACTGGCATAAATTGCTTTTGGCACCAACAAAAACAAGAACATCTCCTCCTAACACCACTAACACAATAATACGCCTAACTCGCACTTTTCACTACTTCACTACTCACCACTTCTCTGGTGCACTCATGCTCTCCTTTTTTATTTCATTGACCTTAAGTAGCAGTGAATTACTGCACTTTACCAAAATGTAAAAAGGTGATTCCCTAGCAACAAACACAGAAATGAAGGGAGGTACTCTACTGTGTACTATATTTTACTGATGCATAAAATATGACCATATAATTAAGTATCACTGCTCAATTAAATAAATAAAAATTATTATTTAATTAATCAATTAAATAATCACTGCTTATTCTGAATGCCCACTTAAGGTCAAGAGATCTTTTGGAACTTACCTTCATTACCTACATTTCCTTCTACTAATACCCTGTAATGGATTTTGCTTCCTGATTACACTTGGGATATGTAATCTGGGTAGATTTTGGTAGTGGCCTAGTTAGGCATGCACTTGTTACATTTACTGCGCAACAATGTGTTCAGTAACATGTTTCTGTTGACTGTTTCCAACCTGTCTTATCACAGTGATCAAGATGAGGCAACCAATCAACACCCAGCTTTCTCTACGGCAGGTAATCGAGTTATTGCAGGTTATCCCTAAGCCTTACACTTATACTGTGCGGAATAGGCGCAAGTAACTGGCCGCTGTTTTTCTCTGCAGTGCACTCTTCTGTTGAAAATGAAACATCGCTTTATGACTTTTAATTAACAGGTCTGTGGAACGTGACCAGCACTGTGGCAACAGCTCCTCCTGCAGAACAGTATCCTACAGTACCTGGCTATGAACAAGGCCGTAGATACGATGGTACAAAATACACTGCATTACTTTCACACTGCACAGTACACACATCCAGCCGTCCATCTATCCAAATAAGAATGACTGGGGGAGGGGAAAGTGGGGCACTGGAGGCTATCCCAGCACTCATAGGGTGCAAGGCAGAGAAACACCCTGAAAAGGTTGCCAGTTCTTGCACACACACCTGCCTGGGGTGCAATTCAGCACCTCCAATCCTCTTTGCATGCATATATTTGGACTTCAGCACCTGATGGAAAACCAAGGAGACATGTGGATTTATTTATTTTTTTTAGCATCCGTGGGTGGGAAATATATAGCACTCATAATTTGTAAATAAGGAACCACTACCTGCTGCCTTCTAGTCAACTAACTTGGTGATCTAGTGGTTAGAGACTAGGCTTTGGGATCAGAAGGTTATGGGTTTGAATCCCAGACCAGAAGGTTGCCCTGAGGTACCCTTGAGCAAGGTACCGTCCCCTTTCACATTTGTCACCACATTTGTGTAGTCACTACTATAATAGGTTCTCTATATATATTAGGATCTAAGCAGTTGTTCTGTTTTTAGAAGTGCTGATGATGTTTCTGAAAGTATCTCTGTAAGTTTCTGTAAATATTAACTTAAAATATGATCAATACCTTTTATTATGTCTGCAGATGTTCCACCTCCGCCAATAGAATATCACCACCCACAGCCGGCTGATAACTCCCCACCCAGGCACTGGGAGTAAGGGTTTTGGGATTTTGTACTCATTTATTGTCTGTATTCTAAAAAGCAGCTGTGAAATTTATTCATCTGTACATTTTTTTTTCTGCAGCATTCCTGCCATTTCAGCGGAGTTTGCCAGGGAAGCTTTCATTGAATATGCCTCCAGCAATTGTTGCTACAGCAGTAAGCCACCCAAAGAGATGTGCTTAACAGACTTGCAGTCTCTTAACACCTATCGTGTGGGTAAACCTTGTATTACAGTTTCAACGATTTGTCCTGCTTACGAGCTACTGTATGCAAATCAGTTTTAATTTCTTTTATTTATTGCACAGTATAAGCTGGAGACCTTTACTGAGTCAAGATCCACTGAATGGGCTACGGAACCATATAATGGTAAACAAACAGAAAATTGACTAATTTCTATTTACAAAAATTTCTATTTACAAACATTGATTAAAAAGTTCTGCTAAACATGATGTTAACCGTTTCTGTGCATGTCAAGTCATGTCAACTTAAATTTGATATATTTTGTGCATGCATTGAGGCATTTTGATGTGCAGTTTGTGCAAATTGTTATCATTAATTTTTACTAGTGCATATAAAAAAAAATCTAACCGTAATTCATTCAGACTTGTAGACGTAAGGAAGTGCTAAATGTCATGCCTGTATGTTTTGCAGGTCAGTTGGTGGATGGCACTAGTGGCGTGGCTCCTGGCCCATGGGACATGGCTGTCCCAGTGCCTGCTCTGTTCCAGGATTCCAAAAGAGATATCCGTGTTCCACATACGGCCTCCCTCAAGGTATAGTAGCTGAAAGCCTCTAACTAGATTCATTTCATGCTGCAGATTTATAATTTCTTTCTTTCATATGCTAGGGCTGCCACTCTTGTCTGAACCTTGGCAAATCTGCTTGTAACAAATGTGTAACATCTGGCGTGGTAAGTTCATCCATTCAGTTTTTGTCATTTTTGATCACAATGGCTTTCCACAATTCCACAACTCATCAGGAATACTTTCACTTTTGTCAGCTGCATCTGTAACATGCAGGGGACTGCCACAGACAATCATTTCATCAAGTTCACTGAGCTCATTGTGGAAGCCCAAGGGCTGCTGATTAATTTTATGTGTAAATGTCCTTGCAAGACACATAATCTTACACCCATATGGTCACAGGAATTCAGTTTGGCAGCTGCTGAAGCATTCTTTTTAAACAGTGTTGATTATCCCAGTTGTTGGAGATCTGTCATCCAGTAATCTAATTCCAACACGCCCTGTTCAACCAATGAAACCTGGACGTGAACTCTTTGGGAAGGTAGACTTGTCAGGAGCAGGGTAGAGGACCATTGTTTAAGAATGCATGATCTTTTTACAAAAAACAAGAAGGATATCTCTGTGATGAGCCTGTTCTTTTGGTTATAGGTTCAGTGTGAAATATGTCGTGGCTCAGGGAGGATCGAAGATCAAAGTCGGTGTTCCCGTTGTGCAGGGCGTGGAAGAGTCAAGTGAGGGCGTGCTATTTTTCTGCACTTCCACACCAGAACTACATCACAGTGATTATAAATGATCCACATGATTGCAGATCAGACACATTCAGCCCTTATCCTGGATCCTGAAGATCCACTTTCTGCAGAACATACCGATCCCTTAAATTATTTAAATGGCTTTACACTGATACTGTGGAGTTTACTGTGTTATAAAACACAATCAAGATTCTCAGGAGCATCTGAAATTTCAAGATGCTCAGTAAATATTCAGTAGTTATAAGACTGTAAAAAAAATAGGTCTTGAGTCACCCTCATTTCTTTATATTTAGTTGAAATCACCTTGCGGTTTTATGCCTGTCGAACTGTCTGATCTTTTTTACTCCATCAGGCAGCAAAGTGCCTACAGATACAAGGTTCTAGATAAAGAGGTTCCAACCACTCAGCGTTCATCAGAAAATCTAATCCCCTGATCATCTGGAATCAGCTGCACCTGTTTCTTCACTGCTTCATGTCTAAAGTTAGACGCTTTGTTCTGCTTAAAGGTTCAGACGTAGATCACTGTGTGGATTAACAAACACAGAACTATCAAACTGCTCAGGTACAGAGACTGGACTGAAAATGAGAGACAACAACACCGTCCTTCAGGAAGATCTGGAGAACTGCTCAGGTACAGAGACTGGACTGAAAATGAGAGACAACAACACTGTCCTTCAGGAAGATCTGGAGAACTGCTCAGGTACAGAGACTGGACTGAACATGAGAGACAACAACACTGTCCTTCAGGAAGATCTGGAGAACTGTCCCTCAAAAATGCATTAAAAATAAAATTAAAGTCTGGAAGGAAAATATGAAGAAATGAGAGGCTCAAGACTCAATACTGCCACTACCATTAATACATTTTATTTGTCTAACACCTGTTTAAGTACGACTCAACTATTATTAATTATTCAGTAACTACAATGACTTATTTATAAGCACAGTTATAAGAGACATTTGAGCCCTTTGACATAAACAGTCATAGCTATAGCCAGATTAGCTCCTATGCAAAACTAAAGACTTCAGCACTAATCGTCTTGTCTGATTGGCTACATTTTGTAGAGAAACACATTTATATTGTATTACTCTGATCTTCGACTTTATCCAAGGGAGCCTCATTACCACAAGCCTTTCCTTTCTCAGGTGTAGAGACTGTTCAGGAGTTGGGTCGACTACATGCAAGACCTGTAAAGGAAAAGGACAGCTGCTTTGCTTTATCAAGCTGAAAATTAAGTGGTACAGATCATCATTAAATGTCTGTGAAAGTAATGAGCCACAGTGAAGAATTTGTCTGGGGCTAACTTTGGTGTTTTTCTCTGCATGTGCGCTTCAATCAGGACAAACAACATTTATGTGCAGGTGATCGATAAGCGCTCAGGTTTTCCTGTCGAACACCTCGAGTCTGTCACTGGAGATATGCTCTTTACGGACATGAACGCACAGGTGAGCAATAAAGAGAAAAAGAAAACACATCTTTAAAGTCCTTTTAAATCTTCATACACTATAACTAAAAGATGTTTTGGGGCTATCCTAATATTTTGAGTTAGCTGGACTTCTTTTACATCCTCTTTATTTATTATTTAAAGTTTAGCCAACAAAAATATTATTATTTTATTATATTTGCAATTACTTTTTACATTTTTTTTTTCACAATTATTGTTATTATTATATCATTATTATAGCGTTGAGATATCATCAGTGCCACTGTCTCCAACCCATACAACATAGCTGGTCTCACTACTGTCCTGTAAACCTTCCCTTTTACTCTAGCTGGTACCCGTCTGTCACAAATCACTCCAGCCACTCTTCGCCACCCATTCCAACCTGCCTGCACTCTCTTCTTCACCTCTCTTCCACACTCGCCGTTACTCTGAACTGTTGATCCCAAGTATTTAAACTCCTCCACCTTTGTTACCTCCACTCCCTGCATCCTAACCACGCCACTTTCCTCCCTTTCATTCACACTCATGTATTCTGTCTTTGACCTACTCACTTTCATTCCTCTCCTCTCTAGAGCAGATCTCTATCTCTCCAGGTTCTCCTCAAGCTGCTCCCTACTCTCACTACAGATTAAAGTTCCTACTCTCACTTCTATTCTCCTCCCCTTCTTTCTCTTCTCCTCCTTTTGGACATGCCTTCCTCCTCTTCTTCTTCTTCTTCTTTGGCCAACAGTAGCCCAGTGTCTACCAGCACCCTGTAAGCTAACAGCGCTGGTGGCGGTCGTTGTTAACCCGGGCCTCGACCGATCCGGTATGGAAGTCTGTTTCGTTGTCCGCATATTGATTTGGCAAAGCTTCCCTTCCTGACGTCACCCTCCATAATAATAATGAACCCCTAATCAACCACTTAGCATCTAACTTGCGTTTTGAAATTAGTGCCTAATTAGATCATTAGATCATTAATAAGTTAGTGAATAATCTTTAGGGTCAATCTGTATGTAAATGGAAATCTGAACATCATGTTTCCCACTAAATGTTGCAGGTCTATCCAGTCAGCAGTTTCCCTGATGAAGCCGTGAACGCAGCTTCAAGGACAGCTGTGCAAGAGCACCAGGCTCAGTTTTTCACCTCCTGCCGAATCCTACAGCAGGTATGGAGATGTTGGAAGCATTTCAGCTGCTAAATATTTGTTTCTTTGATGTTTTTTCTTGCAATGTACTTTTCAGGACAAATGATGCACTAGAGGTTACTGCATTAAACTGAAGTTTCTGTTGTGGCTTGGTGATCTCTTTACTGACCTCCAGTGTCAGAGCAATAGACTCCCAAGGTAGAAAAAGTGTCCTTTCCCTTTAAGAACAGCTGCAGATAATTAGCTATTCTTGGGTTCCCACTTGCAACAAGAGATGATGCCTTTGAGAAGAAATGTGATTTTCTGGACGTGGGGGTTAAAGGGTTTCTGTTCATCTTTTTTTGTAAATCAGCTCACGGTTCGTAGCGTTCACATGCGGTATGCAAAGCATCATATATTATTTAATAATTGTATCATAATTTGTGTTGATCATTTCTCTCTCTTGTCTAAGCCCTGCTGATGGCTTCAGTCTAACTCTTTATGTGCCCCTGGTTAAAAGATGTTTTGTTGAGTTTTAGCTGTAATAATGATCCACCTTTTAACATTTATTTTAAAAAGGCAAAATCACAGTTACATTTTTGAACAGAACACAAAAAAATTAACCTATGCAAAAGTGCAGTTTATCTATATTTTTCAAGATTTTAAACCAAACCGTACTCCACAAATTGCAAGAAAATTATGTTTAAGCTTATTCACTGTAGTGGATTTTCACATGTGATCTGAGCACGGCTGTTTTTGCCTTGTTCTAAGACTGTATGGAGGTTCTCACCTCGCCTCACTTCACTTTCCTCTATTGGGTAAAAAAAAAAAGATTATATGCTGGTCGTTACTCTTTTTATGTCTGTCTTGGGAAAAGCAGAGAGAATTGAACAATATACCATTGCAACGTTAATAACTCTTTTATTAAAACTTGGACCGTGTTGGATCGTCCACTGATTATGTTGGAGTTGGGCTGAACGTTTGATCATTTCGTGATTACAATATGAAAGATTACAGTTATCAGATTTCTGGGGATGCAATTGCAATTATGTTCTACATTATCCAGTATTGACAGGTTCGTCAATTTGGGAGTTTTGGTGAAATGTAATAATGTAAATGTCTGGGAACTGGCTGTCAGGGGAATCACATTTAGTACTGTAGCCTGGAGTGTGAAATAATGTATTATTTGTGGCAAAAAGGGCATAGGTGAAAAAAATGCATTACATTTATAAAAAAATAAAATAAATGGATTATAATCAAAAGTCTTCTTGGAGGCTGCAGCGGTCTAGTGGTTAGGGACTGGGCCCCAGGATTGGGTTGTGGGTTCAAATCCCAGATCAGTAGGTACTCTTGAGCAAGGTACCGTTCCAACCACAACTCTCCGGGCGCTTTCAATATCTGCCCTCTGCTGCACGGGGTGTGTGTGGGTAAAAAGCAGAGGTTGATTTTCATTTTGTGGTGCACTGTAGGCTGTGCCATGTTTCACAGTGGCAAAATAGTCACATTCACTTCACTTTCACTTGTCTTTTCTAATGGCTAGCACTTCACAGAGACTTTTACACTGAATATTTAATATATCAAAATGCAAACATTAAAACTTAATACCAAACGTTTCCAGATCAGTTCATTTGCAAATCTATATTTTTGTTTCAGTTTATTTATTTATACATGTACAAATATAATGTATAATATGTATAATGTATAATATAAATACATTTATAAATAAACATTTATAAATGTATTTATATTACATTTATAGACATCTGCTGCTGTTATTCTTAAAAACATTTACATAAAAAACATTTTAAAAAACATTTACGTGTTAAAGGTGACAGTGTATCATAAAGCAACACCATAAGCACATTTTTTTTAGTATATTGATCAGTTCTGCAGACAAGTATGTGATGATTAATCATTTTCCCCAATTTTCGTCTTGGTTGACTGGGTCAGGGAGGAAGTTCTTCACTCCTCACTATCGTCAGTGTGCTTTTGCACTGCTGTGGTTGTTTGACAATATGTGAGCAGGGAGTTTCAGGAAAAAGAAACAGCTTATCTATTTTCTTTTCAGAGGCAGACGATCCAGCTGATCCCTGTCACTCGAGTCCATTATGCCTGGAAAGAGAAGACACACATCTTCTTTGTGTATGGAGCCGAGAACAAGGTCTTCACTAAGGATTACCCCGCAAAGTGTCTCTGCTGCACCATTTCTTGAACTTTTTATTATAACAATGTTATAAAGCGTAAATCCATTTCTTTATAACAATGTTATAAAGCGTAAATCCATTTCTTTATAACAATGTTATAAAGCATAATCCATTTCTTTACAAAACACATTTCAAACTCTTTTAGTGCTGGATGATTGAGGGCACTGTTAGAGAAATAAAAATGAATTATGCATGAGCTTTTACTGTTTAATATGAAATGATATTTAGACTTAACACTTTATCATTTTTTTATTCCTTTTTTGTCGTCTGTAAACTGTTGAGTTCGTTAGACAACAGTCATACTCTTTCTTTATATAAGTGCATGTCCTTTATGATACAGAGCATTTAACTAATAAACTGTGCTGGATCTCACAAGTGTCTGATGGGAGTAAAATGATCACAGTTTCTGTTGCACTCTTTGTGTGATCTGATTGATGAGGGAGAGTCTTTTTTGAAATTGTGCACAATTGTGATTGTTACAGTGATCCAGATGTTACTTTGAGAATTAATAATAAACAGCATAATCCAAATAACAGTGGTTTTGTGATTGTGTTCATTTACTTCCCTTGTTCTGTGTGTATGTGTGTGTGTGTGTGTGTGTGTGTGTGTGTGTGTGTGTGTGTTTGTGTGTGTGTGTGTGTGTGTGTGTGTGTGTGTGTGTGAAAATATAGAAGTAAAATAATTACACACACACCTTCTTCTTCTTCTTCTTCTGGCTGCTCCAGTTTAGGAATCACCATAGCGAATCATCCATTTCCATTTCGTCTGGTCCTCTGCATCCTCCTCCTTCAAACCGTCCACCTGCATGTCCTCTCTCTCCACATCCATAAACCTCCTCTTTGTTGTTCCTCTTCTCCTCTTTCCTAGCAGCACCATCTTCAACATCCTCCTCCTGATATAATCCTCATCTCACTCACACACACATATACAGCACTGTGCAAAAGTTTTAGGCAGGTGTGAAAAAATGCTGTATTCAAAGAACGCTTTCAGAAATGGAAGTGTTGATCATTTATTTTCATCAATCAACAAAATGCAGTGAATGAACAAAAGAGAATCTAAATCAAATCAGTATTTGGTGTGACCACCCTTTGCCTTCAAAACAGCATCAATTCTTCTAGGTACACTTGCTCACAGTTTTTGAAGGAACTCGGCTGGTCGGTCGTTCCAAACATGACTGTGTTTCAACCTCCGTGTGACGTTGATGATCATCAGTACTGGTTTGGTAAAACTGGTTGATCAGACACCGACTATAATCCTACAGAATCCCTGACTTTGTGCAAGTGTACCTAGAAGAACTGATGCTGGTTTGAAGGCAAAAGGTAGTAACACCAGATATTGATTCGATTTAGATTTTTCTTTTGTTCGCTCACTTTGCATTTTGTAAATTGATCAAAATAAACAATCATTATTTATATTTCTGAAAACATTCTTTGTTTACAGCATTTTTTCACACCTGCCTAAAACTTTTGCACAGTACTGTATATATTTCCTAAATGGAAAAATAAATAAATAAATAAAATAACGTTCACCATGGCTTCTTCAGACCCTTTCACGTCTATCACATGAGCTCAGAGTGAACCTGCTCTCATCTGTGAAAAGCACAGGGAGGCAGTGCCGTACCTGCCAGTTCTGGTGTTCTCTGGTTAATGCCAGTCGAGCTCCACGGTGCCAGGCAGTGAGCACAGGACCCACTAGAGGACATCGGACCCTCAGGCTACTCTCATGAAGTCTGTTTCTAATGGTTTGGTCACTTTGTAGGGCTCTGGCAGTACTCATCCTGTTCCTCCTGCACAAAGGAGCAGATACCGGTCCTTCTGATGGGTTAAGGACCTCCAACGGCCCAACGGCTCTCCTAGAGTAACTGCCTGTCTCCTGGGATCTCCTCCATGCTCTTGAGACTGTGCTGGGAGACACAGCAAACCTTCTAGCAATGGCACGTATTGATGGGCCATCCTGATGGAGTTGGACTGCTTGTGAAGCCTCTGCAGG
Organism: Hepsetus odoe; assembly: GCA_017165825.1. Taxonomy (NCBI): domain Eukaryota; kingdom Metazoa; phylum Chordata; class Actinopteri; order Characiformes; family Hepsetidae; genus Hepsetus; species Hepsetus odoe. The sequence continues at coordinate 8,293,528 of CM029393.1, read as the reverse complement.
GTCCCGGTATCACCGGTATGCTACCAGTAGTGACGCTGACACTGCTTTTCAGTAGCAAAACTACTGAAAAGCAATCAAAAAAGATGCGGAAGGAAAAAATGTCTGTGGCCTTCACCTCCACCTCCACCTGCCCTTTTAGTGAACCTGTTGTTCATTTCATCAACACCAAAACAGCTGACACTGATTAACAACCCCCTCTGATACTTACCTGACCAGATCACCATCCCACAAGTTTAACTGACTTGATACTGAACTCTGATTAAAAAGCTTTCGTTTCGTTTTCCTTTCATTTTTTTGAGCAGTGTATATTGTGTTTTTGTTTCCAATTAGGATAGGAATGTATAAGACAACATCTAATGGTTTATAAGACAAAGACAATTCTATATTGCTTATAATGGATTATTATTTATGATTATGAAGTCTATTATCTGTACTATGCTTTTTAATAAATATTTCATATATGAATAAATATACAAATGCATTTAGAATTCGTTTTGCAATTCACATTAAAACATTTACTTTTTATATATCATTTATCTTATTTATATTATTTTACACACAGCAGTATATTGAGCAATATATAAAGCAATATCCTCGTTAAGTGAAAAGGGGGTTGTTAGCCCCGCCCATACAATGTAATCTCCACGCTGATTGGTTGTGCCGCTTTCCGCGCGGTATACGGCTGGGGCGGTCAGTGGGAGTGGCTTTTTCGATGACGTACGCTGTCAGGCACGCTCTGGGGTTCAGCAGGGAGTTCGGGCTGGAGCAAAACTTCAGTGCGGACACTTTGCTCATCAGCGATGGAGGAGAAAGATGTCGGTGAGTGACTAATCATTTACTTTTACATTTACATTTTTTAAAAACTGCTTTCCTTTGATCACACCCTTGAAAGATTGAGAGCCTGGATTGGCTGTCAGTGATTTTAGCTCAGAGGAGAAATAAGTAGTACCAGGGGGATGTCCCACTTTTCTGCAGTGAGAGCTTCTGCTCTTCTGGATAAACTGGAACATTGCTGTGGGGATCTGATTGCATTCAGCCTCCAGAGCATCAGTGAGGTCAGGTCCTGATGTTGGAGGTGGGTTCTGCATAGCAAACTCCCCTCCAGCACATCCCAGCTGCACATCACTCAGAACTTTCCAGTCTTTCACTATGAAGGTGTGACTGGCCCGTGTCTGTTTTGAAGACCTCCCAAAAGTGATTCCTTAGATGTTTCAGGACATCTGCATGTTGAGAAGGGTCATGGGGATGGGGATTTCAGTAAATCTGTCGAAACAGTTCACAAAAAACAGATGATGATGATGATGATTATTATTATCAGTATTATTATGAAGCTAAAGCAAGAGGTTTGAGGACGCTGGCCTTACATATGTGAAGTGCATGGAATTCGCCTAATGTACATAATTAACATGCAAATCGACTTAAGTACTTAAGAACTTAAGTAAACACCCTACATCCATTGCTGCAGATACAAGTCCAGAGTAGAATTAACTCACATATTAATTATATTGTGCATGTTTGGCATCTCAGATATGGATAATCTAATTAAAATGTGTCTAATTAGTGGTTACTTACCTAACCACTTAAACTCCACTGTGATTCAGCATCAGCCTGACTAACCAGGAACCCAGGCGTCTCGGTGATGTCTTGAGAAGAAAATCAAGTTTTCTCGTGTTAATCATGTTAAGTAGAAAAACAGGAGTTAAAGTCGAGGAACAGGCTTATACTTTGGGCTTTAGAGCATAAACATTAGTTCTGTAATACTTTTCTAGATGGCAGTACATCATGTGACATTCCTGCAGGGTAGAGAAACACCGTAATGAAGTAACACATGACCATAGTTAGGGCAGATAACACTACAATGGAGCTTTGAGTCCGCCAATATGAGTTCTCCATAAGCCTATGGCCCTTTTCTCAATATAAATATCAAGTGACAGTACACAAATTACATTCGCACTGTTTATGGAGACTAGGGCACCTTCAGGCCTTCAACAGTTCCTTATGTAAATAACAGTCTTACAGTGTTTACAAGCCTGACTTGTTCGGCACATACCAAAATGATGTAAACCTGCATACAAACGGCCCACGAATGACTGGTGGAGTGTTCGGTGAGTGAGCGAAAACAGCAGGTGTGATACATTGTATTTACATTATCCAATGGCATGCAGAATTTTCCATGGCAGCATTGTTTGCATGGGTTGGGCTATAAAGTTCACTTTCATTACTCCTCCATTGTAGTAAGGGATTCAAGTGAGGCCTGGCGAAATAAACAGTCCTTTTAATGAGCACAGTAACATGTTGAAGCCCTTGAACTCTGAAAGTCTTTTCTGTCAAAACAGATGCCAAGTTGAAAATAAATCAGGAACACACTGTGTGATGAATTAAGCAACAGAACCAAAAAGGGATCGTTTGGCCTAATCACTGCCATGATATGATTTGCAATAAAGCTCAATAGGGCTGCGCCACATGGACAAAATATCACTCACTTGTTTTCATAGGCGCTTGTTCTAGGGGCAGTGGTGGCCTAGTGGTTAGGGAGTTGCCCCAGATTGGAAGATTGTGTGGCCGATTCCCTCACCAGTAGGTTGCTCTGAGGTACCCTTGAGCAAGGTACTGTACTTGTCACTGCTCCCCGGGAGCTTTCAATAGCTGCCCCCTGCTGTAAGTGTGTGTATGGGTGAAACGCAGAGGTTGAATTTCGTTGTGTTGCGCTGTGTCTGCGTTTCACTATGACAAGGGTAGTCACTTTTTTTTCACTTTCTAATTAGGGTAGTGGGGTGAAAGGCAGGGAATCGCCCTGGACAGGGCAGACACACACACACGTACACACCTACGGCCAATTTAGCATCTCCAATCCACCTGACGTGCAGGTCTTTGGACGGAGGGAGGAAACCGGAGCTCCCGGAGGAAACACAAACCACCCCGTCTGGAAATCAAACCCAGGACCTTCTTGCTGTAGCCCTTCCGTTCAACCGTTTGGCTCTGTTACTTTTTAAATTAACAGCCAATCAGAAAAGAGATCATTGGCCTTTAGTATGGTATTAAATAATCAGTAACAAATGCCTAATGCCTATCAATTCAAAGAGACAATGAGTTCAAGGGTGGTGATGGTCTAGTGGTAGGGTACTTGCCAATGGACCTATGGCTCAAGAGGTCTCTGGCACTACCACCACTGGGTCCCTAAGCTACCCTGAGTTGCTCAAGGGGGACTGTCCCTGTAATTAGGACATGTAAGTTGCTCTGGATAAGAGCGTCTGCTAAATGCCGTAAATGTAAATGTAAGTTCAAAACACTCAGAAACGCTCAGTAGCTGTAACGGTTTTGTGCCAGTAGAGGGCGCCCTGCTCTGATTGTGGACACCTGGACATTGGGTGCCAGGTGTGCCACATCGTGGGCTAGCGTTATAAGCCCAAACGAATCAGAGCAGGGCGCTGGTCATTCTGTGTGCTCACCTTTGTGATTATTCATGTTATGTTTTAAACATGTTATGTTTAGTACATTTAGTTTATGAGTTGTGTGCATGTTTTCTGTCATTAAAGTTCAGTACGAAGCTCTCGGCTCTGCATTGATGTCCGGCCCAAGACACCACAGTGTGACAGTAGCACTTACCTGGAGCTGTGATTGGTTAGAGGCTCATTATATTACAGCCTTCTGTGATATCAGTATTGCAGAGACCAGTATAAAAAAATATGTAGCCCTAATGCACCACAAAAGATCAATTGCTGTTAGATGCCAGTATTGCAAAATAAAGAAAAAAGTTATTTGTTTCAGTCAGCAATTAGTTTTGTTCCAGAACGCATTTCAGCACATCTTATTTTCTTTTTTGTTTGGAGGATTAATTCCAGCTTGTTTATTTTTATCACCTTCTCACCTAAAAAACTCACATCAGGGTTCATAATTAGATTCTTTTGAAGAATGAGCTGCAGGTGATCTTTACTTGAAAGTTGATTATTTATCATTACACATCAAAGCACCCAATGACCCGCAACAAAATGCATCCTCTGCATTTAAATCATACACACAGTGTTGCAATGGGAAGCCATATCCAGCGCCCGGGGAGCAATGATGGGAACGGTACCTTGCTCAAGGGTACTGCTTTGCAAACAGTCCTTTTACCACTTTGCAGATGTGGTCCTTTTCACCTTCAGCACAAAGTGCATGATTCTCAAACAATCTAATGAATACTTGAATGTTATACAGAAGCCAAATAGACTACAGTATCTCTGGCTGGTTGTGCGTTAATGCTAAGTCAAAAACATCAGTGCTGGATTGCTTATTAAACTGCGACCGGCCCGCTGTACCTTTCTAATGTTTGCCTTTTTCATCGATTGCATCCAAAGGTCCTGAACCTTTCTGCTGTTGCTGCTTTGCACGTCATTGTTACACCATGTCAGGTACCAGGCGGCACTGAATACGTAGTTGTTCTCAGGAGTCCACATTTATGTGTTACTTTCCCCATTGTTACACCGTAGTGCCACACAGTCTGCACAAATAAAACTCAGTGAGGTGAACTGGTCCCTGGGTAGCAGATTTTCCCATCAGAGCAGGACACCCTAACTATAACCCCATCACTCCTTACATTCAGAATATAGGAATTAAAGCTTCTGCTAACATTTTGTACATTTGTGCATTTAGTTTGACCTAAATAACCTTTTTTATCTAGGTAAAGTGTTCAGTTTTGAAACACATTCATTTCGCCAGTGAGTCAGCCTTTTGGGTTCATTTTTTTGAAAGCTGCAAACACTTATCGTTGAGAGAAATGCTCCTGTTCTTTTAAAATGGTCTCTTTTTCCTGTGAAAATGTCAGCATACAGCAGTGATGGATCTCCACTGCCAGCTAAGACTTTATACTGTTTGCCTACCCGCCCAGCTCCTCACGCTGAAGTATTTTGAGGGCATTGTTCCTTTAACCACCAGGCCTAATTCTCTCCATTCTTTATCAATCTAAAGTGTGATCTTTGGAGGAAACCCATTTGTGCAACTATTTATACCCCCTTGTTAGCAGTATTGTTTGTTAACTCGACTAAGCTAAGTGTGAGAAATAATGTATTTATAACTTTGTATGCTGTGGGGCTTTCAGACAGCCACTGGGAAAGCAGTCTGATGAATAGACGGACTGCTAGAGTAAATGTTCAGAAGAAGAATGGGTTTAATAGAAAAAGAGGACAAATGCGTCTGAAATGGTTTCGTATGGAGCAGAAACAATGCCATAATTTAATTTAATGTTCAATATTTAATTGTTCCCTCGACCACTTTAGTTTTTGCTATTTAAGTCCTTTTTTCCCCCATTTGGTCGTGTCAGCTGCCACCTACCTCGCCTTCCTGAAGGCTTGTTTTTGTGGATCAGAGCCTTCCTGACCCACCCTCTTCCACTCTGGAAGCTCCTCACGCATGTGTCTCTGACTGTGTGTGGATCTGCTCCTGCTCACGTGTAGAGAAATGTTATTGTTGGTGAGAGTTCAGCTCGTCTGTTGTTTTCAGATGAAACTACTTATGTCACCGAAGCTTTGAAAATACATTTTTGCGACCAACTCGTATCTCCATTTAGCCTTTTTTACACCATTTGAAGAGACAATCAGTCTTTTACACTCTGTAAACATTTGATAATGAATGGACAAATGAAAGATGTTCAGATTTATCACCAACAAACAGATTTATTTGGTCTATATCTCTTTACAAGTTACAAGTTACAAGTCTTTTTTTTCTTTCTCCAGTTATTTTGAGCAAAATAGCTAATTGATCAATGAAATAGTGTAATTATTTATTTATGTTAAATTCTTCTCACTCCTTCCATCTGGCAAAAGGTTCCATAGCACACAGGCCTACACTGCCAGGATGGGGAACAGTTTCTTCCCACAGGTCATTAGACCCCTGGATCAAAATAGATTTTTGCGTTTAATACTAAATCCCACACCATGTCATTCCCCATATTTATATAAGGTTTTATTTTTATTGACTATTAAAGCTATTTGTGATCCTTTTTTTTGCACATGATGAAGTGAAAGTGACTATTTGTCATTGTGAAACACAATGAAATGCAACTTCTGCTTTTCTCCAACGCACACAATCCAGCAGGGGCCAGCTATTGAAAGCACCCGGGGTGCAGTGATGGGGACGGTACCTTGCTCAAGCATACCTCAGGGCAGCCTACTGGTCTGGGATGACATTATGGTCTATTTGCACGTTTTACACATTTTTGCATAACAATTGCATAGCGCACACGCCAAACTGTCTCTGCTCTGTCGTTTGCACCAGACTCTGTTCTTGTTGTTGTGTTGCGTTTGTGGCACTTTGAGCTACTGTTGGTCCTGGAAGAACGTTGTGTTTATGGCTGAATGACAATAAAAGCTGCCTGACTTGACATACTTGAATTACATCTTGTCATGTTATACAGAACTGTACAAAAGTTTTAGGCAGGAGTGAAAAAATGCTGTAAACAAAGAATGCTTTCAGAAATGGAAGTGTTGATCATTTATTTTTATCAATCAGCAAAATGCAGTGAATGAACAAAAGAGAAATCTAAATCTAATCAATATTTGGTGTGACCACCCTTTGCCTTCAAAACAGCATCAATTCTTCTAGGTACACTCGCACACTCGGCTGGTAGGTTGTTCCAAACATCTTGGAGAACTAACCACAGATCGTCTGTGGATGTAGCTTCCTCACATCCTTCTGTCTCTTCATGTGATCCAGACACACTGGATGATGTTGAGATCAGGGCTCTGTGGGGCCAGAAGAACTGATGCTGGTTTGGTAGAAACACCAAATATTGATCTGATTTAGATTTTTCTTTTGTTCGCTCACTTTGCATGTTGTAAATTGATCAAAATAAACAATCATTATTTATATTTCTGAAAGCGTTCTTTGTTTACAGCATTTTTTCCACAACTGCCTAAAACTTCTGCACAGTACTGTACGTCTCAAGATTTGGCACACGCAATAGTCAGTCGGTTACCCCACAAACAGAGGTGCAATGAATTATAATTAAATAATAGATTACCAAGCTTGAATGAACCAGCAGCACTGTGTAAACATGCACCTGTGCAAACCTTGTGAACTAAAGGAGCAATTTCCAAACAGCTTCTTACTCTTTCCATAGGAGATCCCAGCATTCCAGAGGAGGGTCCCTCTGCGCCCCCTCCTGGCTGGTTGGATAGTGTCTCAGGCTATGAGGACAATAAAGGAGGTGGTAGGTTTTTCTATCGTAAAGCAATTTTACTGTTAACCCTGGCTCTGAGGCTGGTTATTCTTTAAGGCAGGAATTCAACCATCAGACCTTTTTCCAGTCATTATATTTATAGAAATAGTTTATCCACCGTCTGATTAAAGCTACTACAATATGATTAAAGAATAAAAGGAAAATCTGTCTTTAAAATTAAATTTGATCATTCTCGCTTAATTTAACCAGACACACATTATCCACATGAGCCTAACGCAGCCTCTTGTTCATATGCCATTATTATACACCTATTTAAACTGCAATGCAGTCCTTACGTATGGGAAAAAGTTATCACATCACTGTACCCAACACTATCAGCATTACACTGGTTAAAGTATCACTGGACTGTAAAAATGATTTCACTGTTCTCCTCATTCAATTTCTGAAATAGAAACGCACTTATCAGGATGATCTTTTATTGGCTTGTATTTGTTTATAAATTCAGATCATGGTTATGTGATCATGGAAAGCTAAAATTGGAAGATATCGTGAGTATAAAGCAGGTTTTATAACCTCAGCTGTCATTGTAGACGTATGTAATGGAATAAAAAGAAGATGCTGGTGATAGGACAGTTCTGTCTGATCGATGAACTATGTTGTGCCAGAGTTGTCACACTTCTTGTCTGACCAACAGATTGCACAGATCAGATCTGTCCTCCTCCTCCCGACTTTGTCCCTCATCCTGAAAATGACAGGAATGCCTCAGTCCCTAGTGTGATGTATGCAGTTTTATTGACACCATATACATTGCAGTTTATTACATACTGTCAAATGATGTACTTTTTGACCACAACCTTTTGCAGTCTCTCATACATTAGTAAGATCTTGGCATACTGGACATAACTGGATTGTAATTGGACCCACAGGGTGCCTCAAGTGTCTGAAGATGTCGCCCGGGAGGCTTTGCTCAAGTTTGTAGGGAAAAAGTGGACGTACAGCCGCAAACCAGCTCAACTCCTGGTCTTCAAGGATTTGAAGCCTTTTACAGTGTATCGTGTAAATCCTCTGCCTCTGGGTTTTGTCATGCTTGAAGTGTTGTGACTTTACAATGGCGCGTTTCCTTGCGCTGCAATAACACACTAAAGATAACAGGCTTTTCATCTCTTGTTTTAGTATCGCTTGGAGACCTTTACAGAGTCCAGATCGAGTGCTTGGCAGTATGAGACCTATACTGGTAATGTAAAGCGCTTAAACAACATCCCCCCTTCAGTTCTGTATTAGAACTTCTCAGTCAAACGGCATTAAAAACACATCTATATTTAACACTTTTCTATAATAAATTGAGTCAAATAACATGAGCACAATATCTATTTGCAGAGTTTAACCTTAGACAGAAATAAAACTGTTATTTCAATAATGTTTGCGTAGCATTTCTAATATGTTAAATGAGCAAGTAACAGAAATTGAAAGATTGACAAGTGTGTTCTTTGTAGAGAAGGTGGCTTTATTTTCATATAATTTTGCAGGCATCCAATCTTTGGCAACTGTGATAAAAGAAGTGCACACCCCAAATTGCCAATGTGGAGAGTAAAAGCATTACAGTATCAGATTCTAAAGACCTGAACCAGCTTTAACTCATATTTCGTAATCTTAATGGTTTTTGGGTAATCTTTTTAAAAAATGTGAAAAATATGAGTAAACATGGGTGGTCTAGTGTCTAGGGAGGAGGCCCCAGGATCAGAAGGTCATGGGTTTGAATCCCTGAGCAGTAGGTTGCCCTGAGGTAACCTTGAGCAAGGTACCATCCCCATCACTGCTCCCCAGGTATTGGATATGGCTGCTCACTGCTGCATGATGTGTGTGGGTTACACACAGAGGTTGCATTTCATTGTGATTCGTTGTTCCCTGTGCTGTTTCACAATGACAAAGACACACTTCCACTTCACTTATATCAGAAACTGTACTTTAGGCACTTTGTAGCCGCAAAACATTTTTTTCCCATTGGTTAACTTGGTTAACAATTGGTTAATCTACTCAATATGCCAGGACAAAAAATTTATTCCCTAGCAAAAAACATTTTATATATATACAGGACACAGGACCCAGGATGCAACCACTGCATGTAATCCACAGACATTGTGCAGCAGTGAGCAGCCATATCCAGCACCCAGGGAGCAGTGAGGGGGACGGTACCTTGCTCAAGGGTACCTCAGGGCAACCTACTGGTGAGGGATTCAAACCCATGACCTTCTGATCCTGGGGCCTCATCCCTAGACACTAGACCACCGCTGTTTATTCATATTTTTCATACTTTTTAAAAAGATTACCACAAAAATGTTTATATATATATATCAATCAACAAAATGCAGTGAAAGAACAAAAGAGAAATTTAAATCAAATCAATATTTGGTGTGACCACCCTTTGCCTTTAAAACAGCATCAATTCTTCTAGGTACACTCGCGCACAGTTTTTGAAGGAACTCGGCTGGTAGGTTGTTCCAAACATCTTGGAGAACTGAGCACAGATCTTCTGTGGATGTAGCTTCCTCACATCCTTCTGTCTCTTCATGTGATCCAGACACACTGGATGATGTGGAGATCAGGGCTCTGTGGGGCCAGAAGAACTGATGCTGGTTTGAAGGCAAAAGGTAGAAACACCAAATATTGATCTGATTTAGATTTTTCTTTTGTTCGCTCACTCTGCATTTTGTAAATTGATCAAAATAAACAATCATTATTTATATTTCTGAAAGCGTTCTTTGTTTACAGCATTTTTTCCACACCTGCCTAAAACCTTTGCACAGTTCTGTACATCTGTACGTTTATGATTTGACAAGATTTTTCAGATTCACTTTGGTTTCTCATTAGGGCAGTTTGTGGATGGAGCCCAGTATGGTATGATCCCCCAACCGTGGCAAGTGGAAGTACAGTATCCACCCAAGTTCACTGACACAGTACAGAAAGTGCGTGTGCCCCACACTTCATCTGTAAAGGTATCATCTTTATGAGTATAGCAGTAATCTTACTCCTTTTCATTTCATTTTTTGAGGGCAGCTTGCACAATATGCAAATTGCATGCATATATAGTTCTGGTGTTCTCATTATTGTGTTCACATGTTGATGTAGCGTTCAACAAGTAGTCTTAAATGGATTTAATCTAATATTTTGTGGTCATTCTGTAAAACATAACTATTGCTGATCAAGCACAGAAATGTAAAGCGGATGGTCATTTGGAACCTGTGTTTTTCTTTTTGTCTCTCCGTGATTTCTGACGTCTAAGCCTTGTTACCAGTGTAATGGGAAGGGACGAGTGCGCTGTACTCACTGCCATGGCAGAGGACGGGTGAGTGCACGTGTACTTCCTTCTAGAAAATCAGATATTATTATAAAATCATTAGTACTGGACACTTTTAACTGTTTCTATGTGTGTATTTCCAACTCAATAATTAATAACCAGTTATTCCTTAAAGGAATACTGAGGTTTTTCAACCTCATCTGCTGAATTTGAGGTTAATTATAGAAGCCAATGGGCAGGTTGTAACCAGCCGGGCCTTACAGATGATAAAAACAAATTCATTTGATGCATGCTGGGGATAGTAATACCCTTTACTACAATTACAAGTTTATAATGAAATGTAAAAGTGTTATCTTTCAGATGCAGTGTATTTCCTGTCATGGTTCTGGCCACAGCCGCAACCGAAGATGTGCCGGCTGTCATGGAGGAGGAAGAAGAGTGTAAGTATCGACCATCACAGGGAGAAATTACATTTTTTACATGAATTTTCACATCATGATGAGTTTTGGCTTAAGCCAAGGCTGTGATTATGTATTGCATTTAGATGCACTTGGTGCCATGGCAGCGGTAACAAGACATGCCGTACATGTAATGGCCATAAGAGGCTCCTGCATTTCATTCAACTCACAGTCACGTGGTAAGAAGGCTGATTAGTGTGTCGTAGTTAAAGGATAGCAGTGGTAGGATTTAGTATAGTGTCGTAAAAATGTTTGTAACAGTTAATATTAATATCTGGGAGGAAACCTGAGCATTGCATTATTCAAAAGTCATTTTATAACTGTGTAATCAGAACCTGTGACTTTATTCAGTTTGTTTTAATGTCCGAATGTTTTTTCTTTGCTTCAGTGGTTCATGAGTCTGTAATTTTTATTTTTTAAAGATTATATGTTTTTTTTTTTTAGGATTTTAGGACTCCTTTATTTCTTCCACATTTTTAAATTTGTATAGTCATTAGCTATACAATTATTAATTAATTAATTCAATTATTACTTGTTTTATCATATACAAATGGTACTTCATAGTTTGTGTCTCTTAGGAAGAACCAAATGTATGATTTCATACCTGACCGGCAGCCTGAGTTCCCAATGAAGAAGTTTGAGAAGGTGTCTGGGGAAGCCTTCTTCATAGATGAAAGTCTCTTGGTATTCATTTATTCAGTTTTATCATTTTTTTACATATAGATCTTGTGAAGGGTAGTAAGGAGGACCAGTGTCCAGCACATTTTGTTATATCGTAACTATATAGGTGGTCTAGTGGTAGACTATTGACCTATGTGGGGCAGCGGTGGACTAGTGGACTATTGGAAGGTCATGGGTTTAAATCAGAGTACCCTTGATCAAGGTACCGTCCCCATCAATGCCCCCTGGGCACTTGCAATAGCTGCGCCCTGCTGGTGTGTATGGGTGAAATGCAGAGATTGAATGTTGTTGGGGCTCACTGTGTGCTGTACCATGTTTCATAATGACAAAAATAGTCACTTTCACTTTTATGGAACAAGAGGATGCAGGTTCCAGCACTACCACCATTGGGTTCCTGAGCAAGTCCCTCAACCTCAAGTTGCTCCTAGGGGGACTGTCTTTATAATCAGGAGTCGTTTAGCGTCTGCTGAATGCCGTTAACGTAAATATATTAATAAAATCTGGATTTTTTAGATAAATCGCTGGACTGGGCTGAGCAATCTGGGATCCCTCACTATTAGTTTAGTGGAAAATCCAATGTAAATCTATAGAACAAGTAACAGGTGCTTAAATTCTTTTCAGTGTATCCCTCCAGCTTAGTTGGATGGAATCATCTCATAATAGACCTACTTGTCCATTATGTGGTTTCTAAATAACAGTGTGGTACACTGTAATCTATAAAACTTTGTTCTTCTAGTGGATGAAAGGAAAGGTGATTTTATTTTTTTAATCATTTGATTGTCTTTTCGATCCATTCTGCTGTTATCCCTGACTTATTTCCAGGTCTATCCTATAGATGGCTTCCCAGACCAGGAGATTTGCAATGCCTCTAAAGAAGCAACCCAAGAGCATCTGCTCAAGTATTCTGCCTCCAGTCGAATCCTCCAACAGGTAAGGATTTAGCTTTTTTCTCACAACGGAGTGTTGCCTTATATTCCCTTAACTGTGCTTTAATAGGCTGCTTTTAGAATCTTGTGAATTCGACCAATGTTCAGTACATTTGATCACTATTAAAGAATGTAAATAATTATAATAATTTCTAAAAATTGGGCTAGTTGTCATTTTTTAACAGTAGGCTACTGTCAAAGTCTTGCCTGAACAGCAACAATATGAGTGTAAATCTTTGGAAGACCAATATTCAATAAAGCATTTATTGGTAATAAGTATTTAAAAAAAAAGAAAAGAAAATATTCGATGCAGTGGCCTCACAGTGAGGAGGTCCTGGGTTCGATTCCCAACCGGGGCGGTCCAGGTCTGTGTTTGTTTCCTCCAAGAGCTCCGGTTTCCTCCCACCGTTCAAAGACATGCAGGACAGGCAGACTGTAGATGCTCGAATGGTCATAGGTGTGAGTGTGTGTGTGTGTGTGTGTGTGAGTGTGTTGGTCTGTGTGTCTGCACTGCGATAACCTGTCTAGGGTGTGTCCCCACCTTTCACCCTGTGAGAGCTGGGATAGGCTCCAGCTCCAGTGACCCTAATTAATCCCTAATTAGGACAAGCAGCTATGAAAATGAGTGAGAGTGTTAAAAATGAAAATAATTGCCCAAAATTGTGCCAATTCGAACAATCTGTTGCCACAGACGTTTGTTTATATTGAGTATTTTATATATGGCTCAGTTAATATGATTTTGAAACTAAAGCTATTTTATAAGAACATATAAAGTTAAAAGTAATCCTAATAGTGAATGATTGCAGAGGCAGCACGTGTTGATTTCTCCAGAAGGGGGCAGCAAGTGCAGGTTTCTCCAAACTTTTCACACCCAACTGATTTCGTCTCTCTCTCTCTCTCTCTCTCTCTCTCTCTCTCTCTCTCTCTCTCTCTCTCTCCACCTCTGCAGCGACAGACAATAGAGCTGGTGCCTCTTACTCATGCCTTCTACTCCTACAATGGGAGAGACTATGACTATTTCGTCTATGGGACTGAAAACAAGGTTCACATCACTAAATATCCTGCTTCCTGCACTTTACTGTAACATTTCATGCACTCAAGAGGAGTTTGAACAGTTTTTCGAACAGTGATGAGGTTTTGCATTGGAGCGAAAGCAATGTCACAAATTATCATTATGTTTATTCCCCTCACACCTCCAGCGGAAAACCAGCAGTGCATTTGGAGGAATGGAAAATGCATTTGATTTTTGGTCACCCGTTCATTTTAATGTGATGTAATTCATGTGGTGTTTTATATCATTTGATATGAACAGATTTTATATGTGAATATTACAATATCACGTTTTTGACCATTTCACAGGATTGCAGCTACTAAAATACTGTTTGTGTGTGTCTTTGTAAATGATCAATTGTTGTACAATGAACAGAGCTGTGATATCTTCTACTTTTTTTTAGGCTTTCCAATAAGAATGTAACTGCGTCTCCGTGAATGTATTTACAGCTTTTTATATTAAATATAATAAAGATCTTGAATTCATTGAAAAGGAGACTCATATCTCTTTGAAACGACTGTGTAATTTCATGGTTAAAATATGGATGAAATCTTTCAGAATGGATAAATGTTTTTTTGTTGAAAAGCAAGATTTCTATACAGTGGGAATGAATAGAACCGAAAGTCACAATGTCCACACACACAAATATGGTCATTTTATTTACAATCTAGAACCACTGGGGAACCTACACTTATGTTCTATATGTAATGTTCCTAATGGTAAAGAAATGAAAAAATAAGGTTCCTTAAGTACCGTTGCTTCTTAAAAAAACCTGCATTGACCCCCCATGTTATTTTTAAAATGAACAAAGTAAGGAAAGTAAGAACAGTTCTAGCTCGGTATGTTTCTCAAGAAGGAAATCTTTTGAATGTTGGTGTTATTTACCTTTTTAAAGCTTTTGAAAATACTTTCCCCTCATTTCCGTGATTAAGTCTTGAAATTGTGGTTAATCCTCCATCTGACTTCGCATTGTCCCTTAGCGTGAATGTAACTTATTACATGAGTTTTTTCATTATGAAACCACTGATGCCTGTAAGGGTGAGAGACGAGCCTCTACAAAGAAACCACAGGATTGTGATGAGTGCAATAAAAAGGGAGAATTCACAAAAAAGGAGGACACTTGGTTGACAGTGGGGGTTTTGATGCATTCCCTCGACTGAAATTCATCTAAAAGCTGTTGAGAGGAAAACACATTGTCTTATGAAACACCTTCTAGTGCCTTATATGAAACCTAGAAGTTTAAAGACACCTTCTCATTTAGTATTTCTTCTGAAAGAGTACTAACTTGCTCCTTTTCATAATAACAGCCTCTACATTTCTCTAAAGGCCTTAGATGTTTGAGAGGTACCTTACTGCTAAACAGTCCAGTACTGGGAAGGTTTGAAGTCAAGTGAAAGTGACTATTTTGTCATTGTGCAACGCAGCACGGCACACAGTGTGGCACGACAAAATGCAACCTCTCCTTTTCACCCACACACACTGTGCAGCAGGGGGCAGCTATTTAAAGTGCCCGGGGATCAGTGATGGGGATGGTACCTTGCTCAAGGGTACCTCAGGGCAACCTACTGGGATTCAAGCCTGGGTACTGGTACCTAGACACTAGGCCACCACTGTTTATTCATAGTTTTCAAATCATGTCACACGCTAAAAGGACTGCCCACGTCGGGGGCAAAACAAGATCTTCATCCATTGCCCATCACTGCACATATTTTTTAGGTGTGTTTTCCAAAAATATTTATATTTAAGATATTTATCATAGCACTAAACGATGAATTTCAAGAGAAAGGAAAGCCAGAGGAGGAGACAGTGGATTTATGCTGTAAAACTTTCATCATGATGGCAGTGTAAGGGGAGGGATTTTCCACAAGATAGATGCAGATGTTGCCAAAGTCGAGCTCTGGCAGGAACTGTTTTAAATGACAAAAACCCTGCAAAGATGCTGTGCCAATAGGAATTTCAAATGCATAAAATCTACATTTTCTTCCTTTCTTTATTTTTCTTCTGTTGAAATGTGATTTAAATGTTTATTTGCATAGAACAGAGGGAATGTACCTTTGCCTGCTCTAGATGCTTGATTTAGGACATGGTGATTTAAGAGTTTTATGGACTTACACTATCATTTACAAGCATTTACACTGTCCAATGAAATTTCATCTTGGCTAATCTTAATCCTAAATCTAATAATGATGATAATAAATACCACTGTCCAATGAAATTCTTACTTTTTGAGAACCACTACATTCATGCTGTTCATTTCAGATGGACCATCAGTCTTTCGGTCTCTCTGAGGCAAATCAGTAGTGAAGCCAACCATGTCCCATTTAGGAGGCAACCCAAAACACCAACAGGCTGTTTATCATTATTGCACTTTTATAAACACTCTGAGCCATGTACTAAAAGGAAATGGCAGTAAAAAAAAAATGGGAGTGAAAGAACAGCAGCAGCCTCCTAAATCTCAGTCAAATTCGGTCCACATGGAGAGCAATGGCACAAAAACAAGACACGCCTATATCCATAAACCCCGCCCCCTAACCAATCCCAGCGAGGAGGGAGGGATACTTTTATCCAATCATCGCGCGAAGGGGCGGGGCTGGTCGGAATACACGTGAAGGGGAAAAACTGCCGGCTCTATCAGTGGGCGTGGTCGGCACGCGCACTGACCGTTTGTCTGTTGGCTCGCGCGCCGGAGAGCAGCATCCGTTATTCAGCGGTTTATTCATTTTATTATTTTACTTCAGAAATAAAAGTGGAATTAATAGTCATTCAGCAAAGATAAAACAGAGAAATTACTACTCGGTAAGTCAGCTCAAACTATTTCACGTTTTAAAAGTGTTTTACGTTTTTTATTCGCAGTTTGGCTGATGATAAACGTCTTAAAGGGATATCTGTCTGTGGTCTGTATAAACTTTACAGCTTTTTAAGGTATTTTTTCAATTTTTTCACTCATTTGTGGTCTCTAATGTGCTTCTGATTGTGTTTTGACCGAAATGTCAGCTGTATTAACTCTGTAACAGCTAATTATGCTTTACTAATGTTAAGATTTTGTAAAGCCAAATATCTGAATGTTCAAAAAAGTCTCTAAAAGTCTTTTTTTATTGGCTTTATAATCCAAAATAACTCCCAAACAAGCCCACATTACCATGAATTACCATGAATTTAACCATGAATTAAAAAACTATATATATATATATATATTTTTTTTTTTTTTTTATTACAACTATTTATTACAACTATTGTTTATTTCTTAATTTTCTAATGCTTTTTTTATTTATTATTATTTTTCAAAATATATAGTATTATTTGCAGAATACACTTTACATTTATCCACTTAGCTCCCCTGTTCTGCTCATTATTTCCCCAAAACTTTACATTTTATATGTATTAAAGTATGCAATTATGTTATAAAATCACTTGTTGGATCCTACTGTACTGTGTGTGCACATTGCCGATATAAAGTAAAATAAACAAGTAAATCAGATCATTCACCCCCTAATAATTAAGGCACGATATGGCAATATAAACAAAAATGGAAAAAGCAACTTTGAAGCTGAATATTTTTAGTCCATCTGAATATAAAATAACTAAACAAAGCAAAGCCACAATATTTTTCTTTGTTTGTGATGTGTAACGTCCTCTGATTGTGTCCTTTTCCTGTTATGCAGTTTGCTTCCATACATGAACCTACAGTGATTTGACTGATCTGGACAGTCACGTCCACTGAACCACCTTATGTGGTGTTATGTCTGATGTGTATTTTAAATATTCATGTTTGGGTGGAGTGGGGTTGATCGGTTTTGTTAGGAAGCAGATAAATATAACTTTCAATAATTTTTGGTGTTGATGTTTGCTAATATTTTGGTCAGGCTGCTATCATTGCAAATAACTTCTTTGGAAATCCGATTACCTAGGCTCTTCAAGGGCACTGACCGCATCTCCCATAACTGTCAGTTTCACAGCAGAAGATGAATGGATGGCCAGATGGATGGGGAGGATGAGGCTTTAGCATGGGTGTAACATCTTTGGAGTGTGTTTCATGGCTTTTGCACATCAAAGAGGGCTGAGCTGGGGTGAAACTGAGTGTGCAGTTGACACATATGAACACGTCCTTGAGAGGGGGATCATCTTGGCATTGCCTTCAGAGCAGACTGTGACATTCTTATCTGTAAGACGGCAGATGGAGTGCAGTGCAATGTCTATTGTTCTTTATTAAACTGCAGATAGTTAGTAACTTATCCCGGCAAGGCCAACATTGCATAGGCTGTGCCTGTTCAGGGTGTACAGAGGCTTTGTTCAGAGTGTTGTAGTACTGTCAAATTGATGCACTTTTCTATGAAAATTTCTATGAAATGTGTACTGAAATGCATAAATCTATTTTCTAGCTTTGGGATATGGGTTATATAAATACAATATGAAAAAATGAGATTCAAATCAGAGATAATGTAGATAAAGACTGTCTCCATCACTCATGCAGTGAATTTCTCCTTTAGGGAACTTGTGGTCTGGGTGTTGGCTGATTTTTATTGTCCTTGTTGTTTCAAGACCGAGGGAATTTTTAAGCTTATGGGAAACAAAACTTGAAATAACATTAGCAAGAGGATGATGTGTAATGGCATATTGTAAGATTTAGATAAATGCATGTCCATCCATCCATTTTCTGCCGCTTGTCCCAAATGGGGTCACGGGGGAGTGCTGGCGTCCAACCCAGCGCACACAGGGCAAGGACGGGGGACGCACCCTGGACAGGTCGCCAGCCCATCGCAGGGAGGAGCGGGACGGGGACGGCACCTTGCTCAAGGGTACCTCAGGGCAACCCACTGGGAAGGGGTTCGAACCCCCAATCCTCCGATCATGTGGCCGACGCCCTAACCACTGCTGCCCCTAGATAAATGCATGTCATCTTTGAATACTGACCTTTGTCCAAAGAAATTTCACATTTTTGAAAGCCTTTGTCTCAGTAAAGCCTTTTGGGATGGTTTCATTTAAAAACAAAATGAGAGATTTAAGGAAGTGCTTTTAAGATGGATCCCATTCCCAGCTTGGTTGTGGTGAGCTTTATGAAGCGAAACTCTTTTTTTTGGTGTGGTTTTACATTTTAAAAGGTGTGAGTGGAATTTAATATGGGAAAATAGCTTGGCTGTTCTATTTCTTTGTGGATTTTGGACATCCGGTTGTTTTTTATTTAAAGAAGTTTAAAGGCTAATGTTTAGTTTCCTCCCATTTGTAGGTGAATCTTTCTACTTCCTTTCAGATATGGACTTCACTTTGTACTTCTCACACAGTCCTGGACTAATGTTTGAATGGCTCTGATTTATATATGAAAATCTGTTTCTGCTTATCTAAGCATCTGTATTTATTTATCTCTTTGCCTCTTATCTGTTCCACAGATTGTGGCCATTAGATAGGCTAAATCAATGCCTGGTTTTATCTTGACTGGTGACCCGTTTCACATCACATGCCAATCTTTGTCCCTGTGTAGTTTTATTGTTTCACTGTGTACCCTGAAGTCTGTCTTTAAAATAAAGGTTATTAAAATGCATAGGAAATTTTCCAGTTACAGGCTCCACTCTTTCAGAAATGTTCCAGAGTCTGCAACATTACTGTGAAGATTTAATAGAATTCAGTCACAAGACCATAAGTACAGTGAGGTACTGAAGCTGGATCATCTGTTCTGCAATAATGACTGCACTGCACCTCTTCCCCAAGGTGAAGGATTAAGCTCCATCACTCCAGAGTCTTTTTACTCCTCTTGTCATTACACTTTTGGTCTTTTGCTTGTACATGCCTGATTTAATCACTATTAAAATCACTATTTATTCACGCATTCAATGCTCTCGTTCAAAATCAATACACAGGCTAATTAGGATAGCATACAGTGAGGTATATATGGTGTACATAGGAGTTTTTATAATAGAGAGTGTGTTCCCAGGGCCAATATAGTAGTTTATTTAAACTGAATGTATTCTAATTCTATATTTACATTTTCTTTCTAATTTTGTTTAACATTTTCTGCTGTTGGATCAGTCTATTCAGTCTAATTGTGCGGTTACATAAGCGATATCCCTTGGGATCAGTAATGTTTTTCTGATTCTGAGATAAGAATTAAGACAGCCTTATTGGATGATGTACATTTCATAGCTTAAAATGCTGGTTATCCCTGCGATGGGCTGGCGACCTGTCCAGGGTGCGTCCCCCGTCCTCGCCCTGTGTGCGCTGGGTTGGACACCAGCACTCCCCCGCGACCCCATTTGGGACAAGCGGCAGATAATAGATGGATGGAAAATGCTGGTTATGTATAGAGCTCACTAGGTAGACAGCCCAGTGACGTACACAGAGCTATTACTAGAGAAGTGACTGCTTATTTTGTATTTTTTTGGTAATTTGTTCATTCACACATTTCCATAAATTTGTTTTAATGTGGGGGAAATTTTGAGTGCAGTCAGATAAAACATCAGAGAACTGGGCTAGTTAGCTGTAGAATCAGCTATTTGTTGCTGTTCGCAGTTTCCCTCGGATTCATTGAAATAGGTCTCCTGTGCTTGAGGCCAAGTTAAATTCTATGGTATTTGTGTTAGCAGCTGTGTTTTATTGTTACTTATAATCACAGTTTACCTAGAGGGTTGCTGCCAAGGTTACAGTGAAGCTGCTGAGATGCCTTCCTTTAAGCCCAGAATATTTTGTGGAAGGCTTAGCCCTAAATTAACCCCTATGTTGTGTCTCCTAAGGCCTTTTTCTTTTTTTCCTGTCCTGCAGTCTTCTCCAACCGCTCTCTGAGGATGATTTGTGCCTTGGGCACTACTTTTTTCTCCTTCAGTGAAGTCTAAAATCACGTACTGTCAAGATGAGCCAGTTGTTTTCATAGTATAGGAGGAAGAGGGTCATTGTCCCTTTTTGACAGTAAGGACATGCTGAGGCTTGAGGTCAAGATGCAGGATGTGGTTCTCGGAGATCAGTTTTCTCTTGCATTGTTTACATTGGGGTAGTGTTACTGTGTTTAGTGCAGGGCTACATGATGCTGTAGAAATGTAAATGAATACATCAGATGAGACTTTAAGCTTTAACACAATGGTGCCACTTGAGGCTCTTCCACTGCAGGGGCTGTAAAGTATTTTCACTGGGGGATTTTATTGCTTCGATTCCCACCCTAGATTGTTTGAGGACAAATTGAGCAGGCGGGCATATAGCATCACATTGTTATGGGCATTTCTGTTATGCTGGTGAGAGGCTGATGTTCAGCTTTATTCCTTTAAGATACTTGAATGCCATCATGCTTTCTGACCACCTGCTATAATTAATGGGCTCTCTGAGTCACTACAGAATTAAATGACAGAATGCGCTGGGATAGGCTCCGGCACTGCCTTGACCATAATCAGGACAAGTGTCTATGAAAACGAGTGTGAAAGTGATTTTAATAGGATTTTCCTCTGTTCAGATTACTTAAACATGCAGGTTGTGCAACAGCTGTTTCTCATATTGATACTGAGTCCAACTCATGACTATATATTAAGATGTTCCCCTTTTGGTTAGTTGGTCAGGATGTTGGTACAATCTATTAATTTTGTTCAATGTGCACATTCTCAAGTGCAGCCTATGGAAAACAAAGGGAGCCCCGGAAGGTGAAATAACATTAGTGAGTGGACGCTACGTGCAGTTAAGTTAGTGTGAAAAGGCTATTGTAAACAAGTGTGAAAGTGATTTTAATAGGATTTTCCTCTATTCAGATTACTTAAATATGCAGGTTGTGCAACAGCTGTTTCTCATATTGATACTGAGTCCAACTCATGACTTAGATATATATTAAGATGTTCCCCTTTTGGTTAGTTGGTCAGGATGTTGGTACAATCTATTCATTTTGTTCAATGTGCACGTTCTCAAGTGCAGCCTTTGAAAAACAAAGGTAGCCCCGGAAGGTGAAATAACATTAGTGAGTGGACGCTACGTGCAGTTAAGTTAGTGTGAAAAGGCTATTGTAGTAATTGGGGCTTAGTTGTCTCAAAAGTATTTTTTGTTCCTTCCTCTCCTGCTGTTTCCTGTGTGTGGAGGAGTGGAGAGGGAAAGAAAGAGAGAGGAGGACACAGACCACCCAAAAAGAATGTCACCAATGTGCTCTCTCGCACATTATCTTTTTCACAAATGTCATGTATGTTCGTCGGAACATGGAAAATTGTGACTGGGTCATTTAAAATTAAGTTTCCCACAGAAAAAAAAAAAAAATCTTTCATATTTTTATTTCACCCTGGCATAGCAAATGGAATCACTGGGTGACCTAACGGGCTCGTTTACAAACCAGAAATGGTTGTGTTATTTCTAGAAGAACAGAATAAACCCATCTAGCATTTTGGCACAAAATATAGTGAAAGCTGATTTTATTATTTACGGAAGTCAACTGAATGCTTTTAAATACTGTTGAAAGAATCTGTTAGAATACTACCAGCAAATCTGCCACAGTTTTCTGTCTCTGGATTAGGGAAGGTGTGGTGAAATGCATGTTATTGAGTAGCTTCAAATCCATGTTGACAGTTATCCTTTGTTATGACAGGGGTGTGCGGAATTTGACCATTTGTTTTAAGCTACTACAAGTGATGATAGAAAGAGATAATTCCTTTATTTTCAACTTGATTCTGACGTTATTTTTAGTGCTTTGAGCTCTGGTCCTTAAGAAACACTGCTCTTTCAAGAAATTTCTGGGAATTTTTTTTCAGCATTTCCAAAGAACACTGTTCTCAAAGATGTTTTGACGTGTTCTCCAATGCACACATACAAATAATAGCACAAGAACAAAAGACAGGGTGGACGTTTGGGCTGAAATGTTTAGTTAATGATTGAGAGGAGATACAGTGGGGTTCTCACACTTACAACAGGCTTCTTTCCTTAGTTCTTAATTACAGGTTAATAGAAATGTGAGCTGAACAATAAAGTGTTTTTCACATGTTCCATATACTGGTATATATATATATATATATATATATATACATTACTTAGGACAATAAAAATATATACTGTAGTTCTTAGTTTTTCCTTTTTTTATTTTAGCTACTTATGAACAGGTGGCAGCTTTGGTCCGCTAGCCAGAGAGCCAGATAAGATATCACTAGTCAGGCCCTTTGCCATATAACTGCACTCAGTTTGCGTGTCTTAGTCAGGGAACTGGCACAGCAACAAACATTGTCAGTGGCAAGTGGCTCAATAGCCTATTGTATTGCTTCTCTATTATCTTAATTAATTGCCCCTTATCTTCATCAAGTCAACAATAACAGAGTTCTGCCAAGTAGTGGGCTTCCTTCCCAACGTGCATCTGAGTAACCCTGCTGCCTGGCGCCGACTTCAGGAAGACTCAGAAAGAGGCTGGAAGTGACTCCATGTGGGGCAGACTGGGGAAGGTTTCCTCTCTTCACGCACCAAGCTGTAGATCCAAAGAATAGTAATAGACAGAGAGATGCTGTAGTACATTCCCCCTAAATTCTCTAGTGTTATGACTTGGAGCACTCCAGAGCATTATTGTCTCACCAGAAACATCTATTTGTGACACGATAGGGAAATACAGTTGACGTCTATGTTTCGCTCTCCATTGTTCTTGGTTTTAGTGTGACTCCACCAGTGCAAGTAGATTAAGCAGCTGTTTGTTCTTGTATTACAGTGATTACTATGGGGTGCCACAGTGTTTGAGGTACTGAACCCCCCTAGGATTTAGAGTTTTCTATAGCATGGGAACATGATATCTGTGTGGTTGCTTGCAGTGACAGGGTGGTTGGTTTTAGTATGCCTGTGGCTATGATCACAGTGTTCAGGCTTCAGCTCATAGATAAAATGGGAAACAGTCCTGTTGATAACTAGCTCACTGTCAAAGCTTTAGATAAGCTACTTGAGCATGTGTTCTTTAGCTGCAAACCTACTACTAAGAAATCTGCAGTCACAGCTCCTGAGAAGGGGAAATGAAGTCTGTTCAGTGAACACACTCTATTGGGAAAAACAAATCAGAATGTGAGGAAAGGATGAGGAAAGGTGTTTTTCCTCATTTTTCTGTGCTTTTGAGACTTTTTGTGTTTGCTACATGATGTAGATATCATTGTATAATGATTGGTCAGGAGTGAAGGCCTTACCTACTGTGGTGTGCACTATTTACATTATATTCTGGTCTTATACTCAGGTTAACATAGAAAATATGTAACTTTTCTTAAAAAACAATATGCATGACATTATTTAGTTCGTTTTTTTTTGTCAACAAAAGAATAGTCACCCTATTTAAAAGGCTACATCAATTATTACTATTTTTTAAAATATTTGATATACAATATTTTAAAGATGAAATGAATGAAGAAAAACAGGAGGAAAAAAGGAAATAAAAAAAGGGAAGGATTGCATAATAGACTGAAATTCCATCAGTTATCAAACACAGAATTGCTGCTCTTCACAGTCTCTCTAAAACTAATGATACTAATATTGCCCATGATATACCCCAAAATGGGTACTGTGACAGGATTTATTACAGTAATGATGCCATATTGTATTATTGCCCAACTTTACACGTGACCTCTACAAGACTTTGGACTAAGCTGTCTGATTAACTTCTTTATTTCTTTCTCTTCTAAACCCAACAAAATTTCTGTAGCTCAGCTGACACCATTAATTCCACGCATAGTCTCCAGTGACGGGGGCCCTCACCTGGAGCAGAAACAGAGATGGCTCCTCCTTGCACTGTGCACCACAGGGTACCAGGTTGACCCCTGTGGTCTTGGTTTGTCAAAGAAAGCTCTGCAGAGAACCTCATATCCCCTTACTGTTTTTTTTCTCATTTTATAACAACCAGCAGTGGAATTCCTCAGGCCAAAAGGGCCCAGATAAATCAGGTGGAGATTATGTGGAAGTATGCATCAGACACTCTTACGGGTGGAGATAAAAACCAATTGTCAGAGGCTTGCTTTTCGTCTCTGATTTACTTCCTATCTTGTATCATCTTGCAGACTTTTTCACTGTCATGGTGAGGGGAACGAAGGCCCATGGACGTAATGGCTATAACCAAAGGATTAAGGCTGCACTCGTAATTTTGCATTCCACATTCGATCTGCTTTGGATTAGGTGTCTTTGTGTAAATCATTTGCGTCACACTGCATAAGTCATCACAATGCTGACCTCCAGTGAGCAGTACTTACATCAGGGAGTTTGACTGTAGCGTCTATAATTTTGCATCAAGTATGTCATGAGCTCCAGTGAAATAATACAGGGATTAGCAAATTGCTTTAAGAAAATGCTGCAGGTAATGGTAATTGTTCACTTGCTTTACTTTTTGACCTCTTATGCCTTACTGCATATAAACAAAACATATGCATCTGAACTACAAGTAAATTTCTCAACCAAAGGCCATGGCTATAGATAATATACACTCTGGAAGTACTTTTCTTAATTATGGCACAGATTCTAGGCTTCCTTGCACAAAAGGCACTTCAGTGCAAAATACTTGTTATGAAGTCTACACAAGGACATCAATCTCTCATAGATTACTAGCATTTCTGTCCAGCTTGCATAGACCAAACCAATAATTAAGGACTTTGGCGTTAGTATTGTGTTAAAAGGCTAAGTGCCAATCACCACAGAAAATGTCAGACAGAGAGGGCTGTGAATGAGCTTTATGTTGTTTTGAACAAACTAGATGTTGTCAGTCTGAGTTAGTGTAAGTACATTTGCCGTTTGAACAAGAGACAGACAACTCAAGCTTCCTCTATAGGGAATTATGAGAATGTAGATTATGGGTGGTGGGGCTTCCAAGCTGTCTGGAATGAGGTCACTTGGACCACCAGGGAAATCTAACTGTGTGATCATAACATACTGTAGGCTAAATCATCTGTCAAGAAGCAATACATTTACATTGCCTATGCTCTGAGAAACATTGCCTGTGTTTCCATTTGAGGGCTAAAGTGAATTTGTATTTGCGTTCCATTCTGCAACCATTAACCCCTGGCTTCTAATGCTGAAACCTTTGCCATATTTCAGCTGCTTTT
The DNA here is from genome assembly GCA_017165825.1 of Hepsetus odoe. NCBI lineage: Eukaryota > Metazoa > Chordata > Actinopteri > Characiformes > Hepsetidae > Hepsetus > Hepsetus odoe. Next base: position 8,267,968 of record CM029393.1, on the reverse strand, counting down.
ATTTTATCTGAGTTTAAACTACAGATTTTATAAGACTGGAATTCTAATACTTTGTAAACAACTCCATTGCTTCTGGAAAAAGACGCCTTGTTATCAGTTTGGATAAAGTTCCTACAATACATTTTTACTTTATTTGACCTCTTCAGTTGGGTTAACTGCTTTGATACCTCTTCTGTTTATTGTTAGCATGTGTTGTGTTTATAAATTACACAGATCCCTTCAGATAAAACTGAAATGGGACCTTTTGATGTGGGTTTTGGCAAGCACACAGGTTTATTGTTTTAGTCTTCACACTGAAGCAAATTGGTTTGAAGTATAGCAGGTGTTGTCTCCTCTTCACTTAGTCTAGACCAAACAACAACTAAAGCCACATATTGCGTCTAGACAGGGATGTCAACAAGCTGCCTTTCACTAGTTATAACTCCTGCTGAGAGAGAAGTCAGTATTTATAGTGTCTCAAAGTTTTAGCTTTGATAGGATCAGCTCTTACTTCTCCATTCAATTGAAGTTCACGAAACAATATTCTCAATATTTTCTCCTAGTTGTTTGTTAAATATGGCTTCTTACAAGCTGAGCAGTGTGGCGTTTGCACCTTGAACATCGCACAAGCACCGTAGATGTCATGGAGGCCTTAGGCTCTGTTGCTGTAAATCTGTTAGAGGAAGTCTCCTCTGTGGATCTTCTCAAAGCATCTAATGGGAAAATCGCAACCATCCTCCATTAGCGTAGTCCTGCTGTGTTTGGAACGGAAATCATTGAAAGGAGGTGGTATCCCCCAGGCTGTGCAGAGCAACGAGGTCAGAATACAATTGTTTTCTATGTTTGTTCTCCACACTAACTCTAATCAAATTTGGTTGCCATAGCAATTGAGGAAACCAGGAGAAATGATGTACATTGCATTTCTTTACTTTCCTATTACCGCACAGTTAAGATCCCTGTAGCTGAAGTGGGCTCGGTTATGGATGCACTGTGGAATTCAAATGCCACAAAAGGAGGGATCTGCAGCAAATCTGAACTGTCATTTGAATAACTTTTGGGATTCAGAGAATGCATTGTTCCCTTCTTTAGGAATTTCATTCTAATATCTCCTGTCTGAGGTGATTACTTTAGCTGTGGGGATTTTCTTTTTCTAAACCCAAACTTTTCATATGCCATCTCATCCAATAGACATTCCTGTTTAAAATATACATTCCACACTGTCTGTTTATTTTGCTGCGGTCAGAAGGTATAAGCCTCAAAGCAATGTTTGTGAACAGTAAAGCCCAAGTATTTGGGTGCAAATTGACAGATTACTTACCCTTTACTTTTTTCATAGCCAGCATATGCTGTAGTTTAATGATTCCCACATCACACCAAGACCACTTTCTTATGGACACAGCAGGGGTGCGAGTGATAGAGTGACAAGAAAAGAAAAGGTCTTTCTTTCATTCCAAGGCTTTGTGGTGACAAGACGTCATTCGGGGAGCTTATATGAAAATTGGTCTGCTGCAGAATACCAAATGAATCAATGTGAATTCCCTCCACCCAGCTTAAGGAAATGAGATGTGCTGAAATTGTTCTGCGTTGTGCACAATTAGTGGCTTGTATAGAGTGAGTGGGGCTCTTGGAAACACAGAGGATTAAGAATGAGATTGAGCAGGGATGTGAGAGCTGTCAGTGAGCCAAATTGTAAATTTGCACTACACTAGTATGTTGGATTGCATGTTAGCCAACATTTAGTGTGAAGAATTTGTATAGATTGTATGATGTTGACAAGTTGCAGCATAATTTGAAGACATAATCTGAAGTAGAGAATGTGTTGAAATCACGTCTGGCTGATGATAACATCAGTATTCCAATGGAAAAGTAACAAGCTGCTGATCCTTACAAATGATAAATATATCTCTGAGATTTCACTTTGATTGTATACCATCTAAGCTGGGAAGTACAGCCAAAGATTTCAAAGCTGCAAAAAGAAGTCTGGTATTATTTGTAAGACTCGAATATGCTGTCTGCTTTTGAATAAAGCTAGTTCGTGAATGTTTGTTAAGATACCATAAGACTATAGTCATACAATCTGCATGAACATTTTAAATGTGTTATCATTCTAGCAAACAATCCTCCCCTTTAGAAAGCTTATTTAGAGGAGGGAAAATGAAGGATCTATCTTTAAACCAAGTGATTTTCCTTACACTTTTCATTGTGGAACCAGTCGAGAACTTTATTATCAGATAGTTATGCACTTTCTCCTTTGACCATATCTTAACCCTATAGTGCAAAGTTTAGGAGAAACATTTTAGTCATAGAATTTGAACTTAATGAAGGGGGAATCTATCTCACACACTATCAAAAGCACATCCTGAGAAGTTCCTCACTGTTATAAATATCTGTGAGATGTCAGTTGGGGCATGGCAATGGAACATACAGGGAATGAAACCCATGTTTTAATTTTTGCTTGTTTATATTAAATTAACAACCTGTTCCTTTTAATATGCTTTATTGATTTTAATACCCCACTCTTTTTCTGTGTGAGTCCTTTATTTTGTAGATAATCAGATAAATTTTAAGCACTTACTTTTACCCTTTCAAGCAAAGCCTCCACAAGGCACAGGATAGAAATGCCCCCATGTCTACTTTTGTCCTAATAGCAGCTCCTGGATGTTCTCAAAGTCAAAACATCTGAAGTGGACAGTAAATCTCCTTGTTTCTATGGCTACTCACCTCACCAAATGTGGGGATCTGGAGGAAAGTCCAGTGCTTTGGTTGGCCTTGTGGCCTGGTATGTGAAGGAGTGCAGCGTGCTCCAGGCCAGCACTCCACCCTAAACCTGGAGAAGAGTTGCTTTTTGTTATTTCAGAAGACTAGGTCACTTGGCTGATGGTGAAGCACTGCAGTCTATGAGAATGAATTACTCCACACACTGTCTGACACACAATCAAGTCAAAGGATTTTGTTTTTCATAATTTCACTGAAGTTAATTGTCAAATGAACCAAGCACAACTTAAAATCATTTGCTATCATGGCATCTTTGCAAGCAGACATTTACGAGAGTGTATATTGGAAAATATAATTGCATTTATGTCTCTGTTCCAATATTCACACCAATATTCCCTTCAATATTTGTTTTCATCAAATGACACATAGATAGTCTCTTCTTCCTATTGCAGAGGGCACATTTAATCTGCTGCATAGATTTTATCATTTGTAACATTGACAAATATGTCAGCCAGAAAAATGTAATCTGGCTGTAATAAATATTCACTCATTCAGAATATAGTTTAAACGATCTTAACAGTAGGTTACATTTAGTAGGGATAATACTTGCGGTCCTTTTTTCTTTCTTATCATCAAGAGGTTTAAGTTTTGGCTAGCAGTAATAGTAACCTGACCTGGTGCCTTATTTTTCTTTGCCATGGAAGTTACTGGCAGACATTTATTGGCTTCTTAACATCCTGCCTGCTCAGTATTTTCTCAAGATGATGCACATAAAGCAAGAGCACAGCTGATACAGTTGACGGAACAGTAGACCAGCCTTATTAGCAATAAGTGATAGCTTACTATAGTACAGGCCGCATCAGTAAAAGGTCAACTAAGGAAAGTTTTCCTTCCAAATTCATGTGTTTGAGCTTTGTAATGAAAAGAATTTGTATAACTTAGAAATTGTTTGCTTCTAAAGCTCTTTTTGTTTACATGCCCTGTCCACGTTAAGTGGCTGTCTTTGTATGTGCTTAAGCCGGGGGACCCAGCTGCTCATTTTTCTACTGGTTGGGTGCAGTGTTGTCAGATCTCAGGATGGCAGGTCACAGCTAACTAAAGATTCCAATGAGAGGAGTAACCTTTATCCCCCACACCCCCTTGGTCTGCAGGACTGCATGACATGCATTGTTCTTCTTCATCTTTTATACCATATAATGATTGCTTATTTTTAAAGAACTATATTTTTCCTTGGCAAAGGCTGATTGCTGAATTTTACAATCAGAATATCCCCCAATAAGAGATTACCACATTAAAATGTCACCAATCAAATTGATCATGTTAAATCACATTAAAATATTGAATGATTATTCATTTTAATGAATCACAGTCATTTAATAAAATATGTAATCATACATGTATGATTTGTCATTGTAATCTCTATATGTCTGATCAGTCTGATTCAATTAATATCACATATTAAATGATTACTGAAACTATGGAGAAAACTGCTACACTATCAGCTTATGTTCCAGGCCAACTGAGAAATTGTTCAACACTTTTACTGTAAAGAGAAAGAGTGTCTTAACTATTAAAAGGCACTTTCGGGGTTTAAATAAAAAAATAGATCTGCATACAGCTCTAATTTGTGTGAAGAAAGCCATCTTGGACATTTTTGAACAAACATTTTAATAAACATTTTTAACTGCTTATTAGATATAAGTTGAATATAAATATATTTCAAAATGTAATAGACTTTAAATATGTACTTTTGCTAAATTAACATCAAAAAAGCAATAATCATCTCAAATGTACTTCACAAAAACACCATTGTCACGCAGAATGTCTGATTAATTTTCTTGCGTCAGGAAAGGTGACAATGTCTTAAGTAGTGGGGCGTCATTGTCAAACCGGTGACCGATTGCTAAAGCACAGATAGGGAAGGCTTCCTGCTGATCCCTTCATTCTGACCAAGGCCTGAAAGGGAAATGAAGGCAATCATCCATTACACTGACAGCACCCCACACTGCATTCAGCTCAACAACAGCCATTGTGTCACTGCCTTAGCCTCTGTATGTTTCTTATTTTTTCAGCTTTTTAACAATGGTCTATTTGAACTTGTGTGTTTGGTCTTGATCAAGAGCTTGATGACAAGCAAGACATGTCTTGATATTATTTTACCAACTATTTGAATGTTTTTTAAACTTTAAACTCGCAGGTTAAATCTTATTCTGATTCTTTAGTGATGATAGTCTAAAATCAAGATAATTTTAACTAAAAAATGATTTAGCATTGCTCATGATATTGAAAGATGCCATTTGTCAACTTTAGTGCAATTAAATGTAGTTAGGATTGGGAAGCTGTAGGCTAGCCTTCATCCAAGGATGCCACAGCAGAGAAAACAGTACTTGCCCAAATTTCGTCACATATAGGCAGCCTCGTCACATGGAAGTGCTTCAGTATCAGCTGCTTCCTGTTCCTGATGTGTGATGCTTTTCCCACAACTTACGTGTTTGTTTTCTTTCCTTGTATTCAAAAAGCTGTTGACCAGCTTTTGTCTGGGTCACAGGAACTGAAGCATTTAGACTTCTTTAACTTTACTTCAAGAGGTATGCAGTTTTTTCTAAATTCATGACTGTATATGTCATTGTTTATCACGCAGGTTTTTTTTCACACAGTATGACAGTAATAGCCAAAAAAAGGTTGGTTGTTTATTTGGATAAGATTTTATAGTATATTCATTTTACAGATTGCCACATACACTGCTAAAATGAATGCAAAGCAAAGTCTACCAGAACTCAGCTAAACATCCCTAATACACATCAGAAGTTATGCTGAAAGAAAAGGTAAAACTTTTACACTTATGAAATTGTGTTGAAAAAAAAGATCATTTAAAAAAAATGTTGGTCAAACTTTAAATCCAAATTCTATGGGTTAGGTTGACGGGAATGCAGAAACGTGCAGTAGTTTCAGATTCCGTACTAGTTAAAAAAAAATACTCTTCCCATGGCTGTAAAAAGGCAGCACTTAGAAAGACAGCATGCCAAAAGTCTCTTTAGAGTCATTAATGATGATTGAAACCGTATTTCTTGTTCCTTATAAATCAAGGTCACTGAAGAAGGGGAACTCCTGTTTTAATGGGGACTTATAGGGTGTAACTCAAATACCTTCTTTTCTCCCACAAATCCCATGCTGCTGTTCACAATAAAATAGAATCTCTAAATGAACATTTAGCAAGATTTTTGTATTAAGGTCATATTTCTTTTTCTTTTAATGTCAGACCAGTTGCTTCTAACTTGCAGAGAGCATGTTTTGTCAAGAATGTTAGTTTGCTTCCTTTTCTAGGAAGATGAATGCTTCTGCAGTGATTTGGGGGATGTTAATAACGTTCCCTGAGCTCGTTTAAAGCTGAGCACCTGCACTCTGGCTGTTGCTGTAAATCCAGTTTCAGGCGTGCGTCCAGAGGCTGTGGAAGACAGGACCTGGAGCACATATCATCTTAGGGCTTAACATGTTACCAAGCTGTTGCCATAAAACTGTCACCTCCTTCAAGCTTTTGATGCTCCCCAATCGTTTTCCTATACATCTGAGAATCGTTGGTAGGACTTATGAACAAGGAGGGAGGGAGCAAGGCAAATTTTCTTGCAGAAAGTTTGATGTTGATTTTCTCGATAAATGTCCAAAATACCTAAAAATGTCAAAGGCCTCTTTTCTAGAAGCAGTTGGTTTCTATCACATATTCTGTTGGAGTAGCAGCTTAATTGGTGTATCTTTTGAGATCGTTATGGGATGGAAAGAAAGTGCTTGTGTGCGTTTAGCATAAGTTTAGCCCTAAGCTCATTTTACTCAGGTTTTAAAATCTCCCCGGGGGTTCTAGTGTTAGCATAAGTGTGGCTCACTCCACAATAACCACTGCATGGGAAAAAGCCTGGCACAGAAAGCCAGCACAAAGAGGACTATCCATTCAATGAGCTTGCCTATTTTTGGTCTCTCTCCACCAATGTAGAGCAAGAATATTGCTAATGACGTCACATTTTTCATGAATAGGTTTTTTAGTGTCTCTATCATGCTTTTTCTCAAAGAAATCTGTTTGTGTTGTTTATATTGGAATTATAAGAGCAGTTCAAGTGTTTTAAGGTTGCACAAGCAATTTGTTTACATATTGTGACCTCTGCTGGGAAGGGGAATAAAGATTGCTGGGGGCTGATTAGCCATGGGAAAACTTCTCTAAACAATGCCTCAGTTTCCCCCCTTCCGTATAAACCTTGTTCAGAGGAGGTCATACACTGGTACACTGCTCACATGTTACGAAATGAGGTATCAGCTTTCTGGCAGTTGGGATAATCATGTTTGCCCTTCAGGACTCTGTTGCCCTTAAGTACCTGCCATCACTTCTTGTGCTGAAGCACTTTTAACAAGCTCTGCTGACCTCAGAATGTCATCTGCCATGGAGTATGGTTCTACAGATGGAAACGTGCAGTTAGATTAAAGGGCATTTAATCTAACTGCACGTTTCCATCATTAAATGCCCCAGAAGTTCACTCAGATCTGAAAACTTCCCCAGGTCTTGTTTCATGATGCAGAGGCTTCATCTGGAGCCCTCTTAAACGCTGAAGCTTAGAATTCTCTGGTTTAAAGGAAATTAAGAAAATCGCTTTTTTCCCACCTTGTGTGGTCACTCCTAAGGACTTTAAGTGTTCAGGCATACTTTAGCTACAACTGGACACATTTTATCACAAATTGCTCTTGCTTTATGTGCATCAGATGCTTGTTTACACAGTAACGATGTGTAGTTTCTACAATATCAGTATACAGCGTACCCATAAAATTTGTGTGCATCTACTTCCGTTCTTCCCCGCCCTCTGGTGAATACAAAATTTGAAACAAGTTATGTTAGTTATGTTATGTTATGTCAATTTATGTTAACAATGTATTGCTAAGCCTCCTGTTTCTGAGTCATTTATGTTTTCTCCACAGCAGCTTAAAGGTAATGTGACAGGGAAGACATCCTGAATCTGAAGCAGAGGAACTGGAGATGAAGACTTTGGGATTGTGGAGGACAGGGCAACTGTTTGCTGTTCTGCTGCCATTTCTGTTGCCTGCCATCCGAGCCAGTGGGAGCCAAAATGGACCACGACTGCAGCTTTCCTATACAGGTCAGAATCCCTCATGGTTTTTGGACACATTTTAATTTCCTCATATGTTATGTTCTTAAATGATCTTGATATTTGTAAGCACATAAAGCTAAAAGCAGTCCATGCTTATTTTTTTCAAACTCTCTTAGAAAAAGAGGTCAGCTTCATTTCACAAATTCATGACGTTTATTTCTGAACAGACATTACAAAGCTAGTTCCTCTACTATCGTCCATACCCAGCAGCAAGTGACACTAAATTCTTTCCACCTCATAAAGTTTAAACCACACCCAGACTCCATCAGCACTATAAAAGTTCAGTCATCAAGTTATACTGACCAGCATCAATCCCTTCCCCAGTAGTGCTAACAGTAAATACAATGCCATTAGCTGAGGTTCCATACATAATCACTTTTGCGTTCTTAAATTGTTGTAACATTATAAAGCCATTTCTGAAATGACAACGTTGGTATTGTTTATCAGATCCCTTTCAAAATAGTTTTTAACATACTACCTCATCACCATAGGAGCATGGCCCAATATACATTGGTAACTGTGCCCTCATTAAAATGCAGCACAATGCTGCTCCTGCTTCCCTACAGTAGACAGCACTGATGATATTTCCAAGTCATTACATGCTCTTTAGGCTACAATGGCAGATTAATAAAGTAGTCAGGTAGATAATGAAGATTAGTGTAAGGAGTGTATCTAGTAGTGTAATGAAAAACTGTATATCAATTGCTTTAGAAAATGGATCATCTTTAAATAAATATATAGATCAAAGGGTTTGTTGTATCCCATTGTTCAAAGAAAAAGTCAGTAGAACAAGGCCTAAGAAACTGCACCCCTACTCGCCTTATGCAGGCCACTGAAATATCTACAGAAAAAAAACTTACTTTACCCATTTTTTGCTTATTGTTATCACCCACATGCACATGGTCAGCAGTTACAGCTTCCAAAATCACAAAATCCATGAGATAAAAAAAGTCTCTGGTGAGACAATCCTGGGCATCCAAACAGGGTGTTTGGTCATTCCCGCCACACTGGCGCTCATCCCTAGAGCTTCTTTTGTTATCAGCTCATCCCAGTCAACCTCCGGTACTGACCCCTAGTACCTTCCATAACCAACCAGGACTTGGCTGGCTTCCTGACAGGAAAGTTCCATACAGAAAGGCGTCAGACAGTTTTTTATCCTCTCTACGGCCAACGTGTTTCCCATTATCCTGAAGGGGATTAATGCTAGGTCTCAAACATATGTATCGTCTTAGCACTATTTTTAAAGACAAAAGAAATACAGACCTTCAAAGGTGGGCTGAGAGACATCAAACCCAGATGTTATTTATAAATGGAGAGGGGTGACTTTTGTTTTTGCCAGTATATTTAAAGAGGTCAAGATCCTCACATAGGGAAGGAATGATAAAAAGAAGAAAAACAGAACAGCTGTAAAAAAATGTTTGGGCACAGTCTTTTTATGAGGAGGTCAGCTGTCAAATCTTCCTTTTTTAGAACTGAGTCTGCCTGGCCATGTTATACAGCATATCCTAATGATTTGTCTCTTGGGACAGCTGGAGTTGTATCATCAAGATCAACCTACTAAGTGTTTTAATAATATTAGATGTCTCACAAACTGAAGAGGTTACTTCATGTGAACTCCAGAGATGACATCAAATGATTGATGTAGTTATCTCTTTGGTCTTTGAACGCAGTTGACGCCCTGCTTATTGCTTTTGAACTCTAAAGTGAAAACAGTTGGGTCTGGTGCTCAGCAGTGTAATTTCCCCTCGCTAATATTTTTTCCCTGAGAGAAGACACTGTCAGAGCCGTAAAGTAAATGAGCCTTGTGGTCGTGAAAGACTTAAGAGTCTCACGTCACAGTAACCATTCTGACAGCTGCACATCTCAGAAGGGTGTATCATTGATTATGTGATCGACACCGGTCTGAGTGAAACGGGGGAGAATTTGTTCCTGATAGCTGCTGGTGCTGTGCGTTGTCATGGCATTGACCCCTGCCTGTGTGACATCTGTGTATGTGTCAGGGAGAGCTCTGCGCTTTTGAGCTAATGAACCTGTCAGGACATGAACACTAAACAGAGCCCACAGCCTTAATGTAGAATGTTGTTAATTAGACGATGAACTTACTGAAGTATTGGGCAAGCTGCTTTGTGGCATGACTTCTAACCCATTCCAAGCAGCATAATAGAGTTCAGAATCTTTCCTTTTAGATGATGTTTTCAAGAAAGAATACTTGCAAAACTTCTTAATCTGGACAACATTACATTGTCAATTATATTACCAAAAAAAGTTTGATCAAAATCTGTTTGCTTTTAGCTTAGACTTGAATAGACTAGAACACAACAGGGCTTATGCATTGTGACAACATTGAGAGGAAGCCATGTCCTTCTGATAAATTTGAGATGAAACTCAAAGAATCCTCCTACAATGGATGCAGTCTTTACCACTGGGGCTAAAAATCAAAGTCTTTAGGCTCTTACTCACATTGAAAGTGTTACCTGATTGTAAGTGATTGGGTATCTCATTCAAAGCAGCAAGGGCTTTGGTTTAACTTGAATCAGCAGTGGCATCTGGAGTACCTCACTTGACTCAAGTCTTTCTCACACATTGCACTTAAGCAGAGTATGTGTGTATAGGCAAGGGCTGGCACTGCATCCTGTTGCTTCTCCAGGAGCTGACGTGTTACAGGACATTCTGGAGCAAAATGATGAAAACAGTCTATGGGGCCAAAAGTGCTGCCATTCAACCGTGACAGCCTGTTATCACTGCTGTGTGTTCTCAAAGTGCTCCAATGACCCCTAAAGCCCCATTACCTTTCTCACACCAGGGTATCTGCACACTCACCCCACAGCACAAGCACTAAATCAATGAGTAATTCAATGAGCGCTCTGTGTAGTAAGTGCCCTATTCAATACTTTGTAAGAAAAAATGACTAGTACAAGTGTTTCTTGTTGATCGTGTATTAAGTAAGAACTTACTTTCTTATAGCAAGAGAAATTGATTAAGATACTAAAAAAAATTATGTTTTAAATGTTGCACTTTCTCTACTAATCTGAAAAAATTAGACATTATTTCAAAGCATATTTTCAGTCGTTTTTTGCAAAATAGTACATAAGAAGACACCGCTATATTATATTCAACTGTCAAATCCTGGAATTTAATGTGTATATCGCCAGACACAATTATGACTGAGGTAATAGAGATCCTTTCAAGTTCAGCTAAAATCAGTCAGCTTCAAGGTTTTCAATGTTTTTTTTTTTTTTTTTTTACAAATTAAGCATTAAAGCTGCTGAAAGACACCACCCAAGGCATAGAAAAACTATCAAAGCTGAAATTATTAGCAAAATGCTGCCAAAAATCTGATTGGTCATCATTTGAGCACTATGGCAGGGATTCAGAATAAGCCATGGCTGATTTAGGGTTAGTGTATTAGTACATGCATATACTGAACACTGTAGCCTCTTTCACACAGACACCTCATGCTTCCTTTGGTCACATCTTTCCAAGTTTACTTTTCTTTTTTTCTGCGTCTGTCTAAATGTCTGTCCTCCAATTCACCTCAGTTCAGCGTAATAGTATCCTTTTACTACGGTCAAATTCCTCTCTCTAACCCTCACTGCTTTTCACTTGTCTGCATGCTCTTAATAAGCTCCAAACAATTCTTTGACACAATACACTCCTTTATGCAGTGATGCTTCAAAATTAATGTATTCTACCTTTACCATTTGAAGTTCCCTTGATGTAGCACTTTTCTTACACCCCTTTCAGGTCATAAAAAAACATTGACATCAGAATGAAGTCTCCATCCATCCATCCATTATCTGCCGCTTGTCCCAAACGGGGTCGCGGGGGGGTGCTGGCGTCCAACCCAGCGCACACAGGGCAAGGACGGGGGACGCACCCTGGACAGGTCGCCAGCCCATCGCAGGGACAGAATGAAGTCTCATTTATCTTATTAACCGTGATCCAGTAGTACGTGGATCTATGTGGTTTAATGTAACACTCTTCAGTCATACAGTACTTCTCATTTTTCACTGTTGAAGAGAGAGAGAGAGAGAGAGAGAGAGAGAGAGAGAGAGAGAGAGTGAGTGTAATTTTTTTTTCAGTTCTTGTCATTCCTGTTTTTCTCCATTTTTTGCTCATCCTGCTAATGAGGTCCACCCTTTGACACCTCCTGCAGTGGTGGTTTGTGAGTAATTATGATAACTGTTTGCCATTGACCCACGCAAAGGATATTTCTGGTAGAGAGAGCATGTCCTCCTCTTTCCCCCACATTGGTGGATGAATGATTGAGTGATGAGGGAAATAAAGGTCACATTATGATCTGACTTCTACTAATGGGCACAGTATAATCATTGCTACTGAAATAATTATTTAACTTGTAGAAGATTAATTAACTATTTTTCAGCAGGAATTGAACATATATATACCGGCACTCCCCCGCAACCCCGTTTGGGACAAGCGGCAGATAATGGATGGATGGATGGATGTTTTTCATAAAGTTAATAATAAAAAGTTAATAAAGTTAATGAAATGCTTTAACTACAGCAATGTACCCTTTTTAATCAAAATATTGTTTCACATTTATGACATTGGCAAATGTTGTTCCTATTTGATATTTTTGTCTGCTCGGGGAATCAAAGCTATATCTTAAATAGCAAATCTGATTTATATTCATCACTCTTATTAAACTGCACAAACATTTTGACATTGAAAAACATTACAAAAAATAATATTGCCTAGGATTTGTTTTTCCCTTCATCCTTTGAATTTATGAACCTGGTACTTTCAAGAGCAGAACTTTTTGACTTGGGAATACACCAAGCTTGCATACCACAGAACTGTAGCACATTCTCTCTGGACCTATTAAAGACAGGAGGAAACCTGAGGAGATCCATGTTTTTACCTCCATGTACTCCCTCTTGGCCTTCCTGAACAAACAACTGCAAAAAATCTCAGAAATCTATCTTAGATAGAACCTGGCAAAAATATACACTGAAAGGCTCAAGGTTTGCCACTTGATACCTGGTAAAGCAAATAACAGACCCTCATTTCCCAACTTTATTTCATCTTCACCACCACAGAAACACATCATCATAACTGTCTTTTACAGACCATTTACAAATTGTTGTCTGATCCTATCAAGGGGATATTTAATGCAGCTTATCAGGATACTTAATGTTTTTTCGGCTGCCACAGAGAATTACTCTGTGAATAGGCCTGCAGAAATCCATTACTGCTATGTAAACGTCCCAAAGGCAAACGTAATCTCTCTGTTGGTGTGTCGTCAAAGCTTTTCGTTGCTTGATTTAATTATCTAACTTTGTTTTTCTATCTCATGCTAATATACATAAACACTGTTGTGATCCTATGTTGCTGTGCTACGGATGGCAGCTGGTGATCTGTGCCACAACCACAGTGGTTTCCACTGGTTTGTAATACGTATATAATACCTATGACATCACACATCAATGTATATTTGTCTGTGCCAGCTGATTACCATGAATTTATCACAGAAAGATAGTTGACGGATGGAATGTGAGAATGTGTTGCTCTCTATGTTCGGTTTAAGCAAATGGTGTTAGAGGCAGTGAAACCATTGTGATGGTGTTCTGTAATTTCTCATTGGATACTCACTTCAGAAATGTGATTGCAGCCTGATGCAGTGTTTTTGTATGTCCTCCAACTGACACTGAATCTTTCTTTGTAGTGTAATGTTCCATACTTTTTGTAGATGCAAAGGGATTCAAATTGGAGCCCCTGATTTGAGAAATCTGATAAAACACAATGAAAAAATCTGTTGCAGTTCAAAAGTTCACCTGACTAGGCCAGAACAGAACCTAATATCTGTGCATATATAATATAAACGATTCTTTCTCCATTTCTCATAGTAATGTTGTACAGAAGAGTCACCATTTGAGTGCTTACAAGTTCTTCAAGGGCGTAGGTTGTCCCATTGTGAAAGGTAACTCACACTGTTATTACTGTATATTGCAATTTGAAGTGAGTCCACCAGGCACATATTTCACATGTCCAGACTTTGGTTTTCGAATAACATAATTTTGTTTCAGTTGCATAAGTTTGGGAGGCTTTTTTGGTTGAAAAGTTATCTGGGTTTAATAGAACGGTGTTTAGTTGAATGTACTGTAGGCTCTTGGAGCAAATATAAGTGACTCTTATTGCTTGTGATTGCTTTCTATTGGCTCATGGTTGAACAATTTGATATGAAACATGGAACAATGGCATTGCGAGAACAGCAACCACTGGCTCAAGTGAGTTTCCAGTTTAGAAGTCTTTAACTTTATGGAAATATGTACCCAAGTTAAGAAAAACATATTCTCTTTGCAAAAGAAGGCGTAACAATAAAAATCATATATAATTAGCTGCCATTGACTGAGTAGTTCAAACCATCTGGCATCAACACATAGGCCTACCATAGTTAGGCTGTCAACCTTACAGTTGGACTGCTCACATCATAGTCCTGCCCTGTCATTTTTCCACCCACATTATTAGCTCAAATGAGCCAATCTATTGCCCCTCACAGTGAGAGATTGATGTCAGTTTGTCTAGACACGCATCCCTGGCCCTTGCAGATGGGAGCACTCTTGGCAAAGGGCCTCAATTGCATGTTGACTTATGCTGCCAAACTCTTTGCTTACTCAAGTGTCAGGACATAGATGCAGTGGAATAGAGATGTTTTCTTAATCCAGTACTTTCCTTCATCCATAGAAGCTGGGATGTTTGCCTTTCTACCACGCTTCCACACCGTGGCATCCCTGTCATTTTCACTACCAATCAGGCTTTACACCCAGTCAAACAGCCTGAATGGGAAAGAGCACAGATTGATAATTTGCTTCTTAGCAGATTTGTTAAAAACCCTACTTATGTACTTAATGCCTTAATTCCTAGTTGCCTTCATTCTTGTGTTTAATCAGTCGCTGTAATAAGCCTACCACCTATTCTCAATTTATCATTCTCAGCCTCTGCTGGCCTTAAGCCTTTGACACTATTGAGCTGTCACAAGCAAGTTGCGTGAAGTTTGAATTAAGCCATCAAAGACTGAAACCCCAGAATGACTTAGTTTTGAAACAGTCACATTGTTCCCTTCTGCTTTGCCTGTAAACTTCATATAAGTATGTCCACAAGATTGCTGCAGGTGCTGGGCATGGACCCCATAGAACTCTGCTTTTGATTGCATTCAATTTCAAACAAATGTTTGCAAATGGCTTGCATTTCATGCCAAAGTTCTCATGCACACAATCAGTTAGAGTCTCCATCCAACCCTCTAGTGAAAAGGAAGAGAGAACAATCTCTGGAACTGATTATACAGATTACAGTTTGAATCATATTGAGTTTATGTCTGTAGATACTTTCTTAAAGATCTCAAGGATGTTTAGAGGTAAAAGCTCAGGGCTAATAGCATTCCTGGGTGGCCTAATCCATGTCAAAGCCTAATCTCTGGGTTTCACTCCATAAAGAGAATGGTAATCAAGACGCCACCCTTGACCTCTTAAATCTTCAGCTTTTCAGCAGCTTGGCTTTTGAAACTTTCAGCTATACCTTAATCGAGACAGCCCCAGTCTGGCGTATGAAATGTAATTAGTGTTGATAGGAGGTGACATTTCTAAACTGTATTTTGAAAAACAGAACTGACGCACATCATAAAAAGTACTAAAATGGTGCTGTACAATTAGGATGTAGCACAAAATGTCAACATGCTGCCTTTTGTCAAAATCTTCTTTCCAGAATCCATGTAAATATGCCATAAAATGTTTGCAAAAATGTTTTTGTACATTTGAAAAATTAAGAGTAAAAAATGTTTCCCTTAAAATATTAAATAATGTATATGTATAAAAGGGGGGAGACTAATTTAACGAAAAACAAGGCTCTAAGGATAATCTAAAATCCTCTTGAGAGCATTATATGTATTATTTGATAGCTAACATGCTGATATAGCAGTTTTGCATGTGTACAATTCATTCAACTTTTGCCATTTTACTGCCAAAACCAAAGTTACTGCCTAGATGTTTTTCAGTGTTAAACAAAATATAGAAAAGAGCTATGATTCTATTTACTTTATTAAAATTATGCATGTTGTAAAAACATTTGGTAAAACTATTCAAGACAACCTGTACAGAATGAGTCACCACCTTTGGGCTGCCATTTCTCTGTGACTGGTGTGACTAATCCCAGATGTCTGTATGACCATCTGCATCACGTCTGTCTTGATTAGCACCATCTTGTGCAGCAGATTGCAGCACTGAAGTGGAACCATTTAAGCACTCCTTAGCCTGACCTCCATCTGCAGCTCTGAAGGAAAAACACAGTTCACCCTCTAGCGAATTGTATCCGAGTTACCTTTATAAACACGTCAAGCCTTCGATCATCAACTAATAGAATCAAAAAGGGTCTGCCAGGTCAGATCCTGAGAGCTTGCTTGTTATTGTTGTTCGTCTGCACATTTATGCTTGTCACAATCTGCAGTTTCAGTTTTCCCTCACTGAAGATATAAATCAGCTTTGTGAAGCTGATAGTCTCCTTAGAATATTTGCCAAATGGAACCAGGCCATTTCTTCTTGTGATTTTCACTTTTTATTTTCAATTTGGAGATGACCCAGACAACACACTGCGTGTGGATGGAATTTCTGCTGAAATTCAGCCTCTGAGGTCAATAAAGCGGGGAAAAAAAGCCAGACCAGGATTTCAGGTGATAAGAATGTAAGCTTGATTTTAAACATTGCATGATGGCTCCCTGCATTTTAAAAATTCTAAAAAGTTCGAGCCTGACTATTGTGATTATATGACCCAAAAAGGTCAGTTAAAATCATCTGTCCAGGGTAAATCAAGAACAGAATTTGGTATGCCAAAGTTTATAGGAAAGACTCATTCATGAAAATGTATGAGATGCACAAAATAGTTGGAAACAGACAGAGTGCAAGACAGAGTTTATCACTGGCATGAAAAGTATTCAAATGTGGGACATATCCCTGATTTCCATGTGAAATGTAGACCACTTGTGTAAAAATGGTGACCTCACTGCAAGTTGTTTTTCTGTTGCTGCAGACAAGTCTCTAACGGTCATATGTGATGATATTAAGTTGATAATGCCATAAATCTAAAATATGTTAACAGATGACCTGGTTCAACCAGTGGTTTAAAATTCATACAAAATGATCAAAATACAGAAATTATGGTGCTTTATCACTGAACATCAAACACAGTCTGGCCTGTTTGACGTCCAGTTCTTCTTGGCAAAAAATCCAAGGCAGAAATAAATTCAGCAGGTGCGGTGGATGCTTTATTGTGCTTTCCACTAAATGAGTTGTTTGATGGATGGTCTTAACATGTGCTAATTAGAAGATTTATTTGTACTTATCAGTGGGAAATGGCCTTGTCTCACCTCAGGGTCTGTTATAGTTTGAGTCACATTGTTTGGGCCTGAAAAGGACCAGAAGTGCACAGACAGACCCAAAGACCTACTATATAAATGACTTTAGATATAGTTGTAATGTACTAGGAATACTCTTATTTTCACCGGGGCGTCAAGTCCAGCCTCCAAAAATTGGGGCATTGAAGCGCTGTAGTGGAGTAGGCCAAATGCATTCTGCGGATTTCTGTAGTCTCTTTACAATGCTGGAATTCATTCTATAGGCCTGGAATGCACATGTCTGTCATGAAGCCCTTAGTAACAGCTGAAGAGGACACTTCATCACGGCTTCTCTACACTCTGCTTTGGCCTCACTCAGTTAATCTCCATCAGCAAGTAGCAAGACTTGTCACCAAAGGTGGGCATGTGAAAATCCATGGGTGAATGGAAATAAATGAGTAACAGCATTGTTCATTGTATCTCTAAGTTCACAAGATGTTACTTGTATTTATTATTATTTTTGAGTATGCTGATCTCAAGAAATTACTTCACTCACAAAAAATGTCTGCCTGGTGAATGGCTAAAACGTTTGTGGACATTCGTTTGGTTTGTATTCATGTACAGCATTCCAAAACTTTTTACTACCTGTCTGCATGCACATAACTTGCAAAAAAAAATTATATAGAAGCCAGCTGACTGAAGCCAAATATAGACTGACACTATATCTATTCAGAGCATCAGGGGAAAAAATTGTTTATAAAAAATGTCCTAAAATTCACACGCCAGAATGCATAACGTTTCCAAAGAGAAATAAGGGCTGCTTTCAGTCAAAGCACTGTCAGAGTGTAATCAAAGATGTCCTCCATTTTTTCTCTCTGGATGCCTGCTGAACATGGAGCACATGTGGTCAGGGTGTTCGTTGAGCGCAGGCTGGATGTGGAGGCCCTATCAGAAGGCAAACCCACTGGGAGCATTCAGCAGTAGGCGAAGGAAGGGCAGCAGGGGAGGGTGTTCGGGGTTAATTGGCAGTGATTGGCCAGGGTCATTTTCTGCCTAGTTAAACTTCTTCTCCCCAGGGGTGGAGGACACAGCGAGGCATGGTTCAGCTATGAAGCAGTGTCTGTGCGCGTGTGTGTGTGTACTGTTTGCGTAACCCACATGTGCCTGTGGAACTGCTTCCACGGTTCCCTGATGGGGAAAGTACACAGTTCTCTGCATGAGTATCGGAAGAGATGATTTGTGAAAGTGGTTCTAAAAGGTTGTGTTATGATGTCTGATTGACATGTTTATTTTACACGTCTCTCAAACTGAAGACACACTTTTCTCGACCCTAACAGCAAGACATTTGATTGACATGGACTCAAATGTGCCAGTGATCTGCGTTCTGTTTTTTTTTTTTTTTCCGTAGTTTCATGTTCCCTTAAACATCCATAAAGGGTCAATATAAAAAAATTCCAGAGCCAAACTCTAGGAAGTGAGCCAACAGTTTGGCAAACGATGAGCATATTAGAATGAGCGCCAGCTTAATGCCTAAGGGATTTCAGAAAAACATAGTGACGTTCCCAAAAGCAGACACAAAACATCTTCATTAGACAGAGCAGTGCAGTTGAAGTAAGAAGGCTTCAATAGTCTTCTGTTCATTTATAGAATGAAGAGGATTTACTTTGCTGTTGATGCTTGGAATAGAAAATATTTTGTGAAGGAAGGATTTTAAAGGTGGCGCAGTGGGAAAATAAAATGAGGATTTTGAAGGCCGTAAGAATCACACAGAGAATACAATTTGAGAGTAAACTTTACATATGATTCTTTAAATGTAAAGATCAAATAAGTAATAAAAGTAAGAATAATAAAAATTCTCTGTAATTTGTTAATCAAGGAAACAATGTCTTTCAGAGTGGTTTGATATCAAATGGTTGTACATAAAATTACTGATTATTTAAAGTAGTTGTGATCAGAACCTGTGATTACAGAATCTGCTACATAAATGTTACCATTTTACTAATTATCCAAAAACACAAATGAAAATACACATGTCTCCTGAGTTTTTATATAATATATTGATTATGGTAAAATAGTGGTTAAATAAAAAAATATATATTTTTTTTAATTTTACAATATCCCTCTAAATTATCCTAATTTTTTCATTTTGCTGAAGTTTAGTACAATCTGCACAATTAACCTTTCAGAAGAATCTAAACAGGGTACCTTGTATTTCTTTTGTTTAGATTCAAAAGAAGGTTTAAAGAAGGTTCTTTATTTCTCTTTTCCACAGAGCTGCGGTCAAAGAAGAGTACAGCGGTGTTCTGGCATGGTGGGTCCAGTGGAGGCTACCAGACCCTGCTGTTGGATGAAGACCGGGGCTGGATTCTTGTAGGGGGAAGAGACCATGTGTATATGCTTCAGTCTGAGAGCCTTACCCAGCCCATGCGCAAGGTTAGAGCACCACATCCCTCAATTTCACCACAGTGCTCATTTTATATATATGAGTATATACCCAGTCCAAGAAGATCCTAATATTTTTGGCAATGATTACATCTGTTTAAAATGTTTCATACTTTTGGTATTAAAGCATGGGTATGCTTTCATAATGATCTCTTACTGATATAAAAATATTCTGATATTTATGTGGATTTGTTCATTCGATTTTCTTCCTTTAATGTTCCAAATGTCTCACAATTCATCATAACCGTTGGGTTGTCCCGTGGGAAAGCAACGACTTATATGACTAAAAGAAATGTATTAAACAGATTACTACTGGTATGGTTGTATGATGGTAAGTATGATTTAGAACTGGCTATAGTGAGTACCATGTGTGACCTTCTGTCACCACATACAATATATAGTCTTTAATTGGCAGCAGTTCTTCAGGTCAGTACCTGGTAACAATTTCCTTTTCAAAAAGTCAGTAATTTGTGAGGTATGTATTGCAATTAAATGAGTTGCGCTTACAAATGTTCACTTATGAAGACCTTAATTCCTTGGTTCATAAATCAGGATGATATGAATTATGCAAATAGTATGCAATTAGGCTAAGTGTTGAAATGCTGTTGAGAGTACAATGATGAGATCTACTGCTGGGAAAGGTTGGATTTTTGTGTGGCCTTGGTCAGGTCAGATATATCTGAGAAGGTTTTTGGCTACTTTCTAACAGGGAGGGAAGAATAATAGTGCTCCTTTATCCATCATCCATTACCCATCGCAAAGTGCCAACCTTTAATGCCAGCCAACTTTGCTGTTGATTAATTCTAGCAATCAGTCTTGTCCTCCAGCTGCACAAAGTATCTAACAAGGTACTCTGACTCATAGTATAATGTCATGTATGCTTTATTTATCAGACTTATTCTATCCCTTAGAAACCCCAGTTGTTACCCATCCTAACAAAAACACAGCATGAATCAATATTTAGTAATGATGTACTTTTTGAAAAAAGCAACTGCATTTGTTATGTGTTAGAAAGATAATAATTTGACATTTACAGCATTTAGCAGACGCTCTTATCCAGAGCAACTTACATCAGGGCTTTATCTCCACATCCGATGCTAAATCTAGTGACCTGATAAAGATCAACAACTGGTGATGAACTATTTTCAACCAAATATCAAATTTGCTAACCCTGGGACCTTTTGCCAAAAGATAAGTGCCAATAGAGTTATTATTTTTTATATATATAAAAATGAGAAGAAAAAGAGAAGAAAGTGCAGAAAGGTAAAATGCTCTTATCCAGACGGCCAATTCCTGATTACAAGGACAGTCCCCCAGGAGCAACTTGGGGTTAAGGGTTTTACTGAGGAACCCAATGGTGGTAGTGCTGGAGGTGTGATTCCAACCTGCGACCACTTGGTCCATAAGTGACTATCCTACCACTAGACAACCCTTATATTTAATGAGGGAAATAAAAAATAGAAAAACAATTTCTTGTCAGTACAACTAGATGTGTGGTTCTCTGCAAAAGCTTTGGTATGTATGAAGACTTTGGATCTAAATGCCTCTTGTAACTAAATGTGCATAATATATGCAGGCCTTTGACAGTGCCAAGTGAAACGTTTCTCCTGTTCTACTTTTCTTTCAGAATAAATGGTATGTGGATGAGTAGTCTGGCCAGTGAAAGTGTCTTTTTACTCTTTGATTATTGGTTGTAGGCAAGCAACAGGCTTCACAACCTCAATGCTGGCATATAAAGCCAAAAATCAACCAGCCCTTCCCTTCCTGGTTTTAAAGAATTCACTCAGCTTGACCTGCCATCCTTCAAAGCACTTTAAGACAAACTAAAAGACTATTCTGTTCTGGTAATGAATTTCCACAGTCTGTCTGATCAGTCAGCTGCTATCTTCATATGCTGACTGAAGACCTGAGAAGCATTTAAATGAGCACTTATGTAGCACTTAGAAAATATGTTGTGTAGCACTTACGGCATGTCCAATTACTGAATTGTGTTGTTTTCTATATTTCTTTCAATCTGCATTAAACCGTACACTATTTGAACAGTGTTTCAGCATTTAGCAGTATTTTAAGAGTGTTTTGGACTGTTTTAACTTTTGTGTCTATTGTAACCAAAGTAACAAAGTAATCTTGGAAGTAACTCTTGATAAGATCACTTGCTAGATGCTTTAAATGCAATCATAATTATTGATTTTGTACTTGAAATATGAATAAAAAGTATGTAAAATGAATTATATATGTGGAAAAATGATTTTGAGTAATAAGTCAGAAAGTAACGGTAACTGGTAGACCATGTTGAGCCACAAGACAGATTATGCTCTGTACATGCTCAACATTTGGTCTGTACCTTGAGAAAGTCTGTTCTTCATTTTTAGATTTACTGGCCAGCTGGAAGAGAACATACTGAACGCTGCAGGCAGGCAGGGAAGAATCTGTTGGTAAGTCACAGCTTTAAAAGGTAAAAGCCAAAAAAGTCTCATTTCCAGTGCCAGCTACCATATATAGCTCAGGCATTCTCCCACTCTGTGATGCAAGCAATACTTGACAAAGTTTATTTATTACCCTTCTGAGGGATATTAATAGTTGTAAACTACAGGGAGGAACGTAGATGGTCTACTTTGCCTTCTCCCCCAGATTAACATCAAAGACTGTATTGTGAGGTGATTTAAAGCTACCAGCAATGTTTTGCTTTCACCTTATTCTAAAAATCCCTCATCTGTGAAGAGTCTTTAATCGGGTCTCTTCTGTTGCTTTCTCAGACTGACTGTGCCAATTTCGTGAGGCTCCTTCAACCGTTCAACAAAACCCATGTGTATGTTTGTGGAACCGGGGCATATCATCCTCAGTGTACATACATTGACCTGGGCCACAGTATCGAGGTGAGAAAGCTGACATTTTCCCAATATATCTTTTTCCTGCCTTTTATGGCTACTAAGAGTTTCTTGTCATTGTGCCTTTTGAGGCTTCTGACAGACCCACTGGTGGCATGAAACAGACAGCAGGACATTTAAGTGCCAGTTATAAGCAAGTTACTTTGTCAATACGCAAACCAAGAGGGGTAAATAGCACACTTGGGTCACCTGCTGAGACACATTGACCGAAAGGCTAAGCTAACAATGAAGGCACTATATAGAGAGGCTTGTGTTAATGGGGTGACATGACTGTCTCTGTCTCCTAGGAACCTGCATTTACACTGCTAAGCCATGTAGTCGAGTCCGGGAGAGGGAGATGTCCTTTTAGTCCACACGAATTGTTCACTGCTCGACTCACTGGTAAGCTTTATCTAAAGCGTGAGTGTCAAGACTACAAATTTTAAGAGATGCAAAAATAATTAGACACTTCTAATTCTGTTTCATGTGAAGCGTTTTTTTTTTTGCAGATTCTGTTTTTGGAAGAGAAGATATTTTGTTATGTTTATTATGCAGAAGAACACACACACACACACACACACACACACACACACACACACACACACACACACACACACACACACACAGACACACAAACACAAATGGACACATACACAGACACATGCAAATATATATATTGTGTTCAAACTTCAATCTGACCTCCTCAAACCAGTTTTATATGCCTCTAGTTTCAGACACACCAAAGAAACCCATATGAATATCATCCAATCTCCTCCAACATATGATGTCATTGACAAATGGTACTGTATAGCTATTCTGCAGCTGTGGCTAGTGTGGGAAGTTAAAATACTGTCAGCACCCCTGTCTATGGCTGACACCTTCATTTGTCTAGTGCCTCCTGTAGCCTTTCATTTCCCAGCTAATTGGAGGGACGAAAGCCACTCAACCAGACATCTAATGTTATCAGGAAGTGAAACCTAATCACATTTCTTTCTTGCAATTTGTAACAGTGCACATAACCGCACCCTGAGGACCACGGAACAAAAACCATGTGCTTTGCAATTAAAACTACAGGCTTTGTTTTTATTCACACAACGATTTTATGGAATAAGCCGGTTTTTGAAACGAAATAGTTTATGTTCCAGAATACAGTTAGGGTTATGCATCATACAATTTCAAGAACCTTTTAGTTCCACAAATCTTTTTCTTTTCTTTAGATGGCGACCTGTATGCAGGAACATCAGTAGACTTCATGGGAAATAATGCAGCCATATTTCGCACCTCCGTCCACACCAACAGTCAACACTATATTCGTACAGAGGCATACCACAACCATTGGCTTAATGGTAAGATCTTTAGTAAGCAGAAAATCGATAAATTGAGATGATTATATATTATGAGCAGAAGTAGGATTTATTTCAAAGACATTTGTATCAGATCAGGTTTGGGATCTGTTTTTTGTTTTAATTGTTTTACATTCTTAGAATAATAGTGAAGAATATAGTGATTTCTTAACAATTAGTCTAGAAGAATTGTTTTATCACATTGCAGTGTACGTAATATTATCATAAGTTAGCATGCTTGCTATAATTTCTTAACCAAAACCCCTAATTAGCTCGTTGTAACACATCTTCTTCAGGTAATATTTTGTTAATGTGCTTTCCAGAACCAGAGTTTGTGGGCTCCTACTCCATCCCAGACACACACAGCCTGGATGATGACAAGGTTTACTTCTTTTTCAAGGAAACAGCCGTGGAGTCCAACCAGCTCGACAAGCGTGTCTATAGTCGAGTGGCCAGAGTTTGCAAGGTGAGCTAGCTGGCACAGAGGGGATTTGGCGAATGAGAAGGAAAGCTGATCCCAAAGACCTTAGCTGAATACATGTGAATATTAAGCCATTAAGCCTGTGTAGCATCAATTACTATGTATAAGTAGTATTGTTTATTTAACTGGAAATGAATAAGGTATTAGTCAGTGGATAATAGGCTGGTTCTGGCCATAATGTTTATTCTCAGTGCTGTGTATTGTATTTAATATTAACTGTAGTGCTAATTTAACATGTGTTTAGTTATTTTAGGGACATCCTGTATCTCATTCCACTCATATTTAAATAACACTTGGTTGTGCTGCAAGATTAAAGTAAATAGTGGAAGACAGTTTATCTCATTAACAGGCAATGGACCTTGTGTTGCCATGGAAAGGGAGAGATCACTACTTTCTGGATGCTCCAGCTTAGTAGTAGAGAATAGAATTGTTTTTCATGAAGACGTCCAGGATAGAGAATTAAGATCATGTTCTTAGGAACTATGCCAACCCTTTGAAATGGATTTAGTTGAAATAGTCAACAAACTCTCACTGCCATAAACTTACTGCAGCAGAAGATCCAACTCCTGTCTTATTGTTTGGGACTTTCAAAGTATCTTAATTTAAATCTTGTCATCTGCTCGTGCTCTACCTTGAATTTCTGACAGAATATCACTACTCGTTTCTATAAGCATTCAGTGAAAATAATAAAAATAAAAAAACACCCTTGATAATGGTGCCTATGACAACAGCATCAAAAAATATAAGATCTGAGTAACAGATATATCATGATCTTGCTCTGATGGGTGAATATGACATCAGGCACAGTGTGCACTAAATTAGAGTGATATTTGAATACCAATATTGTGACATGACATTTGTAAAACATTTGTTCACTATTGGTAGACTAAGACTAGCATGTGTCTTCGGATTCACATGAAGGCAGCCCTTGCATCTTTTCAGACTACCTCAAAATCACTGGAAAGTTTTATATGCTTTACGTCATGTCAGTTAACAGAGGCCTGCACTGGCTAATATCATACTAAGTGATTGGGGGAGTTGGCATACCATCTATGGCCAACTATGCTCTCTTTGGTTCCACAATGCTAAATGGCTTTAACATTGCCAGGTACTGAACTCTACCCAGACTCCCAATAAAAAGTCAAGGGTTAGACACTTGCACCACTCAGGAGATCCTGTGCCAAACAATTTTTCATCTCACTCTTAAAGAACATCAGGCCACTGGTATCTGCAAACTTATTTTTACAATATAATTAAAAACCTTTTACAACATAGAAAAGCATTTTACAAGTTTTTAAAGAATAATAAAACCTGGCAGTTGACATTGTTGCTGATCTGATTATCAGAATGACATTGGCGGGAAGAGGAGTCTGATTAATCGTTGGAGCACCTTTCTAAAGGCTAGACTAATGTGTTCAGTTCCAGGGCCAGGAGGCATGGACACACACTTTGATGAGCTGGGTAAGGATGCACATACACTCATAAAAAAGAGTTCTTTATGAGGTAGTGAAATTATGGACTTAAACTTCTTTTTCATTTCTTCCGTGTTTTCAGAGGACATCTTTCTTTTAGAGACCAAAGACCCTCAGAATCCAGTCATTTATGGAGTCTTCTCAACCTCCAGGTATGAAATGATAATGATTTTTCTACCGTTTTTCTTAGATGGGTGAAATTGTGTGTGCTGAAAAAGACATCTTCATTTAGTGTATTCCTATTTAAAGGTTAAATATTAGAGTTTTTTAATTAAAATTAAAGTGTGTACTCAGTACAAACTGAGAACTCAGTTCAAAATCTAATAATTTAGATTAGAAAATCTTGCTCACTGATGTCTTAGGAACTGCATCAGAAGCCTGGTATTGTGTAAAAAAATGGTATGTAAAATAATGGTTACTGCAAATCTTCCTGATTCTATTTTACTGGAATTATTATTCATAAGTATAAAATATTTAGGAAGAAATCTACTCTGACTGGTTTTCTCTCTCCTTCATACATTTGTAACAGTTTTGCATTAAAAAATTATAGCTGTGATTTTTTAAATTTGATTAACTCTCTTTGTCCCATTCCCTGACTTCACTGCTAATACGCCCTCAAAGACAACACTCTGGTTGCACAATATATCCCCCCCTTCTGACTCTTTCAGAGCAATTCATCCTGGTTGTCTCCTGTCTGAACAAGGAGAGAGTAGTTTTAGAGACCTTTCAGGAAGGGTCAGAGGTGACAAAGCTAAAGGATCAGTGTTATTCTAACCCAGCAGCAGGCTAACACTCACTTCCCCTTCAACTCTTCTCCTCTTGTTTCCAAAGCTCTGTCTTCAGAGGCTCAGCTGTTTGTGTCTACTCTATGGCATCCATTCGAGCAGCTTTTAATGGGCCTTTTGCCCATAAAGAAGGCCCTGACTACCGCTGGGTGGAGTACAAAGGGAGGATCCCATATCCACGGCCTGGAACTGTGAGTGCTCAACAGTGATTCAGGGTGAATGAGCTAAGGTGGAGGCTAATTACTGACATAAATGTTTTTCTACAAACTAGTAACTGTCCAACTCTTTCTAGCTTCTGCCAATTTAAGGCCATTCATTCAGTTGAGATCTTAAAAAAATCACCTCTACGCAAAAAAAAATCTGGTATAAAACCACAATTCATTATATTTTAACAGTGCCTGTTGCAAGTGATTTACTAACTACTTTATTGATTTTTTTTATTTTTTTTAAGAAGGGCCAAAAAATTGATCTAGCAGAACGTTAAACCAGTCACAGACCATCAATGATGAAAGCCTTAAAATAACATAAATAACACTGTATGTAAAGGTTAATTAAATTCATGATTTTAATGTATCAAGTTAAATTGAGAAATTATTTCGCAACTAACTTTAGCTTGCAGCAAATGAATCACTCAATCATTCTTTTGGGTTGAAAAAGTAATTTTTATCTACAAAACTAGCATAGATATAGAACCCATATGATCTTGGTGGTCTTGTATACCTTGAGTAGCAGTCATAATCCTGCCGTCCATCACTTCTCGCCTGGGTTATGTTCGCTCAGGGGAATCATAAAGCTGTCTAAGAGCGCGTTCAGGGTCACTTACAGAGTAGTTTTAGAAGTGGCAGAGGTGTGTGCTGCTAGTGCTGTGTTTCCCCAGGAAGGAAAAGACTTGGCAAAGGTTAGAATTTTTTTTATTAATTCTGTGGGTCACCATCAAATTTTTAAACCCTTTCAAATCAGAAATTTTGTGCCTCTGCTTAGAGTCACAGCACAGTTGGTGTAATGACTGGATCTTGGAAAAGCAATGAAGCTAATGTAAAGTTATTTCCCAGATATCTGAGATGCTGACACTTTCCAGTGTCCAGTGTTTGGTTATATGATTCCACCTTGGCTGACTTCAGATTGCTGTGATTAAAATTTTGGCAACCAACATGAATTATTAATTGTTAATTGCAGGAGGTCTATCTACATTGTATATTTCATGCTTAAACCTAGTTGTACATACGAGAATATAGCCCTGTTCCGGAAATGCATTGCTAAACTAGATTTTGTTCCCTCCCGGCTTTTCCATATATTGGTAATTCACTTTTTTACCTCTTTATTAGACAAGTCTTATTAACAGTTTTATTGTCTTTCATTAGTGTCCTAGTGAGACGTATGATCCGCTGCACAAGTCAACCCGTGACTTTCCAGATGATGTAGTAAGCTTCATGAGAGAGCACCAGCTGATGTGGGAGCCAGTGGTGCCAATCCACCGATGTCCAGTGTTTACCCACATCAATGCCCCATATAGGCTGAAGAAACTGGTGGTGGATAGAGTGGAAGCAGAAGATGGCCAGTATGATGTACTGCACCTGGGCACAGGTAAGCTGGGGAAGTCAGGATGAACATTTGTCAATCAGAATCTTTGATTGAGCTTTGAAAGAGGCAAGACAGGCCTATGAAACCACATTTTCTCATTACAATTCTCCAGAATACTTTATGGTTCAACCCAGTCATTGGGAAAAGAGTTGGATAGGTACTCTGTGTCTTTGTAGGAAGCCTAGCAATGACATCACCATTCGACCTTTACGTGGCGTTGTCTGTTAACTTGTGACTTACCATCATTGTCTTCAGTGACATGAAACTGTGGAGCTAGAAGAAGTGGACCATCAAACATCTTGATAATTTTCCCAATAACCACCACTGCTTTTTGTTCTATTTGTTCACTTGACCTGCACAGCTAAATGCCCAGCTATGATTTTGCTCTGCATTGCTATTCACTTTTAGGATGCACCATAATCTCTTCTCTAAGGTCCTCTGTGTTTTGATATTGAGATTGTATAAATGAAAACTGCTTTGTATGCATGTTAGAGTCCCTTAACTTTGTCATGTTTAGGTGAATCATTTAGTGTAAATACAGCCTCCAGGAGCAAATACCCTTTGCCATGTGTGCAGAGGGCATTCTTAGATGCTAACCTTAAACGGGTGCCCCCATTGCTGGTAGTTTGAAGAGTGTAACAGCTGTTAGCCATCTGGGAGTCATGTTGATCCTCAACGAAGCTCTCTGTTACCCTATCTTTTTTATTAGAAACATTTACTTCTTAGTCGAGGGTTAAAATAGGAAAGTCAGAATTGTTTCAGAACAGCAAAAGGAGCTGTTAACACTGTGAATTGATGAGGATTGGTAGGAAGATTTTTATTGTATTATGTCTAAAATGATCTTGTGATGGAATAGAATTATCTTGTGATGCAGTTATATTGTGAAAAAAAAGTGGCTACCATTAGAAATCAATAGTCTGTACATATTTTCCTTTCCCTAAATTCATTAAGGTAACACAGACTTATTGATGCAGTTTTTGACACACTGATTTGCTGTGAGCTATGAAACAGTTCTGTTTACAGTTAGGCTGCCTAGTATGACTGACTGTATCTGTCTCTAGATGATGGAAAAGTACTGAAGGTGGTGTCCATCCCCAAGGAAAACTTGGAAACGGAGGAAATCATACTGGAAGAACTAAGTGTTTTTCAGGTAACACAATTTGTACATAATTGAGCGACACTCAGCTGTGCTGATTTTTTCAAGTATCCATCTGTTGTCGTGACACATTTTCTATGGCCGCAGGCTCTGCCTGGTTGCAGTTTCCGTGTGAGAGCCCAGCATCCGCAGCAGAAATAACCTCTTTAAAGGAAAAACAGATTGTTTGCATATTTCCCAGGGCTCCTCATGCAACTGTCCAAACCCAGGGAATGGGAGTAAGGGTCAGGGCATTGGGCAACAACTGGAGGATCAGCAGAGACAATCATTTTTGTTTACTTAGTCAGGGAGAAACAGAGCTCAAGGTATTGGACAATGAGGAACATTTTGGTTTTCCTCTGAGGATAGAGAAAGAGAAACAAATACAGACAAAGAATTTTCAAAGAATTTATCTTTGGTTTTCTTCATCATTTCAGGTACTGTAAAATTAACCTCTGCGTGATCTGCCCAGAAATGCGTTTATTCCTAGAATCTGTTGCATTTGCATAGCATTGGCAAAAATAAAAATCTAATTTAAAATGCTCAGTGTTCTTGTTCTTCATCAAAACTGGACGAAAATTAGCTTGGATACAGCAAAATCATGCAATTTGTTCCCATGCAGTAATAAACAGTAGCTCGATAACATAACAGAAGCAACATTACGTTTATACTGACTGTTAATAAAATCAGAAATGTGTATTCTTTGAGTGAAAGTGTATCTGTGTGCCTCAATTCTTAGTTTTTACCAGAGTACTGTGAAGTCCAACAGAGCAACAAATTAAAGAGCACTTTTGTGGGTGTAACAAGCAATGTGCAGCATCTCTGTAGAAATTAGAAAGTCAATGACAGGCACAGCTGGAACGCATCATCTTGGACACCATTCAGCTGAATGTACTATCTATGTTCCCAAATTGCCAATATGAAGAATGAATCAGCATATCACAGAACAAAACCTGCTATTCTGCATCATTACTGCCCCGTGCTTGGGCCCCTGGTACTGGAGACATATGATAGTAGCCTATCAGCCATGGCCCTCACAGGGCCATTTGTAAAAGAGAGAGTTGTTATAGGAGTCAAGGACCATTTGCCACCAGTGTTATGGAGGAGAAATGAACCAATGAGCCGGAAAAACCTGGAACTCACACAAGAGCCTAAGATGAGCTCCTCTTGTTCAGTGCCAACAATGCGTGTCCCCCCTCACCTACTCCCTGATTTGGTAGGTGATTTATGTGGCCCGTTTAATGTGTGCTGACACTTTGTTTTCTTCTTCTCGTCCCATAGAGCCCCATTATAAGCATGGAGCTGTCCACTAAACGGGTATGTAGTCCTATTTTGTAGGTGGTCATTTGAGGGAGTGTTTAAGAGTGTTTAAAGACTTTTCATCTCAGAGATAAGGGGCTGTGGAAGAAGCTTCTAGACAAATCTTCAGCTTGAAAAAAGACTGATTTTGTAGCTTTTAATAGAAATGTGTAGTAGTAACTGAACTTTTTGTCTAAATTTACACTACAGACCTGTTTTTTCAGATAATTACATTAATAACATACATAAAGTGTGACAAAGGTCATTCTAAAAATAAAAAATGCAAAACACCCCTTGGTATTTCTAAAACCGACAAAAAATGAAAGATAGATTTTGAATGGGTTTAATAGCATGAATGAATAACAAGATGTCTGTGATATTTCTTTATTTTAGCAAGTGCTCTTTGTCAGTACTGATGAAGATGTGGCTCAGGTGCCTCTGCAGCGGTGTGAGCTCTATGGCAAGGCATGTGCAGACTGCTGCCTGGCCAGAGACCCTTACTGTGCCTGGAATGGAACCACCTGTAGCAGCTATTTCCCCAGTAACAAGAGGTAGAGTGCAATAACTTTACTTATTTGAGATTAATTTGATTGTTTTGTGTGTCTGCCCTACAATGGACTGGCAACCTGTCCAGGGTGTTTCCTTGCCTTTCACTCTATGAGAATTGAGATAGCCTACAACCCCCCCAACCCCCCAATTAGGACCCTAATTAGGACAAGTGGCTATGAATGAGTGAGCTATAAAATGAATGAGTGAGTGTTTTATGACATTTTGTATTATTTTGCATGCGGCATTCATTTTACCTTTATAGGCATTTATAGTGTATATATATGATGAAATTCTGCCTCAGGCAGACATCTCTGCATCTTGCATCATGTGCTTCTACTCTTCTCTGCTGTGTGTGGTATAGGCAGCTAAAAATCACATATTTATGGCAACTGTTTATTGTTGTTTACTGGGCAAGATGGAAAACTGCCTGTTTCTTTGTGCGGTACGCAATGAGTTGCTCTACCACTGTTTTATATTTATATGATGCTACAGGCTGTGAGACCACAATGACCTGAAACAACCCAATAAAGCAACAGAAAGCCTGTTCTGTGCCAGAGGTTTTAACAGGAGCAATGCTAAATAAAAACAGAAGCAATGCTAAATAGAAAGCTAAATGAAGATTTATGTTTATTTATTAGGAGTTGATAAGGAGATGACTCTCCCTATGTTTCCTACACTAAAAAATCAGCAGACGTTAGTACCACTGATATGCCAGCACACGCTTTGATCATTTCTTCATAAAAGCATGTAAATAGAAAATAATTTACACACTGCATTAGATTGATAACCTCTGGTGATTGGGTATCTCCAGATCATTACGCTCTAAGCTGTTCCAAAATTACAGGGCAAAGATTTTCCCCCTTATGTACAGAATCATGTCAGAGCATTGGAAAACAAAATGTCATCTCCTTAACAACTTGGTTTGGCAAGAGGTTATTAAAAAAATCCCTTCTCATATTAAAGGGGATTCACAGATTCGGCTCTAAGAACATTTTCTCTAGAAGATCCAAATATGTTGTCCCCTTTTTTTATACTCTGAGTATGCACTATTGGTTTTTATATATGCCCTGCCTTGCAGAAAACCCGTTCAACAAAATGTTAACGTTCCTGAAGAAAATTATGTTTATTATAATTATTACTATTCATCTGATGTGGTAGACACCCATACGTAGTTTTTCTTATACATCAGTGATTCCTTGCTGTAAATAAAGTCCATTGTGAGAAATTATCTGACAGACTGAAACTTCCCAATGTGCAGGCGTGCCCGGAGACAGGATGTGAGGTATGGGGATCCCTGGAGCCAGTGTCAAGATCTAGCAGATGGTAATAAATCTAATCCTCAATACTCACACCCCTGTGACTCACTGCCTGCAACCAGTATAGAATCCTATATTCAGTCTCAAGCCTTAAACACTTCCCTCTAGTGGTTGAAATTTGCCATGAACTTTGCATACACAGTGGAAAGCAAACCTTTATATTAAATTATTATTATTATTATTGTTGTTATTATTATTATTATTATTATTATTGTTGTTGTTGTTATTGTTATTGTTATTGTTATTATTTACAGCCTCACCCTACTTTTACTTTTAATAATGATTTATTAAAAGTATTGAAATTAGTATTGAAAGCCTGAAATTCTTTGCAGGCTTTGAGGACATTGAACTGAAGATGGTTTATGCAGTTGAAAGCAACTCGACTTTCCTGGAGTGCATGCCACGA
Organism: Hepsetus odoe; assembly: GCA_017165825.1. NCBI lineage: Eukaryota > Metazoa > Chordata > Actinopteri > Characiformes > Hepsetidae > Hepsetus > Hepsetus odoe. Next base: position 8,235,108 of record CM029393.1, on the reverse strand, counting down.
TCACCACAGGCAACAACCAAATGGGTCATGCAGCAAAGTCACACGCAGACCACTAAAGAGGTCAGTCGCAATGAAGCCGCTTGCATACATGTTGAATAATGATAGCAAAGCTCACTATGTGAATGCAACTATCCTGCTGATATCAATTGCATTCAAAGCACAATATAGACAGTATGTAGTTAAATAAGTTCAGCAACTTTGTTGTTAATTGTTGGAAATTGGGCTACTGTTGGCCAAAGGAGAAGGAGGAAGATGCAGAGGACTGGGAGAAATTAGGTTGATCCTCTGTGGCAACCCCTAATGAGAGCAGCTGAAAGAAAAAGAAGACATGGTGTTTAAATTACATAATTAGATAGGCTTCTTTGATTATTGCGTTGTATTTATTCGCATTTGAAATTACTGATTAAGTCATGAGCTTCTACTTGTTTGTTGTTTTTCGTGTGGCCCATGAGTTCCAATAGGTTGGGGGTCCATGCTTAACGAGCGTGTGCATTAATAACTTTCTCTTTCTCTCCCAGCTGTTCCCTGGTGAAGATAACATCATCCACACCCGCCGTGGTCTCCTCCTGAAGCACATCACCACTTTGGATGCTGGTCTCTACCTGTGCACAGCACATGAGCGCTCATTCTCCCGCACACTGGCTCGCTATGAGCTGCGAGTCATCACTAAGCCACATGTGCTGTCCTCCCAACAGGCCTCTAACCATGCAGCATCATCCCTCAGCTACAAAGAGCTCAACCTGATTGGGGTCAGTGGGCTCACGGCAGATGAGTACTGCGAGCAGCTGTGGTACCCTGAGAAACGAAGGCAGCAGAAGCTGCGCGCACTGAAGTGGAAGCAAACGTCGGAAAACCGCAAGGCACGAGTCCGGCGGCAAAATTCACCATATTAGCTGCTCCAGTGAAGATGGAGTAACAGACTTTGAACATGAGAAAAAGGACATTTGTGCTTGCCTTAGTTGATCATTGTGTTTCAGGATTAGCAATTGCAGCTGTGTTTCTGCTTAAAGAGACCACGTTCATAAAAATTTTTGATTATGCAAATACTAGCTTATTATTATTTTTAATAATATTCTGCTTTTTAAAAAGCAAAAAAGGAAGTATCATATCTCTGAGCTTCAAATTCAAAGCAGATAATGGAATTTTTAGTCACTGGTCCTTTATAAAAATGAGATAAATTGTTATATGTTGTGAGTATAATGCAACATTTTAAGTAGAATATATAGTAATCTATATAGTACTTTTGTTGCATGGTGTAGACAATTGAACTGTCGTCCAAATGGTCACTGGACATCATCTTTGTAAAGATAAAATTCTACACAGTCATCCTGCCCTTGGCATTTTATGGCAGGTGTTTAGATTCAGTCATGGGGTGCCACAGAAGTTGCAGTCAATTTCGCCACTTTAATTCTATGCAGTGTTAAGTTATATTTGTTCCTGAAAAAAGCTCAGTAATCACATTTAGGATGAATTGCCTTTGTCATTTTCCCAATCAGTACATGCATTTGGAAAGTAAAGGTTAAAACTATGAAAGTATAAACTTTCAAGTGCATGTAGCCTCATTACTGCAGTAGGTGGCGCGTCAATAGGTTGTGAGTTCAGTCCTCACATGGGGCAATCGTTCTGGGACCTCATGGTTAAGGACTAGGCCCCAGGATTGAAAGGTTGTGGGTTTGAATCCCAGACCATTAGGTTGCCCTGAGGTACCCTTTGAGCAAGTTACCATCCCCATCACTGCTCTCCGGGCGCTTAAACAGCTGCTTCCTGCTGCACGGTGTGTGTGGGTAAAAAGCAGGTGTTTCACAATGTCAAAATAGTCACTTCCTTTCTAGTTGTTCCATTCCATATTACTTCAGGCTAGTGGTTCCCAGTCTTGCTCATGTAGTCTCCCTGTTCTGCATGGATTAGAATAACCAGAAGGTCCAGTCTAACCTCAAGATGAGCATGTTGCTTAGCTAAGGGGCCGAGGGTCTACTGCAGACAGACAGAGAACCAGAAGCCCACCTGTCCATAAGAGTTTTGATCAGGTCTTTAAAATCACTTATTCTAAAAATGATAACCAGAGAATCTACACAATATGTGATTAGAGAGTCATGCAAGGTCTGGACATTTTACAAAACAGAGAGCTGTCGTCACACCGTTAATATCTGTGTGCATCACTAAAGGGAATGGAGGATGCCACAGATGCTCATATATGTGTATTTAAAAAGTGTTCCCTCCAAACAAAAACGACTACCCAATTTAATCTCCGAATAATTGCCAAATGACTTATTATACGGGGCAGGTCTATATTACAGCCAGTACCGCTTCTTGAGTTTATTTGTCACATTGTTGACACATTTATACTTTTTATTTCATTAAAAATTGAAAAGGGCACAGCTTTTAACTTGAGGGTTTTAAATCAGAAAGTGTTTAATTTCAATTTGCAGCCATAAATTGGTCATGTACATTTGCTAACATCCATCCTACACATTAAAACCACGTTAATAATTGAACGATGTTTTTTTAGAGATCTTCTTTCATTTGAAATATATTTAATTATCTTTGCCCAAAGCTCTCTAAGAGAACCCCTCTAATTGATGCACGTTCTTTTGTTAAGTCTGTTAAGTGTCTAGGGCCAGGGTTGAGCACCATTACACAAAAAGACATCTTTGGTTATTGCATTCAGTCAAAATGTGGTCAGGTAATCCTGAAACAAGACATCCAGCAACTAGGCAGCTACAAACAAGCCACTGTGCAACCATGAATTGACTCGTCCCGCCAGGCATGTAGAGGTTATAGATCTGTGTATCAGTCTGCGTTAAACTTTCGTAGTGCTGCAGAAGCTTTATCATCTGAGAATGACTTGGTCATTGTTCTAACAGCAGGTGTCTCTGAAGTGAGCGGAGGAAGCATGGCACGCTTCTTGTGCTACCCAGGATGCTTCCTACGTCTCCTTCCTTCCTTTCCAGGCACACTGTGTCTTTCTTTCTTTCCTGAAAACAAGCAAATCTGGATTTTGTTTGTGACTGCCCTGTGAACAGGTCTTAAAGGAGCCCTTCACTCAAGAGCTAAACTGGCTGATGGTGCTCTGAGGGACCAATTAACACAGTGATTTGCATAATGCTAACTGATCCCTGGTAGATTCTCACTCATTATTCAGCTGTGTTAGCCATTTGGAGGGTTTTCCTTCAAGCCGCATTCATATTGTAACTATTAGTGACCTTGTTGCGGTTTCATGAGAAAGGGGGTCCTGATCAGCTGTGAGCAGTGTGCTCGCATGGAAGGAGTTTCAAAGCATGGAAGCATCTGGGAGAAATTAGCTGACAGTAAAGAGGGTTGAAACCTCTCAGTTTCCTTTGAGCGCCACTGAAGACAGCTTCCAGAAACCCTACACAGCCCAAATGGAAATCTTTTTCCTTCTCATCATGACAGGCTGGAAGGAAAGCTCTGCAAAAAAGAAATGGCCTGATATGTGAAGATGGCTTTTGCAAATGTGAGGCAGAGTATTTGAGCTGAAAGCCGAATGGATTAGAACAGTGAACCAATATACAGAGACCGAAGTCTTGGCGTGAGACATCTTGAACTCGAAAAACTTCAAATAACTCAGTATGCTATAACTTTTAGTAGTTAAATCATCACTTTTTCTATTCCTAGTGTTGTTTTTTTGCGCACAATATGAGTAATATAGTCAAATGCTTTTATTTAATAACAGATCCATCAAGCAGTTACAAAATATACATCATGCCTGGTTCATTTATTTATCGAAACGAGGACGATGCGTGTGCTACTTCTGAGTTATGAGTAAACAGAATGGACCAAACAGGTGGTGTTGAGCAATGAAGACATGCTTTATAACAATAAGCTGATAAAGACACAGGATGTTTTGGGCAGCTGGCAATACAGCTGCTTATTTCCATCTGCAGTTCATTTTCATTTTTGTCTTTCATGCTGCCGTGTACCTCTTACTCAACCAGCGGCCGTGTGGCTCTTCCAGCCACCAGTAACCTACTGTAAAAGACCAGTGCTGTATCTTTTTTACTGTATCTGAGCAATTTGTTTGTATTGTGTTATTTACTGTCCATTTTTCCTTCACCACGCGTGTCTTGGGTTTAAATTTGGACCTTTTTACTTTATACTGTGCAAATCTGTCTGTGTAAACCGACAACTGGGTGAAATCAATCGCAGTCCTTTACGTTACGTTATGTTTGCAGCATTTAGCAGACGTTCTTATCCAGAGCGACTTCTAATTCCTGATAACAGGGACAGTCCCCCTGGAGCAATTCAGGGTTAAGGGTCTTGCTCAGGAACCCAACAGTGGTAGTGCTGAAGGTGGGATTCGAACCTGCAACCTCTTGATCCAGAGGTCTGTAGGTAAGTACCCTCCCACTAGACCGCCACAATCCTTTCCATGTGTTGGAGTGCTTTTGTTGTGATAAAGAGAAACACTAGTTTCAAACCTGTCCAAACCTCCCTGGGACAAATGTTTTCACTGTTCTATTCAAATCCAGTCTACCTACCCATTTACTCCAGCACGGTCCTCTCAACTCAATGGCGTTCCCTGCTGGTTGTGTTGTTTTTATCTTTAAAAAAAAAATTTTTTACATGATTTAACACCATTCAGACCCAAAATGTAACACTGTAGCTCTACAACTGCACCAGCAATAAAGACTTTCTTTTTTTTCCTTATTTCTCTTTCAAAAATGGAACATCGTTACAACAATAAAGCCAGTCTGGAGCGCATTTGGTACGAATAGTTTTGTCTCTCAGAAAAAGTTAGAATCATTCACAACAGTGGTGAACAGAACCCGATCCCTAAAGCATTTAATGCCTTTAAAATCCACTTTTCTGATTTAATTAAATTGTTATGAATGCAACTTGGTGTCTGAGACATTGTTGAATGAAAGATTTAAGATTTTGCAATGTTTTTTTAGCATTCAATATTTTTTACCATCATTTCATATAAACACTTAAAATAAACGATAAAATCATATTTGTTCTGGAGGGCTGTTTGGTTGACATTGAGATTGTGATTATTAAATGCAAATTTCAGTTCATCATTTCTGGAACTTTAAAAAATAAATTTAAAAAATAATTAATTTTTTCTTTGAATTTTAAATGGATACAGTTCTAAAAAAAAGAAAATAAATCAACTAAAGTATATGTATCATATGTAAATATAAATCAACTACACATTGATATGAATAGTGTTTCATAAATAAAATTCATTAGAAATAAAGAAGATGACTCTGAATGACTGTCTATAACTGCTGAATTATGCAGAAAATAAATCGTGGAATTTCTACTTTTATATAAACAAACAAACAAACAAATAAATAAATGCCTGGGAAGAGGAGGCTGATAGGCTGCTGAAAAGCTTCACCGAGAGGATAGAGTTCATGAACCCCTTTACAAAATAACCATTTACCACCTTTAAATACCCCGTTCAACCCGGCTGTTTGCTGCTGGGTGAGACTGGTGTATCTCAGCCCAAGGGCGGCTGCATTTCTATTAATGACGCCTCATCAGCGCAAATAAAACGATGACGAGAAATACTGGAGCAGCCTGTCATGAAATATGAATGAAAATAAATAAATATGCTGATGTGCAGTTTTCTGTCTCCTCATAAAAGTGTTTAAATCAGCTTCCTGCATTAAAGTCAGCTCAGATGAACATTTGCACCTGAAACACTCGCTGGATAAACTGAATATTATGGTCAATAATCATAAACTCAGATGACAAATAGTAAAGTTCTGTGCAGAAGTCTTGAGAAACCCAGCTCTTCATATTTTCCTTCCAAAGATCCAGACTTTCTTGTATCTAATGTGTTGTTGAGGAACAGTTCTCCAGACCTTCCTGAAGGACAGTGATTTTGTCTCTCATGTTCAGTCCAGTCTCTGTACCTGAGCAGTTCTCCAGATCTTCCTGAAGGACAGTGTTGTTGTCTCTCATTTTCAGTCCAGTCTCTGTACCTGAGCAGTTTGATCGTTCTGTGTTGGTTAATCCACACAGTGATCTACGTCTGAACCTTCAAGCAGAACAAAGCATCTCACTTAAGACATGAAGCAGTGACGAACCAGGTGCAGATGATTCCAGAAGACCAGATGATAGGTTTACTGCTGAACAGTGAGACTAGAAATGAGTTCCCCTCCTATAAGTGTCAATATGACCACAAGAGGTCAGTATCAGCCAAACTTTTAAATCAAAGCATCTCTTCATTAAAGCATGTTTATGAGTGAAAGTGACTGTTGATCATTGTGAAACACGGCACACAGTGAACCACAACAAACGCATCCTCTTTCTTTAACTCAAACACATATAGGCAGCCATATCCAGCTCCCAGGGAGCAGTGATGGGAACAGTACCTTGCCTAAGTGCCTCAAGGTAACCTACTAGTCCTGGACTCTAAACCGCGGACTTCCGATTACAGGGCTTAGTCACTTGTCTCAAAGGACAAGGTTTCCAGGGTTTTTTGTCTTACAATCTTACACAAGATCTTCTGTTTTTTCTTCTTACAGACTACAAAATCTACAAAATTATATAAAATTATCCAACATAAATGCAGCAACTGGCTGCAGAAAGCATGCAAGGACGGCTGGCCGCTTGTACCGTGTAAACCTTATAGTTTCAGCTCAGTTATGACCGAAATAAAAATAAAAAAAACACACATAAACAACATCACCAGCATTACAGTCAGCTCTCCTGCTGCCCTTAAGTAAGGCCACTGCTCACAAAGCCTTTTCAGCAGAGCACATGATTTATTCAAAGGGCCATTTCTTTTATGTAACACTGCTGCTTTCTCTCCAGTTCATCCCTGGCCTTGAGATAAATGCGGCGCTGAACTTCGCACCGAGTGTTACGGGCACTGCGTCTGCTTCTTCTTCTCACTGGGCTTTTGTCCCAGGCCAGGGCCAACTCTTATTACCTCCTTTTAAAGGCCTTTAACAAAAAGACAGGACAGATTAAGGGTCAACAATGATTATAAAATCTAGGAAAGAGGTTGAATTAAATTTTTGTTGTTGTTCTTTTAACGTTCCTACTTATTCCCTTCTTGGTCTCATCAAATCTGTTGTGAACCAGGTGCAGTAGAGTTCATCTCAGGATCTGTTAATACAGGACCTTTATGAAGAATGATTAAAAAAAAACAGAAGATACTATTATTCACCATCGAAATGAAAAATACCCCTGAAATCTTTAGCCTTGCTGGTTAAATTATGATGACTCACAGCTTTTATATTTTTCTCTCTCTTAAAATCTTCCAGTGCTTGGTCTTCATAAAGCTTTAGGCAAAGTTTGGCGTAACCTTAAGCTCTTGTTCCAGACCATTCTCCAAACCTCTAGACCCTCAGATGAAACCTTTTCTGCAGAATCTTCATGAAGCCTTGCTCAAGCTGCAACCTGTTTTTCATTAAGGTGGAGCAGATCTACTGTGAGCTTTAAAACTGAACCAAACTTCATGTCTTCATAATGATCTCGAATCAGTTTTTGTGGCACGACCATCAGAATAATCATGAATCTCCAGAATCTTCCAGAATCTGTGCTCTACTGCCCTGGTTTTGTTTAAACTGTCTGGTTGTTGCAGTGAAGTTTTGTTAATGTAGCTGAAAGAAAGCTATACTGTTAAACCGTGTCCAAATGTCCGCACCACCTTATTAAAGAGCTGGATAAGATGTAAGCAGATTGAGAGCACTTTGGGGGATGGAGTTACAGGTGACTATTGATCTCTTGAGTTTTTTAGATACATTACACTTGGAGCCTGCATTAAAACAAACCTGTATGGTTGCCCTGATGCTGCTCAGATGCTCATCCAGTCACTCATCATCTCAAGACTGCACCCCTGCATCTCACTCCTAGCTGGCTCAACCTTGAAGCCCATCAGAACCTTAAAGCTGATTCAGATGCAGCAGCATGCCTGGTCTTCAGTACACCCAAATTCTCAGCACTCCACTACTGCCAACCCTTCAGTGCCTTTCTGTGGCTCTTAATCTTAGTCCAGGTTCTCTTGTGTGAGGGACATGTTTTCTTTGCAAACCATAAAAAGTGAAAGTGACTATTTTTGTGAAACATGACACAGCACGCAGTGAGACACAATGAAGTTCAACCTCTGCTTTTCACCCATATACACCGTTCAGCTATTTAAAGTGCCTGTAGAGCAGTGATGGGGATGGTACCTTGCTCAAGGGTACTTCAGGGCAACATACTGGTTTGGGATTCGAACCCACAACCTCTTGGTCCTGGGTTCAACTCCGCAACTACAAGGCCACCGCTGCTCCAAAAATGCACCTGAGTTTGTTGCTCTGGATAGAAGGGTCTGCCATATTTCATTTTTTCAAAATTTTTTTGAACTTTAATTATTAAGTTAATTATTAATTAACTTTAGAAATTATGGAAAGCAAAGTATACACATAAAAATTAAATATGGTTAAGGATACTGTAGATGTTGTCTAGAAGCCACACACACACACACACACTCACACATGCATTCATAGCTGTCCTTCTCTATTAAGATATTTTCAATAGGTGATTATTTAGATTTCAAAAGTTTTTAATTACAGTTGCCACAAAGTGAATAAGCACAAGCTGTGGGTGAGCTTCTGCATGGCCTTCCTGGTTTTTAGTCAGACGCTCTTGAGCGTTTGAACTGAATGGAGGTGATGATGAAGCCCTTGATTGAGGATGCTCGGGCACGCCAGAAGCGCACGCTCACGTTGACCTGCTCAGGGGGTTTCAATGCGCATCACCATGGTTACCTCACGCTCCAGACCTTCATTAGATTCTTTCAGGATCTGAGTGTTACCACGCAAATCACCTTCAGGTAGCATAAAAACAGGCACATGGGGTTTACCCACTGGGGAAACAAAGGGCTCCATAAAAGACGGGAATCCTGCTGGCAGGCACAGTTTTAAAGAGTATTGGGGAAGATTATAAAAGGCAGAAAGCATCAGTTTGTAAATCTTCAGCAAATGAGCGACTTTACTGCACATTCACTGCAGAGTTGCCACAAGAGGGGGCAATCTCTGATCCATAATAGCGTTATTCTGATTAATAATAAGAGCCAATCAAACAGAATAGCCTACCAGGATTTCTCACATTTCAGGTTTCCTAAAAAACACTGGGATTTTTACCTGACTACTCATAGTCTGAGCTGCTTATCCTAAACACCCCCCTAACAGGGGTGAAAGATGGAGAAACAGCCTGAAATCACCAGTCCATCGCAGGGCGGACACACAAACACACAAAAGGGAAAGATCTACTATCTCTAATCCATAATTTCTCTATCCAACTATTCTGCATGTCTATGGACTGTGGGAGGAAACGAGATCACCCTGGATCCCTAACAGAAACCGGGAGAACATACACACTCCACACAGAAAAGATCAATGTCAGGGATTTAAACCCAGAACTTTTTCACTGGGATGCAACAGCACTATTAGAAAAATACATTTATAAAGGTATGCAAAACAGAAAACATATATATATATATATAATTAAAATTACTTTCTCCATTGTCATCTTTTACTAAAATGAACCAAGACATGGACATTTTGAAATATTGACATGCTTTTTTTTGGCTATTATGCATTAACCATCATGACCATTTTTTGCTTTAGAGGATGTAAACAAAGTTTACGTTCTTGATAGAGAACCTTTTGATGAAAAAAAGATAAAAAACCTGCCACAGCGTGCTTGTTAGGAGACTGAAAAACCCTGTTCAGTTTTTTGCATTACAGTTCTTAGCACATCACGATCCCAAAAGTATGAACTTCTGTGTCACATCCTGTTTTTCTCCCAAGCTGAGGATGTGTCTTGTTAAGAGGCGCAATGTCAGGACATGGAGTAAAGATCAGAACAACGGAACAGCACTTTCAGAGCACCCATGAAGAAGCAAAGCCAAGGACAAAATGCTGGTTTTATCTGGTTTACCAACTGATGAGAATTTCAAATTGTGGATGGGAATCAGGTGCCTGAGAGAAAACAGTCTTTTAAACACAAATTCCCACAGAATATATCAAAATAAAACTTCCAGACATGCACACTCCCTGTATGTGCAGTAAAGGCTGATTTCCATCTACAGATCTTTCTTTGCTGAGTCATAAAGGGACTTGCTAGTCTAGGATGTGCGGGAGATTAAAGGAATATTGCATTATTTTGACACGGAATCTCTGGATAAAATGCACTTGTGTTTCACAGAACATTTGGCACACTGTATAATGATCGACAGTCCAGGTTCTAAAAAGCCATTCAGAACACAGAGTCTCTGTTCATGTGTGCATGATCTTGCGTGCCAGTACGAATACGGTTGAGCACACACTCACAGACCCATCCCCAAGAGCAACCGTGTGTGTGTGTGTGTGTGCATGCATAATTATAGATTGATTTAACGGTCATGATGAAAAAGGCTCTGCAAATGTGGTGTGCTGGATTATCAGTCAGATGCGAGGCAGCTGATTGGTTATTAAGCAGCATCCTGGTACTTGACTGGTTCATTGGTTCTCCCTGTTTAATTCACTTTTCTCTCTTCAGGGGGGCATAATGAGTCTGGCCACACACACACACACACACACACACTTCAAAAAGAGAAAGCATGTTGTTAAACTGACATTACTCCATTCTCCTTTTATTTACGTCTTTTTGCACTTTATGGAAATGCTGGATGCTCATTATCTTTTAATTCACTTCAAATACTTTGAACCCCCAAAAAACTTTTTCTTTTCCATAGATTCACCCCCTATTTTTAAATCAGTATAATTACATATTAAATCTCAGGAAGTCCATATGTAATGACCATACTGCAAGTGTATTAAATAATCTGTGAATAATTTTATCAGTAAGTTTCTCTACAATGTTTCACATTGAGCTGCTTTCAGTTCCCATCAGTTCATACTGCGGTCCTTTAACTTATTGTTAAGAACATTTATTTGCACATTTTTTGCCTCTTCATGTTATTTTCCATTATCCTGCAGACATTTAAGCCTCATGATGAGTAAAATGCAAACACACACACAGCAAAATGAAAGCTTCAGTAAATGAGATGGAACCCCTGCTGTGCGAGACTCCACTCCCTCAGTTCTTCCCTCTCTTGCTCCGGGCTGAAAGTCATTCACCAGTCCTGAAGAAAACAGACCACATGACCACCAGAACGTCTTCCTCCACCGGTCTTTGTTTTTATCTCCAGCAGTTGGAATGGGGTATAATTGGTCTTATCCTTGAATGTACACATGGAAGGCAGCCAAGAGGTTTTGATCAGAGTATAATCAGTCAGCAGGAGCAGCCCGGAAAATGCCACGTGTGTCAAATCTTACAGGATCATGCTGGATTACGGGATGACTGATGATAACCCAGACATCGTCACAATTTATAACACCAAGTGGGTCCCATAGGCTTCAGATTTTCTACTATTGCCCTGATAGTGCCGATCTATAGGCAGTTCTTTTTAATTATGTCCACATCACACATCAGCACTTTGGGATAATAAGGAATTAGTGCTGCAGTGACAGATGGGTGCTTAACCCACATTACAGCTGACAAATAAAGACTATGTTCACACTGTAGGCCATTCTAATTTGTTCTTCAATCTGATGTTAGGTCAGATAACCCTTGATTCCGATCCAGTGTAGGACAGGAACTTTTGACCAGCCTTTTGAGCAAAGTACAATTGATCTCAGAGGCTGTGTGTCATGTTGCAGTAAATAAATCTGGGTGTCAGCCATTTTTGTCTATGGGGGACACATATCGCTGAAGGAAAACAGACATGGTACAATCCCAGTACATTTAGAAAAAGCGTATTAAAGTAATAAACATCAATGCCTTTGATCTGTGACAGACAGGTACTAGTAAGGGTAAAAGGGAAGCTTTACAGGACGGTAGTGAGACCAGCTCTGTTGTACGGGTTGGAGATGGTGGCGATGATGAAAAGACAGGATGCAGAGCTGGAGGTGTCAGAGATGCTGAGATGTTCGTTGGGTGTGACGAGGATGGACAGGATTAGAAATGAGTATATTAGAGGGAAAGGTTAGATGTTTTGGAGACAAAGTTGGAGAAGCAAGGTTGCGTTGGTTTGGACAAAACTAGAGACAAGGAGTCTTTTGGAAGGAGGATGTTGCAGGTGGAGCTGGCAGGAAAGAGGAAAAGAGGAAGACCAAAGAGGAGGTTTATGGATGTGGTGAGAGAGGACATGCAGGTGGTCGGTTTGAAGGAGGAAGATGCAGAGGAATGGAAAGAAATTGAAATCTGCTGTGGCGACCCCAAAATGGGAGCAGTTGAAAGAAGAAAAAGAAGACCTGGGCAGTGTTTAAGGACTAGGCCTCTAGACCAGGACGCACTCTTGAGCAAGGTACTGTTCTCAACACTGCTCTCTTGGTGCCGGATGTACAGCTGCCTCCTGCTGCACTGTATGTTTGGAGCAAATGCAGGGACGCGTTTTAATGTGGTCCACTGTGTGCTGTGTTCACAATAAATAGTCACATTCACTTTCAGTGTGTCTACACTTTTGCCAATCACAACTGCGCACAACATAGTGACATCCACCTGAAGGTCTCCCAGCAGATCACTGTCCATTGATCACCTGTCGCTCAGGTTCTCAGGCTCCATGATCATCCCATGTTGGAGTAGATTCCTCCAGCGCTCCAGGTTCCTCACACAGTCTAAAGACCTGTCCACTGCACTGGAGATACTAAATTGCCTTCTACACATTCACTTATTTGTTCATTCATTCATTCCATCTTTCATTTATTCACTCTCACATCCCATTCTTCCTTTATTCATTAATTCTCTTTCTTTCATTCATTCATTCACCCTCATCTTCCTTATTCCTTCCACCCCTTGTTCCTTCTGCCCTTCATTTTCTTTCATTTATTCTCCTTCCTTCCTTCCCTCATGAATCCATCCATGCTTTCATTCATTTACCTTCCTTCCTTCTTTCATTCATTCATTTACCCTCACATTACTTTCTTCTTCCTTCACTCATTCCTTCATCCATGCCTTCAGTTGTTCTCTCATTCATTCTCATTCCTTGCTTCCCTTTCACTCATTCATCTTCCTTCCTTCTTGCATTCGGTTATTCTCATTCATTTTCTCTCCTTTCTTCTCTCATTCATGCATTCATTCATTTTCCGTCCTCTCTTCACGCATTCAGCTATTCATTCGTTCACTCTCCTTCCTTCTCTCATTCATTTGTTCATTCGGTTTCCTTCCTTCATTCATCCATTCATTCATTCCCCTTCCTTTCTTCCTTCATGCATTCAGCTACTCATTCATTCTCCTTCAATTATTCATCCAGTCATGGATGCATTCATTCGTTTTCTTCCTGCCTTCATTCATTCAATTTTTTCCTTCACACATCCATTCATTCCCCTTCCCTCCTTGATTCATTCATTCATTTCCTTCATCCCTTCATCCTCTGCTCTCCCGTGTTGTCCGGTCTGTGGAGTTGAGTGTGGAGCGGAGCGCCGTCATGTGACGGAGACGGACGGCTAAAGATGGCGCAGCGGCCGCTGTGAGCGAGAGGGCGCCGCGTAGACGCGAAACAAACAAAATAAACAAACCAAACAAACAACACCGGCAGCTCCACGCGCGTGACGCGTTCGAGAGGAGGGGGCGCGCGCGCCGTCGCCACGGTGATTCAAATTTCAAACCCGTAACGGTTTTTCCTGCGGAGAGAGGGAGACGCTGCTGCGCGACCCACTTTCAGAGCCACAAAAACATCCCTCTCCACTCCGGGAGCCCGAAAAAACCTCCCGAGCCGGGACAGACCGGGACACACAGCCGACATGCGGCGTCCAGAGGACGGAGCGCGGTCTCCACAGCCTGGTAAACCCTCCAGCTAGAGGTTCTGCACCGAGCTAGCCCGCGTCCCCTCGTTTTCATGACCTTAACGGCAACTTTCATGTAGCTAAAAGTACGCGGGCACGACAGAATCGTCTGGGAATTTAAACCGGGACCATGTGGACGCCAACGGAGGACGAAAAGCTCGGAGTCGGTGAGTGAATTATTCCTTTTCCTCTTTTTTTCACGCGTTTTATTCTGGTCCCGTTATAAACCGCCGGCTGAGGAGAGCTGGAGGAGCGGACGCCGCAGACCTGCCGAGCACGGCCACAGGACGGTGATTTGCGGTTATTTCTCTTCTTTTCGAGGTGAAAGTCTTCAAATGTGTGAGATTTGCTTTGTCACGCAGTCCTTCTGAGCGCGTCGTTCAACATCGGTGAGGATGTCGTGCCGCCTTCCGCCAGCAGGGGGCGCCGGACGCATTGAGCCAACAGGTGCACAGAGAGGGGATGCTGCAGAAACTCCATCACATTTCTCCCTCTTTCTCTTCTTCCATCACCTTTAGCAACGGTGTAGTTCGTGGACAAGCAGTGCTGTGTTTTTTTAGCCACATTAAGAGCCCACATGATATATTATGTCCTATAATAAAGATGCAAATAAAATGCATGAAGAGTGCAGGGGAATAGTTAAGCATTACTCCACGCCACATAATAATACACTCCAGTCAGTTTTGAAGTGTCAGCACACCCAGAATAAATAACACTTTGATGCTTTCTATGTAATGACACTTTTCTAAAAGATAACCTTAGTGGTAAGACGTGATTGGATAGTTTCTGCTCTCATTAGATCTATTGCATATAGATCTACCCTAAAGATGGCATGTTTTCCAGTAGCAATGCTGTGTTTTTAAAATAAATTAGTGGTTCAGATAAAAATAACTAGTTTTTCTTACCTTCATTAGTTCAGTATCTTTATCAATGTGTCGATGAAGGGTTCAGAGGAACCTGACAATTGGGAGAAAGGTCTTGGCTATAGAGTGAACAGTTTCTAATTTTCATAACTGCGACAGGCTATAAAGTGCCTAAAGATACAAGGTTCTAGATAAAAGTGTTCCTTAGGGTTCAGCATCAGCAGTAAACTAATCACCTGCTCATGTGGAATCATCTGCACCTGATGGCTTTGAATGATTCATATGTAGGTCACTGTGTGGCTTAACCAACATAAAAACAGTCCTCTGAAACCGCTCAAGTTCAGGGACTGGACTGAAAGTGAGAGCCAATAACAATGTCCTTCAGAAAGCCTGGAGAACTGTTCCTCACGTCAAAAACACAAGAAAGGGTCTCTTTGGAAGAAAAATAGGAAGAAATGAGGGATGGCCCAAGACTTTTGCACAGCACCACACATATATAACAATGGACAACTAGCGGTTCCCACTAAGTGTGTCCTTGCTGATTTAGCCATCTGTGAGCACATTTTACTACCACTGAAGTTGCAATTGTTTTAACACCATCACACCATGGAAGAAACTGGATGGTTTCACGGATAAATGAGACACAGTAAATTCAGATGCTTACAAAGCAGGGCAGAACTACTGTGAATAAGAGACATGTTGTCATATTTACATAAGCTGGCTTTCACTGTTCAGACTGAATTTTGAGTCATCATTGTCAGTGCTGGCACAATAACCTAATTATAGAGCTAAGTGGCCCTTGAGAACCTACCGTTACATCATTACAGAGGAAACAAATAGCACTGTCACATCACACCCTTTCAAGTTCCAGCGAAGCACTGTTCAGTGTAGTCCTCTGCTGAGTCATAAAACAAAATGGCAGTCCTCACATCTGTACTCGGCAATAGTGTTTATTTTAAGAGGCAATCCGAACATGATAACGCGAGAAATACGTGCTGAAGTAGACGACCAAATCCAGAAACCTCTTATAATGAGTGAAATCCGCTACATTAAGGGCTGCAAAATTCTTGGTCTGTTAGTGTTGAATCCTGTTAGCAAAACTAAAGAGAAATCATCATGAACTACTTTCTGAACTAAAAAGCAACCATAGCCTGTAGCTATGTTTAGCCCCTTGCAGGCTGAAAGGGTGTTGAAAGTAATCAATGGTGGTTGATCCAGATAATCTTAATGTTTGTTCAGCACTTCATTGGCATCAGTAAAAAGCATGACGTCATGAACTGTTTAAACTTTAGTTGGTGTACCACCAGCTCTGAACCACTGATAAAATGTCAGCAGCACAAATGAGGTCAATGCGAGCTCGCATTAAGGCAGAAGTCACGCAGCACGGCAGGAGTAAAGCAAGATTGACTAACACCGCTGGACTGTTTTGAGCATGCTTCTACGGAAAGTCGGTCTTTTCATCTACGATCGTGCAACGCAGGATGCATAAATCTCGCTGCTCGCAATCTGTGCAGGTGCGGACGCTTTGTGGTTACCGCCTCTGATCTAACATGCGCTTCATTTAGCAGCGCTCGAATGGAAAAGATGCAGAGTTGAGGAAATGAATTGCCCAGCAGAGTCTAGCATCCTTGTTTTAGGTTCTGTAGAGTCTTCTTGTAGATTTTTCTTGTCGATTTTGGTTGCAGTTTTACATTAAAGGGAAAGTTTTTCTGGAAAAAAAAAAAAAGGCACTTGCAATGGAATGCAATGATCGGCCATGTATATAAGCCAGTCAAAGTGTTTATTTTAAATGGATCTAGAAAAAGATGTGTAGTGAGTATGATAATGTGATGTCTAGTATATGATAACACAAACTTGCTCACGATGGCCTAACAAAGCCGTCAAGAAAACGGACATAAAAAAAACAACTTTGACATAGGATCTGTCTCGCAATATGACATTGCCTGTTTTTTTGGTTTGTCATATAGTGCTGTCACCTAACATCATTTACCAGTTGTCTAGGCTCTGAAAAAAGCTGCTTTAGACTTGCTAGGCCGTGCCTGCCATTTCACACAAAAACACTCGACGCTTCAAAAACAACAAGACACGACTTTGCTACCAACAAGTCAATCTTTCATAAGGTTGGAGGATTTGCATTCCTAGGCAGCAGGAGGAGGTAACTCATGGATGCTCTCCAAAAGAGCGCCCAAGTTTCTGGCGCGCCATTGAAAAACAGCCATTTTCCCTGCCCCATTAATGAATGGTCTTTTGTGACAGGACGGAGCACAAAGAATACAGCGCAGGCCTCCAGCCTTCAAATTGCATCGCAGAGTTCCCATCACCAAAGGTGTTTTTCCTCACTAGGCTTTTTAGGGTTTAATCTCAGCATGAAAGCCATCGGGAAGCAGAGCTTTTTCAATGTTAATGCAAAACAACATGCGTAAAGTGCAGCATCTCAGGGAGAGGAAAAACGTAAAAACAAGATGCAAGATGTTAATGCAGCAGTAAATAATGTAATTTAAAAGTATTAATTGTGATCTAACGACTTTGGTAAGAATGAGAAAACATCTGAATATTGAATGTTACAAGGCACAGCTCGTATTTGATTCAGCAGTAGAGCAGCATGCATTTAGGATGTCTGCCACAGATTTGCCCAATCCCACAGTCTGAGTAATTTTATTCTATTGCAATAAAACTTTGATTGGCTTTATGGGGAGAACTTTCAGACAATGAATACATGTGCTCCAACAGAAACCAAAACATTTTAACATTATTACTAACTCCAGATTTAACATTATTGTTACCAATATTAGATTTATAATGTTAGATTTTATTTTATTAGAATGAATATTAAACTAATATTTAACAACTAGTACTTTGTTAACTAGGAGGGTGGTGGTGGTCTAGTGGTAGAGTACTTGCCTATGGACCTCTGGATCAAGAGGTTCCTGGTTCGAATCCCACCTCTGGCACTACCACCACTGGGTCCCTGAGCAAGACCCTTAACCCTGCATTGCTCCAGGGGGACTGTCCCTGTAATTAGAACATGTAAGTCGCTCTGGGATAAGAGCGTCTGCTAAATGCCGTAAATGTAAATGTAAACTATTATTTATTGCTGGTTGTGCTAGCCTGTTGCAGGGGCACTCCACACATCACAAAACAGGTTCGATTCTGGACAGCTGCTACGAAAAGCTGTGGATGTGCGGCTAAAGATGTGTCTTCTAAATACACCTCAACCCCTCAGCATTGCTTCGCCAAATTTAAGTCTTCATTCTTTACACTTCAGCGGTGCTGAACCAGAATTGAAACTGTCTGTTGTTGTTCAGAGCTGTTAGCCTGTCAGCCAGCATAGCCAGTGGCCCTCAGATGAGTTTTAATTGTCTAGTTTTTTGTCAGTGCATTGTTTGGTTGCTGAAATCATGCCTGCCCAATGGTGTGGGTGTATTAGCCTGCTGTTACTTAGTGCCTGTTAGGATGGTCAAATCTGGCCCTGTAAAAAGCAGCCAATTTTTTTCCTCTTAAGTTGTCAGTATAAAACACACAAAGTGCATAATATATTATTTAAGTGTGTTACAGGCACACGCATCTGCATTAAAGCTGGAAAGTCATGTTAGTAGAAAACAGCATTACTGTAGCACTTGCTGAGACACTAGGATTGTCACAGTACAACAAATTGTTCAGAGTTAAGTCTTTAAAGAGAGTTTTGATCATATTACATTGATTATTTTGTTGCTGAAACATTATTTGAAACATGTTTTTAGCATGTGCAAATCAAGTTGGTTGCTCGTGATTCGTCAAAGGCACCTTGTTGTTACTCTGCTGAAAGTCACCTCTTAAACCTTAAGACAATGTTGTTGATGATGTCCTTTAATCTCAGCTGTATGATTTGGAAATTGGTTTTGGTCTATGTGTTGCTAATATGGGCGTGTGGCCAAATTCACATTAATAAATGTGTATCTAGTCCCTCCAGAAGCCTCTTTTGAGCTTGATTGAGAATAGTGCTTTCCCAAGAAGATAAAGTGAAAGTGACAACCCTTGTCATCGCAGTGGCTAATAAGGCCACATATTGAAATCACATTGGATGGAAGGCTGAGGAAGGCTTGGCATGTGTAGAGTTTGGGCTCTTTTTGAATACTCATTTTAGCTAAATGAAGAAGCTGAGCTCAATTAGAATATAACAACAAAAAAAGGCCACCTGGGATTTGCAGTATAATTGGGAAGCCCATTAGAGAGATTGACAATTGTTGTTCACAAGATCATTAAGTCCATTATGGGCTAATCAGTGTCTTTTATGTTGGCTTGCATATTCAAAGACTGCATTTGCTTTTGTTTTTGTTTTACTTGATGTCCAGGATTGTTCTGGATTTCTTATTTTGAGTTGGTATATTTATTTTAAATGTGTTTAATTTTGGACTATTCTGTGAAACAGAAGAAGTTTCTCTGCAAGTAAGTAATCATTTTGTTACAGATTCAGGTCACTGAACACCAGGTCATTTTGTTCATCAACTACTTACCATAGTTGTAGCCAAACATCAGCAAAATTGTAGTTATGAGATTGATCAACTAAATGTTTAAAGGGTTAGATTTTAAAGGGTTAACCATAGACACTACATAATTCCCATCCTGTTGTAAAGAAACTGAAATTGCTGAGCTGAAGAATATCCATATTTTGATGATTATCAGTCTGCTGTTTGAGTTTACTGTTGTTGCCTCAGTATAAGAATTAAGAGACACAAATGTGAGTGTTCATCCTGGAAATGAGCCATGAAGCCTTAAATACATGGAAAAGTAGGCGATGCATTATTACTGTTGATTAATGAGATAACGAGGCAAAGGTGAGTGATCAGCTGTGAACTGGACCCTTAAAGGCGTGGAAGCCCAATGGTGCTGTCCAAGGTCCTGAACGAAACCAACATTTGGCATCCCACTTCAACAGCAAACCTGATGCTACTCCTTTACGGCAAGTTAAAGGCGCCGTCACCAAATTCTCAAAATGGATCGCCATCAGTATACTGGCTTCGATATGGATATAGTCATTTACGCAACAGATCGACAGATGCTGTTGTGCAGACTTGAACCCATTAGAGAGAACCCTGCTGTGGCAAGGCTGAGATAGAATTTCCTCCATTTCCATTTTCTTCCGGGCCAATAAATAGAAGGAGTATGAGTCACCTCATTAGTAAAATATTGACATTGAGCTTTTAGTCAAAGCGGAGCTCTGGAAATTCATAGCCTCTCTCCACCTTGTGGGTGGGACAAGGCCAATGTAGGAAGCAATTGCTGTCTGTTATAGAATAGCATCTGCAAAGCTTTATTTCAGCAGATGCACATGAACTCTGGCAGTGCTGAGGTGTCACTTTTCAATTTAGATCATTCACATCATCCTCAGCTGCAGAACATAATTGACTCTGAAGCTGAAGGTAATTATAGCCGCTTCCCTCCAAAGAACCTCTGATCTGTCAGACCTGGTGGCTTTGCTTTGCTTGTTCTTCTCAGCAATTGACTGAAGACAATAAAGCAGCTGTGAGCTGGCAGCTAACAGTACTAGCATTAATCAACGACTAACTTAAAAGATTCCCTGAATTTGTTGGAATATTAAAGAGGGCAGTGCATTAGTGGTTTTTGATCAGGCTGGCTCGAATGAAGGAGGAAGCCTTGAAGCAGTGTTGCTCCCCAAACAGAGTTCAGTGCCAAAAGTTTTTATGATGGGATATTTAGAACAGGCTTTGATCAGCACCCATCCAGCAGGAAAAAGAGTTTTAAATTTGGCTTGTTTTCCAGGTTTAGATTGGAATTTTTTTAACTTTGTCTGCAAAATGTTTTTAGCTGGCAAAGCTGAAGGACAGTTTAATGAAGTCAGAGTGAATGGTATGGGGTAGCCAACTATAGCCAATATGATATTCTTTTTTTCCTTTTTTTTAAGCATAGTTTTGTCACGAAGACCAGCTTTAGTCATGCATTTTTGTTCAGTTTCTAAAAATAGCAGTTCAAGTTTACAAGATTCTAACTGGGGATGATATCAAAGTCAAAACTGTATCGGCGGATACATTTTTAATAAGAAACAGATGATTAAATTGAAAAATGGAATAACATATTATTCATTGGCAGAACAGAAAATACATATACTCGGCTAGTATGAATAACATTAGCATTTTAAAAACTTTAAAAAACTTTTTTTAATTTTAAGAAGTAAAAAAAAACAAAACATGGATGCGTTCAGTTCCAGTCGCTTTGCTACTGTTTCTTTAGACGTGGATTATACAGCTCTGAATGTGACTTGAAAGTAGCAAAAATTTGTCCTGAAATAACTTGACTGACATTACTTTTTGGTATGCTCTGTTGACCTTTTACAATAGACTGTAATCTTAGTGTAACATTGTGTGCCAGTTTGTTGTCCAACAACAATCATTGTAATTAAGAGGGAAGATTATTTCACAGAAATGTTCTTTTATTTACTCCATTTTTGGACAAAATATGCTTATTGGTATATTTCCACTTTGAATTCATTGTACTTGACTACTAACAAATACCTCGATTAGTTCTTCCAAGGGTCTCATGATTATAATATGGCCACATCAATTTTGAACAGAATAATAAAGAGGAAGTGAGTAGGTTTTTTTTTTTTTTTTTTTTTTTTTAATTGATGGTCAGGGGTTTTAGATTCAAAGTGTTTTCTACTTCTCAGGCGGGTTAGTGTTGACCACTTCCAGTGAGAGTTATCTTCCATACAGACTCGTCCCGTCCGAAGAGCCCTAACCATTGTGGGATCGTAACCGAGAGTTCCGCTGTTGTTATGGCAACCACTGTGAAACAGAGGCTGGCCCTGCGGAACTCTGGCACAGGGATTCCAACATTGCCATAACAACCACTGCTGAAGAAGTCAAAAATGTTGGCAGATTGGCGTTGTTTAGTAAGCAAGTTGCTGCAGAGATGCACCAATCGACTTTACCAAACATAAAATGTAAAATATATTTTGTTAAAGTGGCTTTTCTATTGTATTATTCAATGTAATGCACAATGCAGCCTGTAAGTACAGTGAAACTGTTGTGGTAATGTACCAGGTTTCACATTACAAAATAGAGTCTAGCTTTAATTTGAGGGTTTGTAGACTCAAACCAAGTGGATTACTGTAGGCATTACATTTCTTTTTTGACATAAGTTTCATTTTAATAACTGCGGAGTCCTTTTTTTTTAATAACTGCGGAGACTCAGTGTGTGTCATAGTTAAGGCTCATTTGTGCTCCCTTTACAAATGAAAACAAGTTGAATCGAATATGTTGGTGGAGAGTTGTAATAATGTAACTCTGAGTAGAAAGCAATAGCAGAAGGCCGTATTGCCAGTGGGGGTTGTCTGTGAATCCAATACATACATTAGTCTATTTCAAATCATTAAAATTCTGTTAATATTTTTTGGAGTGATTAAATTTTTTTTCAAATGTGTCTTTGTTTCCTGCATGAATTACCGGTACTTTGGTATGTACACAAGATAAGCTGATAATAGCATTTCCGTTCTGAGTCTTCGGCCGGTATATCATTGTAGCCCACCAAAGTGCCTAAAACAGACATATTTAAGTTTTCAAGCTTTCCCTGTAAAGTGACGGTATGCTTTTTTGCCATAGTTGTCTGAGGTGGAAGCAGTTATGCACTATTAACACACAACTAATAAAAAGAGAGGAAGTGCAGCCGCATATCACTAGTGAATAACCAAATTATTCTGTCAGAATCAGGGCAGAAGTTTGACCCAGAAATTATGCATTGGTGTGTCACAGATGCCCATCAAGAGCTGACTATAATCCATGAAGGGTGGACAGCACTGTTAGGCCTTGGAATGAGACAAAGGTCTGGATGAAAACAACTGCTTATAATCCAAAGCATGAAACCTCATGGAATATTATGGAATATTTTGGTAACCAGGGAAACTGGCTCGCTTGCATTTCTTAATGATGTGACTGCTGTTAGAAGTGTAAACATGTATGTTATCTGCTCAGATCAAAATGAATGCCTTAAAAGCTCAACAATATCATCATTCAGTAAAGATTAACCTCTAAATAACGCTAAAGCAACTGGTGTAAGATGGTCAGAGATGGTCTCTTATCTTTTTAAGAGATTTCCTTTGCAGCATGTTTACATGCCTCAAGTAGGAAACACGTACGGTGCTTATTTACTAAAACAAAAAAAGACGTTTGCTGTTGACAGAATTACACCATTTTTCTAAATGGTTGACCTCTGTGTTTTCTCCTTATCCACCTTATTCCTAGTGGTGTTACTGTGGAAACGTCTATAGGTGTAGTTTCAAGGGAAGCAACAGAAGAAGTCGTGTGATGTTTCCAAGCTAACATCAGTGGTCCTTCGAAACACTCCTTGCATATTTAGTGTTTACTGTTCTATTAAAATGTCGTTGGAATTGCTTTTTGGAGGTACATGCTACACAGATTGCAACTGTACTAAAAACCAGGCTAAACTGAATAACAAACAACAATGGTCTGATCTTGTGTCAGAGAGGGACTGTGGTTCATCATTGATATTCTTTCTATCGCTTGCCTCAAAGATGAACAGCTGCGTGGCTGCAAGAACAGGAGCACCCGGCTTTTATATTTCTCCTGACGTGGAAACCCAACCAGGCCTGGTGATGTGGAACTTCATGGATCTGATTTCATTCAATAACAACTTTCAAGTAAACAAGGCTGATTACCACCCCTTTGAACAAGATGATAACCTTGTTGCTATGGAGTCATTGAGCTTTTGAGATTTTTCATAGCCTCATTGTCCTTTCAGAAGGTTTGCTAAAGCCAAATAAGTTTCAAATGTTTTTTTTTTTGGATGAATGAATGGATATCATAACCTCAGTTAGAAGAAATAGTCATGATATAGCACTTATATTGACATGACTAAATATAGCATTGCAAACAGCTTTATTCAATTTTGTTCCCACCCAAAGATTATGAAAGCACTACTGTTAGCATGAATTTATTTTTTGCTCTCCAGACTGTCTAAAAAACAGTGCATGCTGTTCTGTGCACCCGGAATAGAACTCAGGAGTCAGCTGTTACAACAAGGCATTTTTTGTGTGCTGAGAGGCGACTCTGGCCTCCCTAGCTATTGATTAGGACCGAATAACTGGAAGCTGGCTTTGGGGTGTTTGTGTTGGTCTTTGTCAGTCCATGACCATGAAGCCTATCCGAAATCCACAGGTGTCTGGATGATCCCTTTTTTATTTTTCACTGTTTTATTTAATGTCAGATAAAATTGGAGGGCATACAGGCAACTTAATTATCTTTTTAAACAACATTTTAAGTGTTGATTTTCAATACAAATTTTTGTAACCTCTGTATTATATTCACCTTTAAAGGCTTTTATATGATTAAATGACATTTTGTTTAAGATACAGTACACAAAACGAGGAGTAGGATAGACCACCAGTGGAATTTAAAGCACATAAATGTAATGTATTTGTTTTCTTTCAACTAAAATGAGATGAAAGTCAACAATTTACATTACAAATGATAGAATACAACATAAACTAAACAGGGTCGCAAATTTTCTGAATTTTGATTCTCAGCCCAAAATTGGTTCTTAACTTTTAAGGGAGAATTTCCTTTTAGGAGGTTGTATGGTTAAGGTTAAGGATACTTATAGCTTAGTCTTCTCCTTTTCTTTTTTATGCCTCTTGCTTTTTTTCTTCAGCCTAAACTATGCATCATCCTTTCAGTGTTGTCCCTGCTCCCTGTAGTCCTATTCTCATCTCTCCGTCTCTCCTCTTGCATTTCTACTGACGGGCAATTACGCTGCCCTGATTCCCTCCCCTCCACTAATGGAACTGTGCCGTGGCATTAAAAGGTATAAATATTTAAGTCTGATTTGCCATGCACAATGTTAATGTGCTGTTATTATACGGTTTGCCAGAGATTCTGTGCATGCGCGATTTCTCCGCTGCAAAAATGGCAGTGTTTCTCATTGAGGATTTTTCCCCTCTCACTCAAACGCACATGTGGTCTCCCCTGGTCTTCCTGCCTCTTTGTGTTTTTGTAGCACTGAAGTTGAAATGTTCGGTCTGCTAAAGGTCAGGGAGTTTAATCTAACAGTAAACCTAGCACAATCATGTCTACGTTGATTCCAGAAAAAAAAAAAAGTTATAGTGTCAGTTTTCCTCAGGCATTGGAGAACTTCAGGATGTTTTAAAATATTCAGCAACCATTGGCACCTTTTGTTGTCGATGCAAATTAATGAGGCCGAAGAAGGGATTTATACCAACACATATGGGTAGCGTTTTATAATCCATCCCTGTTTTATATTCACATAATCTTAGGACAGTGGTCAACTGCACAGTTTGAGCATCATTCTCTTAGAGCTGATTGGGCCAGTGATGTCACTATTTATTTCTGGCTTACCCCTCACTCTAGCAGCAGACTTTAAATAGTACTGGTTATAAATTAATCAAGGTAAAATTAATGCAGTGGGTCAGTGATGGCTTTGGTTTCCACCCTGAAGCTGTTATGACATGTTAATTGTAATGGAGGATTGCTTATAGTCTAAAAAAAGAATACATTTTTATGGTTTTTAAGTGCACAACAGTACCTTGAAACTGTTACAAGCATAATAATTATTTAAAATGATTGTTATTATTTTAGCTTCACCGATATAGCCTTGTTGAGTAACTGCCAGGTATTTCCCTCAGCGTGCGTTTACCTGCATTTTTTTTTTAGAATGGTTTTAAACAATGTTTTAAGATCAGGAAGGATGTGGGTGCCAGACTCTTCACAATCATATAAAACATGAAGTTCAATAAAATCAAGAAATGACACAGCAGCCGCCCCACTAGGCCCCATTTTAGTGAAACTCTGGCTCTCATTACACCCTTATTCTTGCTGGATTTTTTGTGAATATGTGGGTAATTTACTGTTGTCCTAACAAGAGGAGTTATTAGTGTGTGCTTGATTCCTATACTGATTAGCCCTGCTTCTTTTAAGGCAGTGGGTGATTTCAAATTTTCAGGCCCAGTAGGCACACTAGTTGATGTGTGCTCGTAGTATTGATTATGGCTTTGCTCAACCATACTACTGACCTGAGGAGCTTGATGCAGGTAAGCCACTTAGCCTGGTTGTATGTAATCAAGCTCTGGTCAATTCCGTGAATAACAATTCATAGTTCACATGTATTTTTGTGAGAGAAAAAACTGAAAAAATAAATCCAGCATTAGACCTAGATCACACTTTTTATTCACATTTAGGGCAGTAGTGAAGTAAATCTTCTTCAGGAGATATGAGTTTTAGGACCTGTGTTTACTATGCCACTCTGAAGGCAAGCTAGATGCAGGGATTTTGTGAGCTGTGATGTAATTGATTTAAGGGGCTGCCACACACTTCAATATGGCCAACAAATTTATGATGACCCCTGGCTAAAGCTGTCTTCTTAAAAATGTTGCACAGCTCAGAACCCTCGCACATACCTTTCCAAAGATAGAACCTTTTCACTAAATTCCCTTCCACTGGCGGTACTTACACTCTCTTCTCCTGAAGTGTTTAGAGTTGTATTTAGTAAGACGCCAAATGGGTTCAAGAAACGTAGATTCATGATTAGCACCTAAGCAGCCTACATCAAACGACATTAGTGCAAATCTCATTGGTGCCCTTGCCAGTCTGATAATAAAGCCCATGTTATAAACATCAAAGCATGCATTAATGGGACATGTTTATCTCTAATTTGCAAATGTTTCACCGTCGTTGTTTACTATGTGAAACCCGCCTTGGCAGTGTAGCTACCCAAAGGAGAAGAAGTTCTCTCTTCAGAGAGGAAAATATGAGAGGCAGTGGCTCTAGACTTATTACTGATTCTTGAGCATGTTTACTTTATCTATTTTTAATTGGCAGGGCGGTATCGTGATATTGGGAGACATTGGGAGCTCCGAGTTACTTTGCGTTTTCGTGAACATTGTGGCAAGTGATGCCAGCAAGTTCATTCCCTACAATTTCACATATGCTAAACATGAGATGTTAAATAGTGGGTCCCATGTATATGCTGGAATAAACATGGTTGTGGACTTTGATGGTTGACATGTCGTGCATTGTAAGGAAATGGCTAAGTATGAAAAAATAATCCCGGAAAAACAAAGGAAGCATGTCTAACAACTGGGGGACGTGACAGCGTCACAGTAGGTTTTTATAGTTCAAACTGTGACCAAACGCATCACCTATGAGTAGGTGACATGCCTGGCTCAAAACACTCTACAGGGAGACCTCAGGTGAAGTGAGTGCAAAGACACTGCTTTTAATCAAAGAGATGGAAGCAGAGGGGTATGTTCAGCGGAGAGAGAGAGTTTAAGTGGATGCTGATGATAGAGAGCAAAAAAGTGAGCGAGTAAAAGAAAGCTGGAGAAAAAGGGAAAAGTTGACATGGGGGGTGGGGGGGAGGTAACGCTTTGAAGCTATTGTCTCATCATGGAAGCTTTGATATGTCATTTACTGGGTACTCTTTCACCCACTCTCTCTCTCTCTGTGGTGGGGCTGGTAACATCTAAGTGTGATTTGACAGCCGCAGACAGGAAGGACACATGGACCCTTTCCCCTGAGCACTGGAGCTGTGAAGGCCTGGGTTGTGATTTAATTAATTATCGCTGTGATGTGTTGTAAGCACACATCAGGCTGCCTCCTGCAATGAGCTTGGTATCCAAGTGACAGTAGCAGATTCCTTACATTGTCAGAGGACTGGAGGCTTTTTGAGTTAGGAATAATTGAACCTTTTCATGCTCCACCCACACATGCATTCTTTCATAGCAACTGTTGCTAGTTTTGACAAGGTGTATAATATGTTAATTAAAAAAAATATCAACCTGATGAGAATTAGTGGCACACAAGTTTTCAGTGCACACTTCAATTAAGAACATGCTGATTGATTTGAAAGATTAGTTATATGTCTATCTGTAAAAGGTCACACTGTTAAAATTGTTTGATTTTAATATGTTTTTGCAATATAATTGAGCTGTCGTGCCCAGGTGGCCAGTCTGTTATTTTATCCAAACCACCCTCTCTCAGTTAACAAGAGAAAAACATGGTTAAACTTAGTAACAGTCTCTAATTTAGTTTAATGAAGGAGGGGTGGAAACAAGTAACTGAGTTGCAGCTTACTAGCTAGTCTGGTCAGAGAAGTCCAAAGTCAGGAATACGACTTGGGGCAGCGGTGGCCTAGTGGTTAGGGAGTTGCCCCGCATCGGAAGATTGTGGGTTCGATTCCCTCACAAGTAGGTTGCCCTGAGGTACCCTTGAGCAAGGTACTGTCCCCGACACTGCTCCCCGGGCGCTTTCAATAGCTGCCCACTGCTGCACGGTGTTTGCATGGGTTAAATGCAGAGGTCCAATTTCGTTGTGGTTCTGCTGTGCTGTGCTGTGACCTCGCAATGACAAGGGTTGTCAACAAATCTATACCTTTAGGGCAAAATAATGTGGAAAACTTTTGAATTTACCATTTTAAATGTCATTATTTCTTTCAATTATAATTCATGTAATGTTGTTGACCCCCCCCCCCCCCCCCGGTATTAAACCTTTTCAGTATTTAATAATGTAGGAATCAAATCAAATTGCAGCCCTTGTATGTTGAGAGTTGCGCTTTTCCAAATTATGATTTTGATATAAAAACAATAAAATGTTTTAATACACTGAACACTGAATAAGGTGTCAACAAATGGGAACAGCAATAAAGCCTTTATTAAAGCATTCGTTCATATATTAGAATTTCTGTGATTGTTTATCAGTCACGGCTCATTTGAGGAATGTGCATGTTTATATAAGCCTGGTTGTTCTAACATGCACACGCAAACACACACACACACACACACACACACTTGAAGGTGACAGATGGTATGTGGGACACATCAGTGACCTCAAGATGGAGGGTCAAAATGAGTATGTGAAGCAGTCAGGGTCGATAGCCATTCTCCACTGCCGTGTCAGCACATTTAGTAACTTGGACACAAAGATTTAACTCTGCTAGAGGCCAGGAAACAAATCCTTGAACGTAATATTAAAAGGTTTTTGCCCTTTAGTGAAAATCCCAGATTTTGCCACATGGTTTGTAACTGTTAAGAGCAATATCCTGTAATAATCAATGCTTGTGCGTATGTGTGTGTGTGTGTAAGTGTTTGTGTGTCTAGGATGTACACAGTATGCATGTGTGTATGCGTGCTCGGCCGAGACTTTTATCTCTGTCACTAATCTGTGAATGTGTGAGCACCATCTGGTCATGGGGCTTTATCTGTCTTTGTCCAACAGCTCACGTCTGGTCCCTCTGTCGCTCGACTTCACTCTCACTCCTTCAGTGTTTTGTACTTTTCTTCCAGCTCTTCTCTCCCACCATTTTCCTTCCATTGTGATTTTCAGTATCCAATTTCTCTTTTTTTTGCCTATAATATCATCTCTTCTTCTCTCTTATTTCTGCCCCCCCCCCCCCCTCTCTGTCTCTTTCTGTCTCTCTCTTTACATCCTCTCTGTGTCTCTCTCACTCATTCTGTTTAGTTTCTTTCATATGAATAGCCAAGGCTTGCATGGCCTGTCTGTCCCTTTTTGTTACCCAGTCTTTCTCCTTTTTTTGGCAGGAAATTTTTGGTCTCCTGCCATTGCCAAATAGCTCTACTAAAACACCACAATACACATAAGGAAACCACTGTGAAGCGTTTGTATTTAGCTGTGCTTCCCTTAAAGACTAAATGGTCTTTGAGGGTAAGAGAGGTTGGTTCAAAGGTGATTTCACCACAGACTTGCTTGTTGAATAAATAAATAATAATACATTCTTGCTTAAATTTGACCCATGATGCCAAAAATCTTCCTCTCTTTAAGAGCTGGTTTGCTGTTTACTGTTTTGCCTTGGATCATGGGATGGACCATGGCAGCAGTGGCCTAGTGGATAGGGACAAAGCCCAAGGATCAGAAGGTCGTGGGTTCGAATCCCTATAGGTTGCCCTGAGGTACCCTTGAGCAAGGTACCGGCCCCATCACTGCTTCACGGGCGCGTTCAATAGCTGCCCCCTGCTGCACGTGTGGTAAAAGGAGAGGTCTAAATTCGTTGTGGTTCATTGTGTGTTGTGCTGTGTTTCACAATGACAAGAATAGTAACTTTCACTTTCAGAGTGAGAATTGAAATGGAAATAGTGTGTTACTTAGCGTTGTAAGTTACATATAAATAACAGAAAACGTGTTTATACTTCATTAAGGCAAAGTTTTCATGGGATTTTATGAAACTAAATGAATGTTGGCGTCAAGAACTATGTTTATAATGTGTCATAACATGATGTTTGCTTATTCACCTTTGCAGTTTCATCTTCCACAGATACAACCTTGTCAAAACAGTGACTGCATTTTGTTTGGCCTCATGCCTAAATAAGGGAAATCAAATGAAGCTTGGTGCCTCATGCATTTCACTGAAACTGAGTCAGTGCCAATTCTTTTAAATCCAGAATGGCCTCAAAGAAGGGCTGAACTTGTTCCAGTCCCTGTTTCATTCACACTATGATTCTGCTCACAGATTTCATTTGGTCTAAAGAGAAGACTTTTATGTCTTCAGGTGTCTCAAAACAACCCTGTGAGGCTTCTGCTTTAGGGAGTTTCTGCAGAGCTCTTTGGGATTTCCTGTCAGCTTTTTTTCATGTGGGGTGGCAGAATAGGCCAACGGCTGGCACTTCAGGGTTGCCAAGAGCAGGCACACTGCAGGACAGGATGGTTTCCTGCCAGTGCCACTTTGCACGGAACTGGAGACTCTTTAATTAATCCATTAGCTGGGCACAACAAAATGAAATTAATTTGGACTCATGGGAAATCTACTTACCCTTGGGGGAGCAAAGATGGACATTGTGGTTATGAAGAAATGTTCTGTAGATCTGTGATGGAAATGTAAAGTAAAACTTCTTCTTTCAGAAACTGGTAATGTACTTCTCAGATTTTTTATCTCAGAAGTAGGTCTTCAACCTTTTATCTTGATTTCTCATTGTTTCCCACATGATTTATACATGATGTCAACATCGACTGACACATAGAGATTTTTTATTACTATTTAACATGGGCGAATTCGTATTTCTCTGTAGAGCTGTACGCAGTGCCCCGATACGCTCAGCCTCTCTCTACCCTAGCTGGCGATCCGTCTCTTCATATAAATTATTAACAAGCACATAAAGAGCCCAGCTAGTAAGGATGGTTAAACTTACAATGGGACAGCTGCCTTGTAAGGATACCATGTTGAACAAAGCCATATATATGCCTTTCAATCCAACCACTTTCCTCCCCCATGTCTCTCCTTTCCCCCACTAGAACATTGTCATAACCTCACCCTTGTTTCATGAAAATGTACCCATTTTTGGAATGTTGTCCCTTTAATCCTTTCTTCATTATTTAGTACATGACCATTTTTATTGTTTACTGATTGTTGTCATTGCATTTTTATGGTTTACTGATTGTTGTCATTGTATCCGCTACCACTAGCTGATGACGATTACAGTGACTTAAGCCTGTATAATGGTGGCTTAGCCTACTGGTCCAGTTACTGTGAGGAGCCACCATCTGGACTGTAATCCTGTGTGTCCCCCATCTTTATTTCCTTTGCCTGGAAAGAGAAAAAGATATGATGAAGTGTGAACAAACGATTCTGGACTCTGGATGCTTTATTGGGATTCACTGTTTATTAACAAATCACCCATGCATAAAAATGACATATAGGATATACATGTGCATATGGTTACTGTAATATTCAGTGTGTATAGTTAGTTATATAGAATAATGCACACACTCACACCTACGGGCAATTAGGCATATCTAGTTACCCCATTCGGATAGCTCTCATGAAAACAACAGGCGTCGTTGAGAAAGGAACAGTGCAGCTAGATGGAATTGAACAAGTCCTGGTCCATTACTGCTGCTGTTGATAAGTGCAGG
Organism: Hepsetus odoe; assembly: GCA_017165825.1. Lineage (NCBI taxonomy): Eukaryota > Metazoa > Chordata > Actinopteri > Characiformes > Hepsetidae > Hepsetus > Hepsetus odoe. The sequence continues at coordinate 8,203,566 of CM029393.1, read as the reverse complement.
TGACCCTGCCAGAGCATGACTGACTGCAGTACACCACAGTTAGCCAAAAACCTCACAGAACAGACATAAAGGGAGGAAAATGGGATATGATTAAAACAGAAGATGCAAGAAGGTGGCAGGATATGCAGAGATTTAGCTTGGTGCCAGAAGAAAAGACACTTTGATGTTATGTTTGCCATTTTGTTTTCTCAAAGGGATTGAAGTTTTTCATCTCACATGAGCTGGCCCAATAAAACCTTGCCACCTGGCTCCCCAGACACATTTTTATCCCCTGAGAATGAAAGAGGCAGTAGTTGACCGCTAAAGAAAGTCGCTACTGTTATGCTGCCAGTCCAAAGGGATTACTAACTCTGTAAGGGACTTAGAGGAGCATCTTCTGATCATGGCATTAGAGTTGAGCAAGAGGTTAGTTTAAGGGGATTTTTTTTCTCTGTTACTTTTTCCATCCCCATCACACCCCTAGGTTTAGAGATGCATTCACTCTCTTTGTCCTGACCGTGGTTAGCTTCTTCCAAAGGGCTGCTAACAGTATTTGCGATAAATCACATTACTCCTCACTGCAGTTTGACATAAAATTGATTCATTGTTTAGCCTCAGTGAAAAGACAACATAGCAGATATGTTGTTTCCAAAGGCATGGTGCGCTCTAAAGCTGCATGTGTTATTTTCTGTCCATACGGTCTTCATATAAGGCCTCATCACTGTTTATATCTTTGAGCTACACATGCATAGGTTCATTTAGTATTTTGATCCTACTCTCCTAGCAGCTCAGGTTGAATAAAGAGCTTTTGATATTATGTTTGAATCCTCTGGGCAAAGAATAACTGAAAACCTCATTTATGAAAAATGCAGTGGTTTTCCCAAGTCGGGAACGTGCTTGTTTTTACATGCCTGATTTAAAAACACTTCTAGTATGCTCAGCTGTTGGCATTTGCATTCTGTATCAGGGTTTTCAAGCAGTGTAGTCTTGTAACTAATGTCTGCATGTACACTACTGATAAAGGCATAAGCGTAGGCAAGGAAATTCAAGTCTTTAAGCATGTTTCTGCATGCTGCATTTCAGATCAGAGGCTTTATGTCTTTGTCATGCTCATTCATTCATACATGATGGCATTTTGATTTTTGTTATTTACGTTCTTGGTGTGAGGTAGAGCCCTGTAAATAAACAGGATAACAATTTTTATACTGCTTGCAGTTTGTGCACTGTGGCTTGCTTTGACTCTTACCTGATGCATTTCCCAGACATATGGGTTGAACATCACATTGTTACAATGTTTTCTGTATTCTTGCAACGTTGACAACAGGTTCAAAAACTAAAATTAAAAACAAAATTACAGATGCCTACTTTTTAATTGTTTTCCTTTTGTTATATCGGTTAAATGGAGGTGTGATGGAAATATTCTATATTCAGGAACACATTTACTAAATACTTTATTTAGTATTGCTTGGCTATATACTGTGTATCAAAGAGCTTGTTTTATTTTAGAGGCAAGCATAGTCACATAAGTCACATGGTGGGATTATGACATTACTCTAAAAAAAAAAAAAAAAAACACAGATTGGGCTACATAAATCATGGAGCCAGCAACAGTAAGCAAGGGATTTTAGCTCAGAAACATGGAGACTGTTGATCTAATGACCTTGCTGGGTGCAAGGGCTGGAGATAGAGGTGCAAGTACAACACACAGCAATGGCACACTGGCTCCTTTTACACTCACACCCATCCTCCACACTGAACAGCAGAAGTGCCACAAGACAGGGCTTTGTCAACTGCGAAGCTATCCCTTCCAGCTAGGGTGTCACTGTCATTCGCGTGACCATCTGACCTTCTTCAGCATTTATGCCAGAGCTTCGGATCATAAACAGAGGTCAGTAAGGGCAGTGGATCTAACTGACACCAGCCTTAAGGAATTTCTGAGATTATGGGAGTTAATGTGTGCATTCTTTAATGCAAAAGCCTTAATTGAAGTACTGCTCAAGTGATTAAAGTGTAAGAAGTGATGCATTTTAAGCTACAGTCTCATATCTGCAGACCCCCACACTAAGGAAATGCCATTCACTGCTGGCAATGTATTCCAGCTGGATAGCAATGCACCCATACTGACACTTTAGGGAAGATGCTCATGGGAGAATCAATAGCTTCAAGTAAGGGGGGAGCATCGCTCTGGCTCTTTGTCCTTCACCATCCCCCTTTCTAGTAGAGAAAACAACTGCACAAAAGCTAAACACAAAGTCGCTCAGTCTGGAATGCTTGCATGGCACATTCCTTGTGCCCATCGACTCGGATCCCAACATTGCGTAATCTCACGGAGCCTGGCACTGCTATGCTGCCTGCCGCAGCCTCCACTGCCCCACAGCCTCAGTGAGAAAAGTGAACCCCTTTACTAAATATGCAGTCCGCCCACCCGTCGCCGATATCTGTATCGAGATGGCTCAAGACCTAGCGTAGCACATTTTCCAATCATCCATAGACGTGGGAAGAAAAAAAGAGGCTTCTTTTGGCAAAAATGTGGAAAAATGTTATGCAAAAATGAATAGCTTTGGGGTCTTGTGCTTCTGCCAGTTGCATAATGTGTCCACTGGAAGAGAGGTTGCATTGTGTGCAGTATATTGAGTCACGTTGGATTGGACTGATTGCATTTGTTCAGGCTTGGGTTTATGCTGGGTAAACATACGCACAAAGATACCGTCGATTGGCTGTAATACGGCTGCGATACATGAGAGCGAGACACCTGAAACCAAAAATAATGAAGAAATGGAAGAAATACCTTTGTGTTTTTCATTATCATCTCAGCTGTGTCGCTAGCATCCTGTGGATTACTAGGGGAGGATTTCCGGTAAATTCTGTAGTACGCAGCACCTGCCTACTGCTTTTTTTTAGAACCGTGTTGATTCGGTGGGTTTTCTGTTCTCTTATTGAGTAGAGCGACGCACATCATAACTAATGTTCAGAAGAATTGCACATATTCAGCACATACACGAACACACACACATGCTCATATGCAAGCTTATATTTAGCAAATAGCTTAAGCAAAATCTTTCCGGTCACTAAATAGATCTCAGTGACTAGCAGGACCCTGAAGGGAAATCCACCCCCTTCCCCAACCAACACAAACACTTTAACTTCACTAATTCTTTGTTGTGCCACTTACATTCATATGCAATAAAATCTATTTATTTCCCCCCTTCCATAAAATACTTTACAATATTTGAGACTTATATATAATCCTTCATTAATACTTTTGTCCCTGCTATCTCCAACACAAGACTTTTGCTTTTAGTTCAATTAAATGTAGAGGTTTATTTTTTTTGGCATGTAGCTTTAATAAAAACCAAATCAGGGTTAATATACATCAGAGCTACATTGTTTGTCATCTTAGATACTAATTCAGTTATTAGATCTCAACTGGCAGTTTACTCCAATCAATTTTTCCTTGAAGCAATGGAGGACAATAACATTGCATACACTCCCTCTCACCCTCTCTCACTCTCACTTTAATTTTTTTTTACCTACCGCTTTTGAAAGTCATTTATTATGCATTTTCAGCCTTTACAGAACTAATAGTAGTTGTCAGTTTTCATGAGGATAGTGTATAGTGGGCATGCAAGCACATGGATATACACTGTGCAGTGGATTTATATATTTAATAAAAGCTTGTTACTCTGTAACTATCGGGAAAAAAATGAAAGGTGCATCATTTTTTTATGATTGTGGAGATTAGTTAGGATCTGGTCTCAGCTGTCTGCAATATGGTTAGTGTGAACCATGGTTAAATGGTTAGACGATCATGTGTGCTAACCATATGGAGGGCAGGCTGACTGCTAGCTTTACTCTAATTTCTTGTGAGATAGCCAGTCATCCAGAGCTACCACAGGAGAAGCAAAAGAAGGCTTAATTTCTAATAAAATGCTTTTAAATTTAATTTTTTTAGTCTGCTTCCTAAAGAGCATAATAATAAGGGGACCCCTTGCTGTGTGACTCCTGGTTAGGATTCAATTTATGTTTAATGCTGTTTCTCCCAGACAAAGAAATCCCCATAAAAACAGCATGACAAAACTGTTATTGCTCATATGAATGTATATTTGTCTATCCACTGACCCAATTCAGCAGGACTAAAACAGCATTGCAGCTTTCGCATAATTGAAAAATTAACGGAACTAGCGTTAACATCAATTCTGTTATTATAACCTGAGCCAAAATACTGCCATAAGTGTTATTTCTGCCATTTAAGGGAAGGTAAACATGATATTTTTATTTTAAAATATTTAAGGAGTTTTTTTTTATCATGACAGTAACCCAGAATCAGCTTTAGGCTACTTTATTTTCAGAAATGCTTTATAAATAGAACTTTTTAAAGGTTGTTTTTCTAATGAATGTGGAAAACATATAGCCATGATTCCTTTCAATTATTTGCTGATTGAGGAAAAACAAGAGACTTTTAAAACACTAAATACTTTTGTTTTGTAGCTTTGTAAGTGGCAGCTCTCTGTTCATACAGAGGAAAGAAGGGTTGTTCTTTAGGTACACTGGAATCACACTGCATGGTTATTTAATGGCAATTATGGAATTAAATATATATGACAGTTTTTGTACATGTTTAGGTCTGCATAAAATATTTAAGTTTAGTGATGGGTGCAAAGAGTAACATATAGAGGAATATAGTATAATTCAAATTCGTATAATTCAGATGCCTTAAAATATCTTTTCAGTTTAATCATTCTCATCATTACAAACGTAAAAGACATTTGGGTTCTTGCTCCCTCCTTTCAACCAAACATCTCCTACTTCAATTGGGACATGATGAGTTCCTTATAAATAGTGCATATCGAAGTTCTTAGTTTTGTAGTTTTGGATTAGATTATAGTGACATCTTAAGTGCAAGGTACAAAAATGCTGTGATGAAAATTCAGAGGAACCACTATGAAGTGATTCAGGATGACACTGCTGGGAGAACGTGAGGAACTGGTCTACCTGGAATGTTGTCCATTAGGACTGTGGCTATATTTCAGCCTCTCTGTGACAAAACTACTTTTGTCTAGAGTATGTCTTGGCAATGAATGGGGAATTTCTTTTTTTCTTTTTGTAAACAAGTGAATGAGAGTTTTTGGACTTTTTGATCATCATTTTTTATCTTTAATGTTTAATCAACATGTAGGTCACACATCCACAGCTACTCAGATCTTCTCTGTATTTAACAGCGAAACGGCACAAAGAAGCATTATAAACACAAAAACAAGCAGCATCTTATCATGTAGGTGCTATTCAGAGCACATCACCAAATAAAAGCGAATACAACCTTCGAATAAAGCTTACGTGAAAAAAAGTGAAGCTAAAGTGCATAACTTCATGACTTTTAGTCAAATTTACTTAATTTCACAAAATAACTATGTCTTTAGTTTCTCCTGAAACTGAAGTGATGTGTTAAGGGGGCCAGAGTGAAAAGCTCCAATGCATTTCCTCAACGTTTCATAAAAATAATGAGCTGAATGTTTAAAGAATTACCATTGAGTAGTTCAACAGGAATTGTATGTGAAGATCCCTGATTTTTAAAACATGCTCTGTGTCACTGGGTTTACCATCGTTGGGACTTGTTCCACAGTTTATGATCTACTTTTTTAGATTCTGGAATTGAACCAAATGACTGGAATCCATAAATTGAATGTGATTAAAATACTAGATGTTATAACTGCTCATGAACTGAAACAAATCATGCACATACATTATTTCCATCAAGCTTGGTTTCTTACCCAAATAGAGAACAGTAGGGGAACTTAAAATGCAGATGCATTGTGGGTTGACAGCTGCACATTTTTCTTTCATTTGACATCATACGTGCAGCAAAGTCAGGTACAGTTCCTCCCAGGACAAAACTTCCAACTACTTCCCTCTTGATTTTAGTGCTAGCCCTATTGTGAAGACTAAGCTGGCTGTTCAGCTTTATCCCTGGCTGGCAACAGACTCATCACAGCGAAGGCCCTCACCGCATACTGCAATGTGCTCTCTTTAATTCAGCCATAAGCACAGAAAAATCCCCTTCTGCTGCTGTGCCAATGTTTGCGTTTCTTCATCTGTGTGCTAAAACATCATAAAGACAAGCAAATTTAATGGTGCTGGTTTCCTCAGGGAGCACTGCTCAGCATAACCAAGCAAGTCAACTGTGAGGTCTAGTGGATTCAAACCCTTTAAACTAGCTTTTGGCCGATCTCTTTCTCGCTCACTTTGCATGTCGTAGTCAGCGCCTGCCGATCGGCTAGTCGGTCTGCTAATAAATGTAACTGAAATCTTCTGCAAAGAGACCAGATGTAGTAAAGCAGAAACACTCTCACAAGCTTCTTTTTCAACATCCACCCACAAAGAACTATGATCACTGACTGACAACAGATAGACACTTTAAAACCCTTCAGCCATGAGGCCACTTAGGCCAGATGCTGGAGATATTTTTTTCATGACCTTACTGACATCAGCACTTTGCCACTTGTACTTTCTAACTGTGGGCAGCTACATATAAAGCTCAATGTTCGTAGGTGTCTGGGTTTTAAACTGTCCTGCAGAAAGCAAGCGCAGAGATTATGGCCCGTATTTCAATTTTCTTTAAAAAAAAAAAAAAAAATCCCCCACTCTCGGGGTAAACCACAAGTGCACACTGCCCTAATCCCCCTGTCTCATCCCCCCTCGCAAGCCAACAACAACAGTGCCTCAAACAATGGAAAGTGTATTACTGCGACATAGAAGAGCAAAGTAAAATGAAAGAGTGATGGAAATTCTTTTGTGGCTGAGTGGTCAGCTGAGCCTCATCAGTAGCGTTATGTGTGTGAGAGCAGGACTAAATGTAGAGTGCCAGGCTCTATTTGTAGCAGTTGATGGATTAACACTCTGTGCATCTGGCATCTTATGTTAACCCTGTCCTTGCTGACCTTTCCTTAAGATAATACATCAATTTTCTCCCCTTTGCTATTTTCATGCTTTTTCCAGTTTAACCCAGGAGCAGAACAATTACAGATATCAGGCCCAGTCACATACACAGTGCAGGCTCTTATCACTAGAATAAAACTAATATTGGTGGAAAAAAAAGAATGAATTAGAATCAATTCTGTACCAGATCTAGAAATGACAGAATTATTCTGTGCTTCCAAAGTGAAGTAGATAATATTATGATTTGATAACGGTGGTCACAGAAAGTAATGTTAACAAATAACAACATGTAGCTAAAAGTTATAAAGTTAAATTACTAATAGGGTTGCAAAAGGACAGAAAATGTCCAAGTACATTTCTGGTAACTTTCCAGAAATTTTCCAAGGGAATGAATGAAAATGAAAGGGAATGAATGGAAATGAACTAGAAATTTGAATTAATTTATTCAAACTATACAAGCAAATATCAATTTTACTTTGTCATAAGCAGACATGCAGCTCAAATTTTCTAATGCAAATAAAAAAAAAAAACACATTTTTGACTTTATTTATTTATTTGAACAATAAGAAGTTCTCTTCACTTCCCATGGTAAGTTTTCAAATTTGAAAATTCCTAAAAAGCTTGCAACCCTAGTTAGTAATCAGCTTATAAAACTTTGTCATGTAACTGCAAATATTTGCTTGCCTTTGTTTGCAGTATTAAGAGGCAAGGTAAGACTGATGGGATGATCTTTATCCTCACTTGTGGTCTTGTGGTTCATACACTTTTAAATGTATTTAATAGATTCCGATTTTTAATTGAGATTTTTACGCACTCTGGGTTAAATGCTGATCAAAGGGATACCAATTTGTCATTGTTAACTTATTACACTGCAGCGAGGACTCTCTTTCTTGGTCTTCTGCTTTGCCTCTGGTACAATGTATAAAGATAATACATTAAAGCTAACCTTCTACAAAAATGGTTTTTGACTGAGCGCTTAAACTGCACTGCACAATGACTGCTCTTTGAATCTGTTATTGCTGAATGCATGATTTGCTCTGATGTTTCCATAACTAATGAACATGAAGATCTAGGACATGATTTGCCCTGAAATTAAAAGGAACCTCTGTGTTCAGGACACATAAATAATAATTTCACTTGCCTTGTCATAACACAGGCCTTCTTCCTGGAAAGCTCTTGACATCACAGCATAGCCCTCACAGCTGATGAGTGTGGCCATAGTTATCACTCCTTCTCTTCTCTTCTCTTCTCTTCTCTTCTCTTCTCTTCTCTTCTCTTCTCTGCTCTTCTCTGCTGTGAAGACCTAAAATGGAGTTTTGAATGCTTTGTTGCTCCTGGTATCTGTTATTTTCAGGCAGGAATGTTCTAATCCTCTGACAGTCCTTTGTGGAACAGACCTTGCAGTTTGAGGTTTTGGGAAACAATTGTAAATGAGTATGTACCTATGAGTGTGAGCGTCTGTCTGCCTGTCTGTCTCCAGGACATAGACATAGTGATTGATGTTTTTATCTGCTTTCCTGTGTACACTAGGGCTCAGCCAATGGATTGGTTGGCCTACAGCATTAACCAGTAATGACACCCTGTGTTATTAGTACTACTAAGTACAAAAAATGTCAATAATTATTGGAATTTTGGGTTGCTTGGTCAATATATCCATCTAATTGGGCGATGATTCTTTTTCATACTGTAAAAGAGATGAGAGAATTTTAGTAAATGATAAAAAAGCTAACAATTAATTACTACCATTTCTTTAAGAAGGTACATTTGAATAAATTGATTTATATGAGAAATAACTGATATTATAATGAAGTTATATTTAGGAGTAGACTCACATACGTTGAACTCCCATCACTCACCCACAGTTTCAGCTTCTAGAGGCTAGTTTCACACACATCCTCCAGCCACAGAGGGCATGGATGATGAATGCCAACTCTCCCCAGGCAAATGGCCCATTCAGTTCATTTGCTGTGGCAGCCGGCAGCGTGCCCAGGCTGGGAATGAGGGTCCAAAGTGTTTAGGTAAAATGGACTTCGGATGAGAGCGTTGCTAAACGCAATGTGCAACAGCTGCTCCATTCCTGTCTTATTGATTTGGTTTATTGTCACCCTTAGGCTGTCGCAAGAACATCTAGCCAAAGTTTGTGTCAGAGATTTCTGAAAGGTCTTCTGCCCCAGAGCAGACGATGCTTAAACCGATTCAAATTTATGCACGGTGATTTGTGTTAAGGGAAAAAAAGAAGCAGTATCATAAGAACATGGCCAATGATGCTTTTCTCAAGGCTATACCCTCATTATAAACCCAAAGCCAGCTCAGTGCTTCGCATGTCTTGCACAACGCCCATAGCAATTTCAAAGACCGGACTTTGCATGGAATTAATTAAGGAGTGTCGGCATCTGTTTCTCATCCGCTAATTATGAGCAATGTGTGATAACTGCTTCACCTAGTGAAGGCCTAATCTCATCTATTTTTATGTGTGTTTGCTTTATCTCATCTGTTTCTATGCTGCAATTTCTGTTCTTTAGTGCTGCATATTTACCGTCTGTTAGGTGTTATCTCAATGTAAACATTTGTACTGATATTGCAGAATGCTGTGAAGATGTTCAACTATCAGAGCTCTAGAGAACGGTTTCTTTGTGTTGCGATGAATCAGAGTATGTGAAAGTTCAGGCTAGCCTTTCACTCTTTTTAACAGTCACATTACTGAACAAGTGCACTTTAATACTGTTAAGGTCAGTCGCCACCGTCTCCATTTCTGTGTCAAGTCAAAATGGTTTCCAACTAATTTGGGATGGGAAAAAAAAAATATTATCCTTCATTTCAATTAATTAGGCTTAATGATCAATTAATTATAGCACATCAACTCAGTTTGAAATGCATATATTTTCTAAATGTATCTGAATGTATCTCTGACATACTGTGAGACAGTATGAGACAGACAGTGTGATATACAGCAAGAGCGCGAGAGAGAGAGTTCAGTATGAAAGGTTTTCTGCTGTGCAGTCAGAGAGATGACTCCCTAAGGGACATTAAACAGTCTGCCATCTAGTGTTGTAGAGTTTTACTGCAGGTTTGCTGAAAGAATCACTTTGTAAACAAACTACTGCTCAGAAATAGTGTGGTAAGTTGGAGATATGTTTCGGTTCTGGCAAGAGTATATATCTTCAGACTATTTTCTATGTGTGTATACACGTTTCCCCAGTCAATAATGAACTTAAGTGATGCGTGGTTCCTTTCATTTGTGTTTATCCTGCTTGACAGGCCAAACATTTTAATAGGACAGAAGGAGTCAGTGCCTTTGGGGCTGTCATGTCCTTTAAGTAAGAAAGCATTCATGCAGACTAACATGGATGTGCATTTGTGATATGTCATCTTTACGACATTTGTATGGCCTCTAAATTAGCATATGCATCAACAATAATAAGGAAAAAGTGATGCGAGCAGGCAGGGATTGCGTTAAGGTTTGATTAAGTTGTGTGTCGTGTGAAACCAGGAGAATGCTTTACTGACCTGCTTCTTATCTTGCTTTAGGCCGAAAGTTAACTTTACTATGGCTAGATCACCGCTCTTGCTGGCCCGTCACAGTACCTCATGTAAATCGCGCTAATCACAATGTATGCATGCACACACACACACACACACACACACACACACACACAGACACACAGAGTCACTGCCATGGATGCCGGTGCTGGCAGGCACTGTAGCAAATGCTAATTGGACAAGCTATTTGCCTTAATTAAAATGTAATCCCCTTCTCAGGCCATGCTGTTTTCCTCACTGGCTTTTCCTCTCTGTTCCTCTGAATGGCTGTTTTATCTGATGTTAGTCTAAAATAGTGCACAGAGAAATTGACTGAACTAAAGTTTGCCCATTTCAAATGAACCACAATGTTTAGCTTTGTAAAGCTAGTGGTGATTAACAAATGCATCACAGCACATTTTTATATCTGGGCCTCAGGAAAAAAAAAACGTTTACTTCAAGGATTAGCGATTCGAACAACTTATTTTCTCAGATCTGATACCCAGCCACTGAAACGGCAACTGTAAAAACGTCGTCGTTCCAACAGATTGGGTAAATCAACATGAACGCAGGGTAAACATCTTACTCACATTGCTGTTTAAATCTTTAGCTTGTCTTTTGTTCATTTGAACATGGCATGTTTGGCAAACCGCCTCTTGAAAAACACTTTTAATTATGTTTTGGTACATTCTGTTCTTCGAGTTCTTTCCCTGCTCCAAGTGCATTTTTTGGAATTTGCAGACACTTCCAAATACGCATTAAATATTAAAGGAGAGAGAATGAAGATTACAAATGGTATGGTGACATCAGAATGAGTAAATGAACAAGATAAAAGCTTGAGACTGCATCTCCCAGTCTACACTCAGAGTATTCAAGAGGATGGTGTGCGGTTGAAAACCGCACTAAGGAGGATTACTACACCGTCTTGCCACTTGGTTTTGTTTGGTTAAATCCAAACCACTGTGGAATGTTCATGATAAAACTTCTATCAAGGTCATTAAACGCAAGCTGCGGCTTGGTTCCTTAGGAGAAGTGCACATTTAGGTTTTATGCAAATTGTGCTAGAAAGCATTAAGATGGACCTGAGTGTTGAAAGCAGAGGCAGATTCCTGCATGCAGCCTCAGCTTGGCAAATATAGGCCATGATGGTGAACCACAAACAAAAACAGATTTAGAGACTTTCTCTAAGGCTTTGCAGACGTGTGGGTCGGACTATGACTGTCTGACCACTGTAATCTCTTTCTAATATAATCAGCAGGACTATGGGTGGCAGCATTTCCAGGACGGGACTTATTTCAGCAGAAAAAAAACCACCACGCAAGCAGAATTTAATCTAGAGGTGCTAGATTATGTTCATTTTGCTACTATTTCATCATTTTCAGGCATACATATTTATCCCAGAACTGTTCATTAAGAACATCTCTAATGATTATTTAATGACTTTTATTCTATGCAGACATCAGTGTGCATGATTCAGAAATACAGCATTAAGCAGAAAGGGCCTTTTTAACGAGCTTTGTGCTGAAAAGCACATCATTTTTAGCTGACACGCAGCAATATACCATCACAAAGCACAGTGTGGTCTCCATAGTTTTGTTTTTGAAAATGAGTAAGGGGAAGGGCAAATCAATGTATATGCAAATCAAAGCGTGCCATGACAAGTCAAATGAAGGTTACCTCTTCACTTTTTACCTAATTTTATGAGTGACACACTTTCAAACATAAAGTAAGGTGTTGAACAGTTATTTTTGTTATTTTGGTTTATCTTTTTTGATTTGAGATGTAACTAGGGCAAGGACATTGAAGTACTGTCAGCCTTAATTTGACCATATTCAGTGAGCATTTTCATACATAGTGCCTCCCATGCTGTCCCGACAGGACATTTTGGCCTTTCACTTATTTCTTTGGCAAGCTATTTGTCAATATATTCATTCGTGCACAAGAGCAGGATTAATTCTCTGTGTGACGTTTACGTCAAGAGTACCGTTGTCTCTCAGCACAGGCACCAACAAAATCTTAAAGGGGAATCCCACCGATTCCTCAAAATTCCTTGATTATTAAAATATAAACAGTGCCATTCACTGTTCATGATTGTTTATAGAGGTGCAGGCTGTTTAAGTAATGTAATGTCAGTAAAAGCTACCTCACCGAAGGTTTTTTCAGGAAATGGTTCGAAAATACTGCACGATGCCTGAGACGACATTTTTGCTGCTTGCAGATCGTTTTGGGCTAAAAACATGTTTTTAAACTGCATTCATGTGTGCCGAAAGGATGAATAGTCCTCCCAAAAACTGAAATGTATTGCCAATTATGCTCCATGTAGTTTATTGAATATGTTCATAAATATTCTGAAATGACTGCTGTTATTCTTCACTTTTTACATAATCACTGTTCCATTTCTACTTCAGTGCGCTCAAAATATTATTTATTTAAAAGTAATATTTCGAAGTAGAGACTGCATTGCTTCCACCACCCAATACACTGGATGTACTGTGAACTGAACGCTGAACGAAGTGAAAAGTGCAATTGTTGGTCACAGTGAATGAAGCCTAGAAGAGGTCAGTTAACAGAGTCCCCTGTTTGTTTTCATTCTGTCTTACCAGGCTTTGTTTTGGAGTATCATGAATTAAATAAAATGAATGAATAACAGTAGAAAATCATTGTCAAATTCATACTGTGTTCATACACTAGTCTACTGTGTTCAACTGCATTATAGTGCTGGAAGAGGCAGTAATGTTAAGCTCAGAGCCCAGCTGCAGCACAGAGATGATCTGGCTGGCAATGGAGCTTAATCTTAGGGGCTTTGCCTGAAACAATGAAAAACCTTGGGACAGCCCAGGGTTGCCAGTGGTTTTAAAGGATTGCAGTTTTTGCAAAAGAATTTTCTTTTCAGAAAACAATGAGTGCATGAGGCCATTTCATGACACTGTCTCAGAACCAGAATAAACTAGACCAGAAAATTCAAAAATGTAATGTTCAAAAGACTTTGCATAGTTCTTTTCATTGTTGCCATGTTTCACCGTCTCCTCCCCACCCTACCTCTCATCAAGCAGAAATGCTGAGCTAACAGACATTCTCCTGTCATGATTCCCTCAGATATACCACTGTACAGAAAACGAAAATGTGTTTTAGATTAAATGTATGGGTTTGAGTCAACCTTGTGTGCACTTGCTGTGTACTAGTGTAACATCAAGCTTTTAAGGTTGCAAAGTACACATCCCTGGGTTTCCATGTCATCCTATTTTTTTTTTTTTTTTTTTGTCTCCTCAGTGATCTGCAACTTCCGGAGCTCTGTATCTCATGGCCTGACTCTGGAGATCGGAGAGACCGTACAGATCCTGGAAAAGTTTGAAGGTAAGTCGCTCAGAACAAAATGACCTTAAAGAGAACGCTGGGGTTCTCATGTAATTTTGTACATGAGTTTTCTACAAGGGCAAGAATGTGTGTGTGTGTGTGTGTGTGTGCGTGTGTGAGTGAGCGAGTGAGAGAGATTACACAGATTTTTGTAGCAAAATTGAAACATTTGAGTGCAGGTTTTCCATTGAGTACAATTGGATCAAAATAAATTGATTTAAATCAATGAATTACACTTTCATCTGGTCTGTTTTATGTACACCAGATAAGGGAGCACATTATCCGCATTCTTTCAGATTGTAAGCTAAACAGTTTATTTTAGCCCGGATGTGTTAGCCCTCTCAGATAATGAGTCTAAATGCGTGACATTAGCCCCAGCTGTCCTCCCCTACCATAATGATTTGAGCCAAAGCCTATGCTTGGATCTCCCATGAAAGAGCAACCTCACTGACAGTGTCAACGAGAGGCGAGGCAGCTTCGACGCGTATGCTGGAGCTCGGATAGAGTTTGCGGAGGTGGTGAAGCTGCTGGGTACTCAACACAAGTACTATGGAGCAGATCATTTAAATCATTTAGCCAAACGGAGAATTGCAGAAAGAGGTGAAAACAAAAGTATTGATTACATTGAGTATGTCATGTCATGTCAAAAACATTTATGGCTGTTAGGTGAGCATCTCAAAAACTTGGACGAAAAGGTTTCTCATTTTCATTAGTTGTTCCTTTTGTTCGCTGATCTGGGCCTGGGTCACGGTTGTGGCTGGCTGAATGGGGCACCGAAGACGTTCCTTTCCAAGGCAACTTCTACCAACAGCCAAACTAGAGAGGAAATGATTTTCCACTGCTTATGTTCACGATTTGTATTCATACGTGGGGATGAGCACAAATTCTGCAGGGCAGAATTCACATTGTTCCTTGAATCCGAGGCTCTGCAGTCAGTCAAAATCTACTCTACTGGACTCTCAGCCGTAATTTGTTTGAGGGGTTTGCTGGGGTGCTTTGCTGGGGCAGAAGCCCTTGTGTACTGGACCCAGGGTACCAGGAAGGGAAACCGAACCCCTTTTTAAAATTGCTGAACAATCTCAAACAAAATAAACAAAAACACTCTTACCCAAAACCACAAGCTCAAAATATTGTTTTCCCTCATGTTTTAAAGCCCACTGGGCTTCTTGAAAGAGAAGCTGGTTGGTTGGCGTATGTCGCTGCTGAAAGGTCAGTCATAGAGAATGCTCATTCACGTTCACTGTCATTGTCCATGACTTTAGCCTGACATTTGCGGGCCTCCAGGAAGAGAGATGGCACAGCAATTTGGAGTTGCTGCCCTGCATTGAGTGATATGTTGACTCTTTAAGTGCATAGGAATATGTTTTATACTGTGAGAGTGCCCTTAGCTCTGGGCATCAAGGAGAGAGAAGCTTTTTCGTTTGTCTCCTTTTATTCAAATTCCTGGGTTTCACTACTGTGGCTCAGTACAAGCCTGTATTTCGCTGTTACAGTCGGTGTGTGTATGAAGTAAAGACTGAAAGGAGTTAATATATTCTTGTTACTAATGTTTATTAATATTTGAACATTATCACTGTCGTATGCCGTAACGACATGTTCTTGTTCTTCTTCTTTTTCTTACTTCTCTCACATAATTCATTGAAACAATTAAAGAAATTCCATTGAAAGTGCAGATTGTTACCATATATGTATTTACAGTTAGAGGAGCTTAGAGGTGATATGACTACCTATGAAATATTGAATAAAGTTCATTATGTAACTAATTATGTAACTGCAGGTAATTCATTATGTAGCATTATCTAATGTAGGGAAAACCACTGAGAAATACAATAAAATGGGTTTAGGTGTCTATTGTTACCTTATTAAGAATATTCCTAAAATCCACACGAAATAACGTATGTTATAATTTGAAGCAGTGACACCAGGGTTAACCAACTTAAACACAATGAGATGCTTCGTTTTTCTAAAGTATTGCGATGATGGGCAAATGAATGACTGGACAAATGTGCTCGCAGGTCAGTGGATAAGCTCAGAGTCAGTATGTGAGATAAGAGTAGGCTGTGCCTCAGGGCATGGAATAATCAAAGCTCAGATTCCAGTGGTGAGCAGTTCACTGAATGCATCGATTGTTTGCTTGCCGTACCATGCTTTCAGAGTAATGGATCTTTGTGAAATCGAATCCTTTGAAACCTTCAGACTCTGTCATTGGCTTGTAATCTGAAGCAGCGGATGGTAAGCCGATTGGACCGCTCAGGGAGACTAGCATTTCTTTGCCATTTTCTTTCTTGCAGTGTGTAGATCCCCCTAAACACCCAAATATGTCACTGTCCAGTTATGTACAGATTCCACTTTTTTCCAAATCAGTCATGTAGTTTTGGACTTTGTAAAAGTAATTCTTCAGTTGTGAAATTAAGGAAAGCTAAAGTACTGAACATTGAAAAGGGTGAAAGCAGGAAGAGAGTATGTTGCCCCTCAGGCCTCAAAAGTGTGAGCGAAGATGCCACGCTTTATGATCGACATGCCGCCATCTTAACTGCAAATAACAGGCGAGACTTGACAGCTCAAGTCCCTCAAGTGAAACCCTGTTGGGAGACAGACGACGCATTTCATCAGCTGTCACTCACACTAGACTCAGTTGTATGGTTACCCAACGTCTCCTTCGTGGGGGATTCACCACACCATCTACCAGCGCTGTGATAATAAATCAAGGCTATTGCCTACAGCTAGCCTGTGGAACATGCGTCAACATAGCAGCTTTCACTTCTGGTTTTTTGCAAGCCTTTTTCATAATGTGGCAAATATACTTTAAAAGAATACTACGGCACTGTCAGTATACATTTTTTGATACCATTAATGATTTTAAGAATTCTTCCGATATTTCATTCTAATATAAACGTATGACTGCTGACCTGTCCTGTTAACCAGTGCTTTTAATGATAAAAATGTATCAGCTATTATTTTTCATATTTGTCTTGCATTCTGTTTAAATTAAGGGTTATAGTTATGCATGTTTGCATTTGTAAACCATGATGATGATGATGATGATGACTCAGAACAACATTTACCAGTTTTGCTCTTATTTTAAAAAAGAAGGAACAGCTGGTCACTGCCAGCTTAACAGGTTCTATAAAACATGCTTACAGATTAAACAGGAAATAAAGGTAAACAAGAAACCTTTTTAAAGAGTTTTTTTGCATGAACATCATAATGTAAAACATTTAAAAGGCTATATCTGTAGGATTTGATGTGGGTAAACATTCCGTGATTTCTCAAACATAAATATTTATTGTCCAGCTGATAAACTGGCCCTTGCTGTCGTTCACTTATTAATACCACCCTTGACATTTATAGCTGAAGTCTTTCTTTAACTTAAATCCAAACCAGTGCTGGAACAGGTGTGCACCCTGGAGTTCTCATTGCAATGAATATATGACATGAATGGTTATAAAATAGATCCGGCCTTTACAAACTGCACAGTTCAAATAATTAAATGGATAGAGCCAGTGGAACCATATAATGCAGTCTGGCAACCACTTAATTTTGCTGTTAATCTCTGCCCTGGTCAAAAGCCACGTGGGAAGAGCACTAACAAATATGGACTGTAGATGATTAATGAGGCAGGTGCTGTGTCCCGTTTGGGACAGATGGCTACAGGTGCGTGCAGCACAGCCAGCCGGTCATGAATATTTTCTACTGTTGTCACGGCCAATCGTTAGCAAATGGCCTCATTAATACATTAAGTCATCAGATGAGCGTGTTGGACCTCTTGAACGTCCAAAACGTTGGACGTTTTGAAGTCAATACAGGAAATCTATCCTGGTCGAGGGACATGGGGCTTCAGATGAATTTGATCTACACCCCCCCCTCTTTAAAGGCAGACCTAAACAATGATAAATGAGACTGAACATGACTTTAAAGGCCAGAATTGAAATAGAATGGTATAGATCTGAGACGCAGAGATAAATGAGATGAAGCATTGGCATGCTGTGTTCTGTTTAAATCTGCTGTATTCCTTACTCAATATGTCTGGAAGGCTTTCGCTGTCTCTATTAACACATAGAAATCAAACTTTACTCCCTTTCTTGAAGTAATCATGTGTTTTCTGAATTTTACTTTGAAAACACTGGAAAAGTTTCAAATCACACCATTCACATCAGCGTCCATACAGTCCAAAAATATGAAACCCACGTTTTGAAGTCATTACGTCTGCAATGTCATAACTATGCACCCTCTTTAGCCTACAGCATTTTAATCTGTCCATTTAAGTGATTTGTTTTTAGTGAGACAAGCTGCTTTTTGAATGGAGCACAACTGGTCGGAGAACAGAAAATGTACATGTGACAAAGACAAGTAGTTAAATGATGAAGGATCAAGAGGGGTTGAAAAATGAAATGACCACTAGTTTTGCTTCTTAACACCTAAAAACATTGACAAACAGTCGTAATGAAGAACACTTTAAAATATGGGGCCTTTCAATTTGCTCTATGCATTATATAGTCAAACCTATTATCATATTCTACTGTAGAAGTAGTTCTCCCAAGACCATTGTTCAGCTGGGAAAAAAAAAACAAAGGACTGGGACTCATTACTGCAGCAGCACAGAGCTATTAGTTTTAGCCAATAGCTTTAAGGAATGCATCCATGTCCTCATTAAGATTACTATATAGCATAGAATTCAACACAGCTTTTTGGTGGTTTTGGGCATTCATTTAGGAAACTGTTGAGTTATTGGGATCACGTATATCTAGGTTAATAGGTTATTTAAGTTAAGGGTTTTGGCTATTAATGCTCTGAAGTGTGCTGCTCAAATGGATTTGACAAAATAAAACCATTTTGGCTTGAATGGGATATTCATTTGCCAGCTGAAATCTCTGTATGTGGTATGGGGCCTGTTGTGTTTCATCCTCACGTTCTAAGCAGCAATCTGATGGCTCTCACTATATGATCTACTTTAGTGAAGCTGCCCAGATGGACAGCTCAGTTGTCTGCTCCCTTTGAACAGGACTGCATGTGAGGTCCTTACAGGATCTGTAGATATATAGTCTTGATGTGGATGTCCAGTGTCATTTATCAGGTTTATGTAGATAAAGAACAACAAAGTCAGACTTTGATATGCTTCAATTCAGATCTTCTGGAGGACAGCAGCTTCTGTATGCTAGTATAAATTCACTTTACACAAGGTTTGCAGAGAGCATCTTTCAGTTGAACGCAGAAAAAAACATGACATAAAGTTCAAAATATGGAGTGGGATGCCTGTGATTGCCCACTGCCCCAAGCTGTTTCTTTCTGTCAGTTCTGTTTCTATCTCTCTGTCTTTGTCAACTATTCTCATCCGTCAAATTCTTAGTCCCCCGTTCATTTATCCAGGGATATAGGCTAGCTGTGTTTTACTGTAGATGCAGAGGTTATCCTCTTCTTAAATGCCTTATATTAGGAATCATTTAGGAAGAATATCAGTTCTTTACACACAAATTCAAATTTAACCCAATGTTGCCTACAGTTAATGAGCGGCAAAATCAGTTTTGTGTTTAGGAAGCAAGTGCTGTTCTATAGAAAGAGCACTGCTTTTGAACCTGTAGGCAATGCTACCTCGGTGTGTCAGACTACTAGGCTTTTAATAAAGGTTGCACCAGTACTACTTCTCTCTTGAGATTACATTAAAGATTGTTACAGTACTGATATCCGTACTCACTCACCAACTAACCAGTAACATACAAAACATCCCACATCACTGTGCAAAATCATCTCTTGAGAGCTTGAAGCGTGATATAATAAAAAAAAATGGAAGTAATTTGATTTTTTTGAGGTCTCAAAGTTACTATGGTTACAGATAATCAGCAATAAGATTAAACCACACTTAGCTCATTATCGGATAAAAAAAGCTTGAACTCTTCCAGGAATAGAAACAACTTGGATGAATTTAAAGACCTACTGTGTCCTCTTGTAAGTCCCTAGGAGTTTAATAAAATCAGGAGAGTCACTTGAATGCTGCCTAGACTATTAAATATAGAAAAGTTGGAGTGCATGAGAATGAGGGTGTAAGAGAGTGAGGCGTTTTTTAGTCACATTTTTATATTCATTAAATTCCATTCATTATATAATTATACTTAATGGTAATATAAAAATTATTGATAGATTCATTGCTATCATTAGCAGCATAGAATATTTTGCTGTGACTATATTAAATGCTAATTTTTTATAATAATACAGTAATGCTGTTGTTTTACAGTATAAATTAGAGCTGGGTCTCAGAATATTGTGTATCGCTGATTAAAACTCTTTCTGTCTTTCTGTTTTAGGATGGTTCCGAGGGTTCTCCACCAAAAAACCTGCTATCAAGGTAAACAGAATATTATTGCACCTCCTGCTCTGAGAATGAATTTGTTTCCTTCCTGAGGGTTACTTTGGGTGATTAGCTAATTAGGGTTTAGAAATGATTAATTAGAAGTTTTACATTTACATTTATGGCATTTAGCAGATGCTCTTATCCAGAGCGACTTCCAAGTTCTAATTACAGGGACAGTCCTCCTGGAGCAACTCAGGGTTAAGGGTCTTGCTCAGGGACCCAGTGGTGGTAGTGCTAGAGGTGGGAGTCGAACCGGGGACCTCTTGATCCAGAGGTCCGTAGGCAAGTACCCACCACTAGACCACCGCCACCCTTAAGTTTTCATGGTAACAACTTTTTATTGCCACAATTATACTGTATACTACTATAATATCATATAGTATTAGGCACTAATGGTGTGGTGGTGGTCTAGTGGTAGGATACTTGCCTATGGATCCATGGACCAAGCGTTCATAGGTTTGAATCCTACCTCACGCACCACCACCTTTGGACTCCTGAGCAAGACCCAGAGTTGCTCCAGGGGGACTGTCCCTGTAATTAGGACATGGAAGTCGCTCTGGATAAGAGCGTCTGCTAAATGCAGTAAATGTAAATTTAATGGTGAAAACAACAGAAGCACAGAGACTTGAATATGTGTCTAAGATTTGTGCAGCCCTCAAGTTCATGAATAGTGTAGTATATTGAACCAACGAAGTTAAAAACAGGAGGAAATTGCACATTGCGTTTAGAGGCCGTGTTCATAAAGGCAATGCTAAAACTGTGATGTTGCAAATTCTACCATGCTTTAACGTGACAAATCACAGTTCAGGCCCCCATTTGCCAGAGTAACTCTTGTTTTAGACTGTCGTAAGATACACATTTGAAAATATCTTCACACTCTAGGCCCTCTGAGACTGACAACCTCAAATAGTCTCACTCGGTCTGACACATTTATTCAGGGCCTCAGATTAAAAAGAAACGCATTAAATACGCTTTTCCTGTAATAGGTGTCTTGTTTACCAGAAGGCTGTTAAAAGCAGCTGGCACACAAACTGATTCTTGTTTCTCATTTGCAAAGCGTGTTTATAAATAGGTGCATTTTCTCTAACACTATTTAACACATTCAGCTGAAAAATGCACTTTTGCATAATGGGGTTCAGTTATGGATTCCAGGTGGATGCCGAAATGTCTCAGAATAACACGAAATGACTTCAGATGTCTATGAGTAACGTAGAACCGTGCACTACAGCATAACCCATTGTACACAGGCATTTTTCAAGAACCCACAATTATAAGCTTTCTTTCGTCTTTTGAGAAAGAAAAGGCATGTAAGAAGCTTTCGAACAGCCTGGCCTCTGTTCAGATGACTTCATTGTGAGCTGCTGTGTTGTGTGTCAATGTTAGGACGATAATGTGGCTGCCTTTGAAAAGACAGCGACAAGCGTGAAAGTGGCTTTGGATTTGTTTTGTGATGCCGTTTAACCTTACATGCTCATCGCAGAAAATGCTGGCATTACAGGCTTGCTTCTTTATTCTTTGTTAGTGAACAATTTCTCCATGGGGTGGTAGGAGTGTCAAAATACCCTCATGGCACAAAATGAAGCATTTCATGTGATGTGCATGATGATTCGTTGTATCACATACTTTATATTAACTGTGGCTTCTAATGAAATACCAAAACATTGCAGTCGGCACATTCATTGACATCCGTTACAAACGACTACGTGGGGCAGCGGTGACCTAGTGTTTCGGGCGTTGGCCACGTGATCGGAGGATCTGGGGTTTGAACCCCTTCCCAATAGGTTGCCCTGAGGTACCCTTGAGCAAGGTGCCGTCCCCGTCTCGCTCCTCCCTGCGATGGGCTGGCGACCTGTCCAGGGTGTGTCCCCCGTCCTCGCCCTGTGTGAGCTGGGTTGGACTCCAGCACTCCCCGTGACCCCGCTTGGGACAAGCGGCAGAAAAGGACTGACTGACTGACAAACGACCACAACTACCAGCTCACAGATCTTTTGGAATTTGTAGGTTGAAACAACTTTTTTATTAAAAGTGTGAGAATGTTGGATTGTATTTTGCACTGAATACTATCATGAGCTGGGAATATTGCTAATCCTCTATTGCATTATTTTACGTGATACTTAGCTCTATATTACTCATAAACCATATGCAGTATCCATTATCATTTATTCTTTTTTGCAGCCCTTTATTTGTAATTGTTAGTTTTATTACCGTTTGACACTTTGAAAGCAGAATGCAACAATAGCAATAAACTTTTGCTAAAACATTTTAGTTGCAACTCACCTTTTGGTGTCTCTGTAGCATATTCTAATATTGTAATAAGTGAAACACTAACGTGTGAAGATCCTGCTTCATTTTCTGCATTTGTTGTTTGAACCAGTGACATCTTACACTTTTTTATCTGACGCTGAAGATGCTCTTTGGATCACACCTACTGTCACCTAAAGTTAAATAACAGAGAACATTGGCATTGGCACTCCTGACACTGTGTTGCTTCTTCACTGAAGAGAATGGTGCATATTTTTACTGTCCTTACTAGACACAGGCAGAGTTTAAGTCAGGGTGAGATAAGGATACAGCATGTGCCACTGAGTTTTGTCCTAGAAAGAATGAGCCGTTGAGTTTGGAAGTCAGATTTTAAGCAGCTCAGATCACTGGTGTAGCTGTTGGCAGCTGTTGCACCAGTGCACGGACACGTATGACCAAAAAAAGCATCATGTTGTTGGTTTTATCTGATAGCCTTCCATTAGACTTAAGGAATGTCTACTTTATACTAAAACCTTTTCAAATGTGGCCTGGAGGTTTAGTGGTTAGGGGGTCGGCCACAGGATCGGAGGATTGTGGGTTCAAACCCCTTACCAGTAGATTGCCCTATGGTACCCTTGAGGTACTGTCCCCGTCACTGCTCCCCAGGCACTTTCATAGCTGCCCCCTGCTACATGGTGTGTGCATGGGTTTAATGCAGAGGTCCAATTTCGCTGTGGTTCACTGTGTGCTGTGTTGTGCTGTGACCTCGCAATGACAAGAATAGTCACACACACAAAAAAAAGCCTTTATTGCTTTTGTGTATGAATGGTATAACTAATATGCCTGTAGGGTTATTTTTTACTACCAAAGTGATATTGTCTTTTGAAGAAGGTCCAGTGATTGACAGAATAGATTGACCACTTGCACAGAGTTGTAGTCAGTGCTTTACCAACTGACATGAGCTAAGATGTTCTGACATCTCACACTGTAACCGGGCCACGTGGTAGCATCCATCGCACTGTCAAGTTTTCAGCACAAATATCATTTAGAAACACATATACATGTGAAACATTTTGCTATTAAAGAACTGACAAATGAGTGTAAAAATAATTCTAGAGTCATGTTCATGGTAATCAAACTAAAAAATGCTTTTTGCCATTTAAAGCGGTACATTTTCAGACTAAAACTGAAGAAATTGGGTGCAATGTTTTATGTTGAGGAAATTGCATGCATGTTTTAGAAAGCCTTAATAAATGGAGTGGATGGTAAACATAAGAATATCTTAATATGTAACTTACTCAATACTATACGTTCTAATTTAGTCTCAATTCTCAAGCTGTCACCATCTTAATTAAGAAAGACTAACAGTGCATGGAATTAGACACAATAAAATGAGTGCTCGCAAATACAGAAACCTAGTTAAAGATTCGTTAGTGATTATATACTACATTAAAATCGCCGACAAGTCAATCACGCAAGGGGTGCGATGTTTTAGGCAGCAAGTTTAGGATCTGCTTATAACATCTTAATGTCCCATATCAAAACAGACCTTCAGCGGTCTCGTGGAGTCAAGTCTTAACTGCTCAGAGCTGTTTTGGTAGCACAAAGTCGACCTACGCAATATCAGCCAAGGGCCGTATGGCACGATCTGAAGCGTAGGGTGCGTTAAGGGTGTCCAAATCCTTCTCTGCTAGTTTAAAATGGTAAAAATGGTCTACAGGCCTGTTACCCTTTTCAATGCTGTTCCCCCTCATGTCACAAACACATTCAAGGATCATCAGTGTTTCATTGAAAGCATTTTGTCTGTATTGAATAGCCATTAGAATTTAAACATTCATTGGCCAGTTGACATATACAGATTTTGAAATATATCATATATATGTATAGGAACATAGCCAGACTGTTTGTTTGTCTCTGACGTAATAAATAGACCAGTCATGAATGCTCATCCAGGTATTTCCCATCAGACTTTCACATACACATAAAACTTTACTCAGTATATGCCGTACAACAGATGCTGTGTTTTACCAAATCAGATATGCAGAAAGAACAAGAGTTTTCCTTTATGTGAGAAAAGTTCACCCTACAGAGGATTGCCAGCCCAACGTTCTGCCTCCACTGACCTTTAAAAACTCGTACTCCAATAATATATGAAGAGCCTTTCTGTAAACTGCATGCTGCTTTGCCTCACAAGACCTTGAGGCAAAATAATCCAAAAATCTGCCAAAAAAATTACATGCCAAGAGATTGAAGTGGTGACATTTTATAGTAATGTTTTGCAGCTATGGGGCATTACTTAGCAACGGCTATTCAGCAGATATTACCAGTAAATATCACACGCAGATGAATGAAAAAGGCACATAGTAATGTATTGAATGAAGATATGGGCAACTGCTATCTGAAATATGTGAAAAAGAAAGAATAGTACTCACACGCAGATGCTGGTACATGTTGTATAAACACATAATGTACCTGCTACTTTTTCAAGATGACATGATTCTGTTTCATCATCGTTTTTGGTTTTTTTTTTGCTAATATGAAACTTCTCTTTCCTCTGATCAGGTGATTTGAAGGCACATCTTGTATCACTCAAAGACCTTGGGTAAAGTTTTTCCATCGGTCTTTAAAAAGATTTTTTTTATACACAGTACTGTGCAGAAGTTTTAGGCAGGTGTGGAAAAAATGCTGTATTCAAAGAACGCTTTCAGAAATGGAAGTGTTCCTCATTTATTTTCATCAATCAACAAAATGCAGAGAATGAACAAAAGAGAATCTAAATCAAATCAATATTCGGTGTGACCACCCTTTGCCTTCAAAACAGCATCAATTCTTCTAGGTACACTTGCACACAGTTTTTGAAGGAACTCGGCTGGTAGGTTGTTCCTTGGAGAACTGACCCCAGATCTTCTGTGGATGTAGCTTCCTCACATCCTTCTCTCTTCATGTGATCCAGACACACTGGATGATGTGGAGATCAGGGCTCTGTGGGGCCAGAAGAACTGATGCTGGTTTGAAGGCAAAAGGTAGAAACACCAAATATTGATCTGATTGAGATTTTTCTTTTGTTCGCTCACTTTGCATTTTGTAAATTGATCGAAAAAAACAATCGTTATTTATAATTCTGAAAGCGTTCTTTGTTTACAGCATTTTTTCCACACCTGCCTAAAACTTTTGCACAGTGCTGTACATCTCAGTTTTTTGCTATGTTTCCTATTTTGCCACTGAAATAGCCCTCTTGCATCATTGCTACCACCTAAATAAATTAGCACACAAAGATGATTTGTGATAAGAGCGATACCTAAGAGCGCTGTTCTGCATGCTTTGTGGCCAGCCCTATTCCCAGCTGGGCACAGGTGTGCTGCACTGCATGCCGCTTTACACATTCCTCCAGGTGAGAGCTTTGGGGCATGTTGTGTTTTTCTTTGCAAGTGTGTGGTCAATGCCATGTGGCAGGACTTCAAAGCACCATGCTGGAGGTGCCCGCCATCCCCCACTATGTGCCTAGTAGGCTCTACCCATGCCAGCTCATGCTAATCTGCTTTAGAGGTGACACAGTTCTGGCACCAGGCCTGTAATTAGCAAGCCAAGTCCCACACAGAGTGAGCTTGAGGGCCAGAGCCACCGTGTGAATGAGGTGGATCTCTCAACATTTACCTGTGAGCAGTGAGCAGTGCTGTGTCTGAACACTGAGGACAGACCCACTGTGTGCGCCACGTCTTGTTCTTGCTCCGTAAGGACAACACAACCTACAATCTCCAAATTGACTTGAGTTTTAGGGGCATTCAGCAAACAGCAATGTGAGAAGAATTAAGCGAAGCTGTTTTAAAACTTGAACAACTGAGCACCAGACAACATGAGGTATTTGTGTATTATCACGGCCCAATTAGCCCCGCAGCTTCCTACGGATTTTCTGCCCACTAGATGGTAGAGATACTGATCAGCAGTCAGTTTGGTTCCTTTTATACACATTTTTTTGTTGCATATTATCATCAAAAATCTAAATATGTTTAGTTGGCCACTTAAGTCTTTAAAGTTAGGAAAATCTTTAGCTTGACAGGTACATAATGTTTTGTCTTTTATGGTCTGAATACTAAACGCTTAAATGCAAATATGTCATATTTCAAGTGACTGAATAATACAAATAGATCTTATTTCTTTACCGTGATTATTGAGGGCAGCTGAAGGGGGCCTAGAGCGTGAGTTATTCTAATGGCAGTGCATGTTGGTAAGAGAGTGATGCACGTTCCTCCTGCACCATCACCATGATCGATTACTCCAGTGCTTGCTGTGAGCAGCAGCATCAGATGGGTGCAGAAGAATACGAATGAGGGTGAAGCCTTATTTTTTAGCATGATGATCTTGCTTCTTAAAATTTGTAAGAACAGACTAAAGATATTGTTTGATAAGAAGATAATAATATGTGTGCTGTACGTAAACTGATAGCTAAGATATAATTTGCAATATTTTGTAAGTTGTTAAGTTGTAGCTTTCTAGTTGCTTGTTTATTCCATGTATTCCATGCTGCTCTACAACAATCAACAGTCATTTGGGAGTTCATGTTTTTACTGATGGGTAATATCTTCACACAGCCAAGACTGACAATACCTATCCACAGTTCCCTTTGAGTTTTACTTTAAAAAACAGCTACAAATAAGACTTTCTGGGTGTATTCATGTAGTTATACGAGCCCCTTACCCAAACCAGGATCGAGGGGTTGCTCGAGCACATTCCTGATAAGCAGTGAAACACCATCGACTGGGCACAAGTTGCAGGGCAGACAAAAAAAGACACACACGATGGTAATTTAGTTTCTTAGATCCACCTAATGCACGCCATTGGATTGTGGTGGGAAAGCAGGGCTTACAGCAGAAATCGGGAAAACATGTGAACTCCACACAGAAAGGAGCTACAAGCAGCCCGACCGATCAGATGAAGGACCTTCTCACTGTGAGGAAACAGTGCTCAACACGCTGCTCCTTTTTTACAGTCGTTCTTGCTCACTGTTTTCAGCAGTTTAGCAATGAAACTTTTCAACTTTCAAACTACTTTCTGAAAGCATCAGAATTGTTCAATACTGTACAAGTTTAGGTGTTTTTCAAACTGTTTCCTGTGCTTCTTTTTACTCGGTTCTAATTTTCTGAGCTGCTTGTCCTGATTAGGACAATCAGTGCCGCCCCAGCTTCAATTCAGCTAATTAATTAAGAGTATTTTTGCAGACAGTTTATTGTATTATGCATATCTTTAGGAAGTAACAGGTTGAGGGACAATACTTTTGAGGTTCTTTAAGATGTCCACGTCATAATGCAAAACCTTTTTGCAAAGACACAGGTTATTAAAGGAAATACCTGATACTACGGATGTCTTAGCATCAGCAAATTTTCCTGGAGTTTGTTCATCATAAGCTGTTAAAATGCTAATGGGACAAAAAAAACAGCGTAATCCCGTGGAATCTCCGCCTGCCTTTTAAAAAGCTCAGAGCACTGATTGGCACTATTGCTAAAGTGCTTTTTATTTTTAATACAAAATGTCACCATCCACAAAATGACAATAATGCAGCTCAAAGACTAGCATATATGCTATACAACAAGGTTAACAATAAGAGACTTTTTGATTGACGAATGAGCAATGCAGACTGTCGGCAGCCTGAACAATGTGTCTGAATTGAGCAGAGAGAGTTGGGCTCTTGACTGATTGGCAAAAGGACATGGCACATGGGAAATATGATGGGTACTTTCTTCAGGCATTTAGTCCAAGGCATAATTATTTTTTTCCTAATGATACCCTTTCTTACTGGCACGTGCTGTAATTACACCTCTTTTTTTACCATGCCAGAACAGAATGGAAAATAATGAGCATAGTTTTTAGGTATGTCTAGTCCCATCTTTTCGTTTATAATGATGGTACTTTTTTAATGATTCTTTGAGTTTTGGACATCTGCATCACTATTGCTGCAAAGAACCATAACCAGAGTCTTTTAGACAAGACACTGCTAGCTCCTGATTGGACACCAATAAAAAATTCAGCAAATTTAATTTTATCTATTGGGTACACTGTCACAGATAAATAAAGCCATCAGGTTTTTGCCATTTAACATGATAGAACTATATGTGTTCAAACAAATCCCAAGAATATCTTATGCTTATACACTTGTTCAACAATTGAAGGAGGAAGTGCAAAGAATAGAAGTTTTGCATTCATTAATTCCCCAGGCCACTCTCCGGGGTCTAGCCTCCTCCCTCAGGCCTACTGACGAAGAACGGTTCACTGCACTTACCACATTTTAACTTGAGGAATGCAGTGATTTGATTGATCACCAGATCTGCACCAACTTTTAAACAGAAACTGGAGTACCACCGGAGCTGTTTTCTCGTTTTTTTTTTTTTTTTTTTCAAGCACTGCTAAAATCCAGGGCATTTGTTTCTGCTGAGAGAGAGTTTCTATTCCAGTAACTGTAGCCAGGCCCCATCGGCCCGAGTCTCCAGAGATGAATTCTTGCCTATTAGAGCAGATCATTACTCTTTATGGCAGTGGAAATGCAACCTGCTACCACACATGGAGAGGGATCAAGTGGGGTGTTAGAGAGGTGGGGAGAAAGCCTGACAGGCTCTTACTCACAGATAGTTCACTTTTTAATCACTGGCAAGTGTTCTTAAAATAACATATAGCTTTGTAAAAAATGATGCACTACGTTTGTGCAGATCATTTGAACTATTAGTGAAACTATTCATGAAATATGATCTTACGATGGAGCTTTCTGTTCAATATTTTTAGCCCAACATCAATCTTTACTGTTTTTGCCACAAGGTCACCCTAGCATGTCATTATACCTCTTGTATACACCTTTTCCTCCTGCTTTATGTACTATTGTAATGTGTATATAATGTATTTTTACCAAGGACATCTTTGCACTGGTAACGAGAAGGTCCCTGGTTCAATTCCCAGCCTGCGTATGCGTGGGTTTAAACAGGGTTCAGTCGTACCCAGGATAATTAGACGATTATTGTTTTTGAGACAACCGCAATAGATACTGCATGCCACTTTAAAAACGATCAAGTGTAAGTGCACCTTATACTAGCGTACCTTAATCAGCAGTGTTACTTGGCAACCTCTTCTAAACCTCACTGCAGGCTGTCACCATTGAAATGCTGTAAATGTCTGCATCATGGTGTTATTTTTCATTATGATGATATCATATCATATTGTCCACTTCTGGTAGTTTCTGTTTTTCATTCCAGTTTTTGTTAGTTATTTAAGCTTCTAAACTATGAACTTAAATTCTTCACCTTAAGCATCTTCTAAGGAGGATCGAGTAGGATGAGGAATATGGAACCGTGATTGCCTTAGGTTTATTATTCCTCCTCCTCTGTGTGAGAATGAAAACAATTGCATCCAGGATCATCATTAAAAAGACCTTTAACAAGCTGTGTTTATCCGTTTTTGAATAATTAAGCAAACAAATAGCAGTTATTGTGCTTCCCACATAATGGGGAAAATATAAGGCTGTCAGCAATGGTTTTGACATGCAGAGACTCTCTCTCTCTCTTTCTCTCTCTCTTTCTCTCTCTTTCTCTCTCTGTTTCATTCTATCTGCTTGAAGCAGGATGTTCTACTCTTATTTGGCTCAACATTGACCTTTTCTGCTAAATGGGCATGAGGCTGCAGCAGAGCAGGGGCAGCTCTCATCTTTTTTTTCTTCATCTCCTAAACCCTCACTCTTAAAAAGTTTGAGCACATGTTCGCTGCAAGCAAGACAGTTTGTAATGGGTCAGTGCACTCAACCTGCAGGCTTTAACACAGGTCACCTGGTCATTTTAAATGGAGATCATTAGCTGCTATAAAAACGTTTTTACATTAGTGCAGACATTTTAAAAAGGTAAATGTAAACCAAGTTTACTTAATTTTTTACTTTACATCTTAAATGCTTAATGAATATGTTGTCTATTACCTGATCCACTAGTGATGCTTCACTGCCCTTGGGTTGGTGAACAAAGGATGCTAGGCAAAGAAACACCCTGGACAAAAAGCAAGTCCATCTCAGGGCAGACTACTAATTAAAGATGCGTCAGAAGTAACTAATCAAAAATGTTTGAACAGGGAAAAATAAGCAAACAAGACTGCTGCCATCCAGGACTGAAGTTGGGAACTTCTGCTTGAATGCCCCTCTAATTTGAAGAAAGCAACTGTTCCTTGCATACTCCCTGAGCTACCAGCACCCCCAGAGTGAGGGAAATGGGATTGCTACAGCTGATTCTCCTCACCCTGCCATGGAGACACACAAGAGTTGGGGAGACGGATGACACTGCGGTCCCATGGCAGAACCACTGGCACTGTCCACAATCTTATCTCTGCTCTCCTTCGTCGCCTGCCCCCTGCCTTTCACTCACTTATTTATTCCCGGGGACAGATTTACTAGGACTAGGAGCTGGCGCTGCATGCTATTATGTCTTGCAGGACTGCAAGAAAACTGTACCGGGGAAAAGTCCCAGCTTCCTAGAAGGCTGAGGACAGATTGGCCTGGATGAATAAAAATGCCATACCTTGGTTTATGTGACCGTGTTGCGATTTCTGTTGTATTTTATAATGAACTGATATCTGGAAATTTACAAAACCAAATTACAGATAGATTTCACAATAGAAAGTTAAACCGTCTCTAAATCTGTATTAACTCGTAATCTTTAGATTTAGACTGGATGGGAGCAATAGAACATATGTTGCCAAGTTTGTGATGCTACTGTTATGGCTCTTGGTGGAAACACAAGCAAGCTGTTTTCACACCTCAAAACTAAACAGGTGCTTGAAGTTCTAGACAACTAGCAATTATAGTTGTCAGAGGAAAAGTCAGCAAGCAGTGGGGTCTGTGTGAAACACAGAAAATGTAGTCACATCCTCAGACCTTGATGGGATGAGGATTTGCACAAGGCTTTGCTTATGATGACTTTAAAAGTTACTGCTGGAGAAAAGTTCTAAAAACATTAACGGTTCTTTAATGCACGGGTCTATTCTCTAATGATGAGGCAACTTAAAGGAGACATTTTGTGTTTAATAGGTTTCTGTGTGAAAGTCAGTTCACTATACCATGATATATACCAAGTCTTCAGAAAATTTTAGATCATATGCTTACGTTTGATGTAACTTGCAACTAACAATGACTATAACACACAGATGTTACTTGAATGTCACATCAAATTTGGGAAAACTGATGTAGCCTTGAACTAGCGCATTACAAAATTGCATATATGTAACTTTCGATTTTAATCAGTATCCAGGAATTATGTGCTGTTTTTTACATACAGGCTTGGAAACATAGCATTCCCTTGAAAGAAGAATGGAGGAACCGAAGCAGCTGAAATATTGATTCATTGACGTTCACATTCGATGTAATAAATCTAGTCAATGCTCAATCATTTGGTTCAAAAGGAATCCAAACACTGTGGTTCTCAAAGTGGGAACGCCAAATGAAATGTCGAGCGAGATTTAAGAGAGCAAGTAAATTAGGTCGCCTCAAACGAAACCATCGAAAGTGCCATCTATGATTCAAGAGGAGCTTTACATTTATGATGAGCCGAGGGCTCTGTGGTTGTCCGGACCAAGAAGGCCGTATCTCACAGTTGTGATGGCATAACCCAGATGTGCAAGCTTGCAGGATGGATATTTATCCTGCGCTTCCAAAGGCTTTCCTTATTTGTAGAGCCTTCTTCATCAATTGATTTAGTTAGCTATAGAGGCTCAAGGGAAACATTTCTGTCAGAGCTGCCTCGCACTTAATGCACACTGGGACTGTGGTCCCAAGGTTAGAATAATTAGCATATGCTTAGGTGCAGATTTCACTTTGAGGTGGTGTCTTGAGGGAGGACAGCGATCAGCTTTCTTGTGCATCAGCTGGACTCTTGACCTGTTGTTTTCAAGTAATGACAAAAATGAAAGCGTAACCATATACAGAAATATAACTTTTAATAATAATAATATCAAATATTCGAATTATTTTGTACTTGACACACAAAAATAGATTTTGTTAAGAAGCTTTATTGAGTGTAAGAAATAATAAATATTTCATTACACAATAATTATTGTTCCTGTTTCTAAGAATAAAAAGCCAGACCCAGACTGCATGACCTAAAGTGCAGAGCAGTTGAAAATGAGAGGTCTTGCTGCTGTAAACATAAAATCTTTGCAACCCAGTCTAAAAGAACTCTTTACAATTTTCATCTGAGAATAACTCTTTACCACTTTTACAAATTAAATTACCCAGCATGCAGCATTGTCCACAAGAGAAAGTTCACTCAAAGCGTCATGGGCACTCAAGGGTATATGCTGCACGTGAGAGTAAAAGGTAGCTCCTATGTCATGATCCACGTCTTGCTGCATTACAATTTGCTAAAAAGTTCATGCTGACTTTCATTCGAAGGTGTCAGAAAATAATACAGGCCAGTCCTACTCCATGCTGTCCCTCCACTGAATACACCTACAATTTTGGTATTATGGGGTTTTGGCTGTTCTGTAAATTCAGAGATAATAGTTCACAGACCACTATCTTCACATAAAAAAGTAAATTATATCTGTTTAAAGAGTTTGAGCTTGATTTTGTCAGATTGATCTGGTATTTTTCCGACAGAGGTTTTATAAATGCACCTCTTGAGGTGATGCTGAGATGTTCAGTTACTTTCCTGCAGTATCTCTCTCGCACACTGTTGGTCTTTTCTTCTCTCACCCTTATAGTTACCATGGTAATGCTAGAATCTTTCAAGTCACAAATGTGCGTCTCTCCTTTGTCATTACAGGGAGTCTTCCCAGCCAACTATGTTTACCTGAGGAAGGCCGTGGTCACCAATCGAGGGTAAGTGAATTTTTATTGAATTACATCAAGCTGCTGCCTCAGAGGGAAACGGCATGAGAGTCTTGACAATTGTGACAGATTCAGACATCATTCACAGTTATCAGGAGGTTACCGTATTATTTACTCATTTGTCGTTTTCTTATTTCTTCCTCTTTCCCCTCCCCTTTATTCTCCAGGAATTTATTTCTGATTCATTGAGAGACATTTTTTGGGAACCATTCGCTCTCACTTTTACTTTCAGCTTGATCTCATCTGGCACTTAGCTTGATGTCGGCTCTCTACATTTGCAATATGAATTAGTGCAATATTGATGGTGTATCAGGCACTGGAGGCAAAAAATTTATACTAGAAGTCAGAGGCATGTGTACATGTGAAGACCAGCCTTAGTGTTCTTCATGGATCTGCTCCTCCATACCTCACTGAATTACTCCATTCATACACTCCCACCCGTTTACTGCGCTCCACCGGTACCAGTTTACTTACAGTTCCTAAGTCGATGAGATGAGATGGGCAGTAGATTATTTAGTGTTGCTGCCCCTAAACTCCCTCCCCTCAATACTTACACCTAACGTCCTCGCCGTCTCTTCTAAACTCAGCTGAAAACATGTCTATTCAGTCGGTGCTATCACACTTCTCCCCGTTCTTGATTTCCTTTTCTAAATTGTCTCTCATGCTTGGCTCTTAAAAATCTGCTGTTTGTTTTGTCACTGCCTTTGTGTTTATTTTCATCTATTGTTTCATTTTTGCTCTGTAAAATGATCTTGGGTTTGAGAAAGATGCTATATAAATAAAACTTAAATAATAATCATTATCATAATTTTTAAATTCTTATTTGTAGTGGTATTATTGGTGTTATTATTATTATTATTATTAGTAGTATTATTATACATACTGTATTATTGTAATATTAATAGAAGGTAAAACACTTAGCAGACAGACTGAAATGTAACTTAAAATGGAACTTCACAGTAAGTAAGCTTTCCAGTGATTAATTGTCAGGAGATCCGGGGAAATGATCTTGAATGTGCTCTTTGTGTTGTTACTGCAATATCAGTATACGTAAACATATACCGTCCCGCTGTAACGCTTTAGCGGGGAATCGTCAGTGAGACTTAAAGGTAGAAGGATCAAGAAATGTAAAGTGTTTGAGAACGGTTTATTTTTTAGGCAGATGCCTGAGCTTGGGCTAATTGGATGTGGCCATAAATTCATTGATAACATACATTTGCAAAATGGAGTCATCACACTGATGGCGATCGTTTACCAACATACTCATCTCATAACAATGATATTCTAGGCCTCATTTCTAATGAGTTTCTTATGAATCTACGAATTATGCTTAATTCTGTAAAAATGATTCAGCTGCCATTTATAATTTGTGGCGACAAAACAGATTCCACATTTAACATAAACACATGAAAACATGCAGATAAATATTCTTAAATTATTCCATTCTTGATGCAAGTGCTTTTTAATAAAGTTAATCTGTTGTTGGTGCTCTCCAGCATCTCTTTCACACTCACACACTCAATTTGTTTTAATTAAACACTTAATATGTGGTTAACTATTTCTGGCTGTTTTGAATCCATTTCTAGGGAGAGTAGTTTTGATAATATTTTATTATATGTAGTGCTGTGCAAAGGTTTTAGGCAGGTGTGAAAAACTTTGTAAGCAAAGGACGCTTTCAGAAATGGAAGTGTTCATCATTTATTTTCATCAATCAACAAAATGCAGTGAATGAACAAAAGAGAATCTAAATCAAATCAATATTTGCTGTGACCACCCTTTGCCTTCAAAACAGCATCAGTTCTTCTAGGTACACTTGCACACAGTTTCTGAAGGAACTCGGCTGGTCGGTCGTTCCAAATATGACTGTGTTTCAACCTCCGTGTGACATTGATGATCATCAGTACCTATAATCCTACAGAATCCCTGACTTTGTGCAAGTGTACCTAGAAGAACTGATGCTGGTTTAAAGGCAAAAGGTAGTAACAGCAAATATTGATTTGATTTCGATTTTTCTTTTGTTCGCTCACTTTGTATTTTGTAAATTGATAAAAATACACAATCATTATTTATATTTCTGAAATCATTCTTTGTTTACAGCATTTTTTCACACCTGCCTAAAACTTTTGCACAGTACTGTATATATCAATACACTTTTTACGAAAAAAAGTTTAAAACATACATTTTAAAATGTATTCAATGCTGCATATATTTTTTCCAGCCAATTTCTAATCATAATCAATTTTAACCCTGTGTTATTTCATTTTAGTTTCGTTGAGGTATACAGACAGCAGCACATTCTGTCAAATAGTCTGAATGTGGTAAATATAGTATAGAGTATAAATGTTCAAATAATTATACATAAAACATTGTATTTATATACTGTTTAACTGGGGAAACATATGGAAGACACATGTATGTTTAAGAGGATGAGATGCCAGTTTGGTTGTGTAAATTATTTTGGCTTCTGGTGCCCTTTGCACGGTGATTTCCTCGATTCCCAATACAATTGTCAGTATCTTCAACTCTTCCAAAATGACTGAATGCTCCAATTTGCTTTTAGAAACTACTCCATAGCTAGCAGTTTATGCCAAAGCATTGTTGTCACTGTTTTCGACTTCTTTTTAACCAATTCAGAGGCTTGTTGACCTTTCTAGTCCTTAATCAGCTATTCTCTTTGACATTTACGCAGTGAAAGATTCAGGTGAGCTCATCTTTGGAGAAGCGTCTGCATAATCACAGGGTTCGTAAGACACGGTGAATTTCTTCTGGTAGAATCATTAAGAAAATTTCCAAGAATTTCAAGAATAACTGAATAAATATTCTTACTGAATATAACCTAGGCAGTAATTTCATTTTATAATGATTGCAGTAACTTTTGTATGAGTTTCATACTTTGGACTGCTAAATAAGACCATAAGTAAAAACTCACCGAAAACAGGGGATACAAATTCAGTGAGGTTTGCTGTGGATAAACGAGACTGTGAATATATACTGCATAGTTTGGCCTGCTTTAGTAATGGATAAGTACAGTATTTGTCACTGTATGCTTGTTGAATGTGAGCATACTGAACATCGACATCCAGGCCACACATCCACCCTGCATTTCATTGCACTTTAATAAGCTTCCTTTCTGCTTTGGGTTCTGCATGCAGAACCTATTTTGTGTGTATGGAGAGAAGAGGAAGACTCCAGGTTGTATCTCCCTTAGGGAGGACACTTCCAAGAACATTAGAAAATCTGAAACTTCAGGTGTGTCAGTAACCGAGCCTTTACCGTTTGTTTAAGCATTTTATATCTTCCCTTCACACTCTCACACTTTCTTTTCACACACATACCAAATCCACGTATTACATCCCTAAGAGCTTCGTTCAAATGAAGTGCGATGTACTTGAGTGCTCTTCATCATTTCTTCCTCTTCTTTTCTCTTCATTGAGCAGCCTGTTCTTAAAATAAGGAAAACGAATGTGAACACAAGGAGCAAATGCACTGTGAGATCAGAGGGACACGGATTCTTCTCTGAAAATCGTCAAGCTTTGACTTTAGATTATTAAATCCATTTGTCCTGATTTCCCCTTTAGTCTTTAGGCGAGTAAAGGGACTTGGAGTCGTACCATTCTTGATTAAATGGGAATCGCAGAGCAGTCTAAAGCCATAAGGTCAGTGGAACTGACAGCGTTCTTGCATGTTATCTCACTGAATAATGAATCAGTGAACCGTCTGATTGTTATAGAATTTTTTTGCCCTAAAATGACCTCTGCCAGGTCTACCAGACAAGTCTTGGAACCCCAAACAAATGGTTTAAAACAGAAAAGCGCATGAACGCCTATTAGCTATCTAGCATGGGCAAATTAACATACGGTAATGGAAACATACTGTGGCCTTACAAACTTTCATTCAGTGTTCTTTAATTGACCAGTTGAGCACTCCTGGGAGACCGTTTCTGTAATAGAGGTTTGGTGTAATGAATTTAACTTCTATAATAGATACTTCTGAAGATAATTGACATTCACAGATGTAGCAGGCACTTCCACAGATGCTAATTCTCAAAGGGGAATGTATGTAAGGTTCTTCATCAAATGCACTATTATTACTTTATGGCCGACGCGTTAATCACTACACACCTGTTTCCAGTCGGAAGTGACAGTGTTTCGTCATGCTGGCACATGACAGTGGCATCCTTTAAGGAAAGGTTATTTGATATAAGGACAGACAAGCCCTTTCATTTAATTAGACCAGTTTAGAAGGCCATTAAGTAGATCTTTTCCAGCTTTCACTAATTTCCAACAGTCACACTTCTCTTAAACATCATGCTACACATTACACTTTACTTTATTCTTTAAATGCTGCTTTGCGTTTTGGACAGCTTTCTTGATAAAGCACTTTGAATCTATGCAGTGTATGATAATGCGAAATGGATCTTGCAACAGTTTCCTTAGGATGCCATTTCTTAATAACCTTTGGACAGCGAATATTGCAAGATAGAATTTGTAGTTTTCACATGCATAAACTCAGATCCTCTGCCAAATTCTCTGCCAAATCAGAGCCAAATGTTTTGTATTTTTCAGGAGAAAACTCTCAAAAAATCTGTTAATTTAAAGGAAAACATGGGGTCATATGAAAATGAGCAACTACTAAATTGTTTAGAAAATGTACAACAGAAATGAAATATTCTGAATTAAATACATTCATGGTGTTGAGAGTGAGGAAGACCTTTTTTATTTTTCTGGTGCTTTCTAATGACCAACGAGTGAAGACATCATCAGGCTGTCAACTTTAACTTTCCAGTCATGCCCTTGACAATGTGTTCTTAACAGCCTGATTTACATGAACTGAAACAATGATTTCTGAGAAGTTGCACTCTTAAACTTAGGCCCGGAAGGCCAATTTAATTTTGCCTTTGTGGGCAAAACTTCTGAACTCCTGAAAACGTCTGCAGATAAAAAAGTCCTGATATCAATTTATATTGAGCAGTCTGATAAAGGACAAGAGAAGGACACTATAGAGTTGATAGTGAGAGAAAATGAGAGAGAGATAAATGGAAAGTCAGAATGAAAGAGACAGCAGGGAGATGAAGTAGGAACAAAAGAAGCTCGAGAGGAAAAGCACTTTCGAAATAATCACTTTGCCTTTGATGATGTTTTTATTCATTATCTACATAAGATAATGGGCAGATTCAAAAGAATACATTTAATATATATATATATATATATATATATATATATATATATATATATATAGACTGTGTGTTTTATGTAGGCTATGCTGTGAGTACAGAGGTGGGTTAGTTAATATAGAAAAAAAATAATCCAACTACTGTACAATTACTAACTCAGAGATATATATATATAGGCCACTGGGGTGAAAGATCAGGTGTGGTTTGGTGATGCTACTTTATGGCACCTGGCAGTGCTAGGGAGCTTGACATTGGCCTGTCGGTGCCCACGTCAGTATTGCGTGGCGTTCCGGAAGTGAGTACTGGGCAATGTGTGCCTTACTGGTCACTAGGTGACATTGAGGTATTGGGTGCCAGCCCGTTGGTGCCCTCTGTGATGTTAGTGCTGTGCGACCAGGTGTTCTAGGCCAGGCAGCACTTGGTCATGTTGCTCACATACCACAAAACCATCAAAGTAGCCCATTTGAAATGGGTCAGAATTAATATATGGTTACATTATTAAATAGTCATACATCATTTCATGTTAGTTCATCATTTTTGCGGGCCCCAGATTATCTTCCATCCATTGATTTAGGGCCCTCGTTCTCTGCTTTTGCCCTGCAAATATGTACGAAGTCATAGTTGACTCTACAACGACACTCGCTAATCTCACTCTTTGTGTGCGTGTCCTTTACAGGCAGTATGAGACGGTTGTCCCCCTGGAAGACCCCATCGTGACTGAGGTCACCTCCACCCTGCAGGAATGGGCTGTGCTGTGGAAGCAGCTGTATGTGGTGAGTGATGAGATCTTTTTTGTGACCTAAACACATTTGCAGCTGTCTGCCACTGCAGTGCATAGACATTCTGCCACTGAATTAGCAGGTGTGGTTTTGATTCTTGTGTCTGTCCTCAATAAAAACATTTTCTTGGGTTTTCAGTCACAGAAGAGGCTTTTGGTGCCCAGTGGTGGTAGAAATACTACCTCCTCAAATCCACTACTACGTCAAAGAAATGCAGAAGAAATGAAACAACATAAAAAGAAACTCTTGCATGAGCGTGGCATAACGCCTTCTCACCTCTAACCATGAAACGAAAAAAGATCAACCCGGAAGTGATCTTACCGAAGCCAACGTACCAATTCATTAAAGAAACGCAGACGTGGTTGAATGAAACAACTGAACTGAACCATTTCTGAACCCAAACATTGTGCACTGCCGCAGCATGTCAGAGTGGAATGAAAGGATGATGAAATGGATAAGCCAGGGTTGGGAAAACTTGTGCTTGCCATTAGAGTTTAAATTTTTAATTGAATCAAGCTTCCCTGTCTTATCAGGTAACATCTCATTAAACAGCTAGGCTAAAACATTTTTGGCAAAGATCATTTCTTTAAGGTTGGAACCTCATTATAATACCCACTTTATAAGCTAACTATTCTGAAATCTGCTAAAATGATTTGGATAATTATCAGACAGGAGCGAGCGTTGTGGGCTTTGTTGAAGATGTGAATACCATGCCCCGTGTATAAAAGAAAGAGTATGAGCTCTGACAGTGTGTTTTATGTAGGCCTCCGCTGAGGATTATGAAGCATTAGTGTAAGTGATGACAATGACAGTGATTCTCTCTCTCTCTCTCTCTCGCTCTCTCTCTCCCCCTCCCCCTCTCTCCCCCCCTCCGGGCTAGGTCTGCCTAACACCAAATCTCTTTCTCGCTTCCAGGCATAGTCTGTGTGATGTAATCGGCTCTATGGGGCTCTGATAGTAACTGCTTTGATTTATGTGGCTATAGTTCTGTGCTGTTTGAATGCTCCTGTAGTATTGACACAGGCACAGTATTGACACGGATGCTCTGAAGGAAGTGATTCAGCCCTTCCTGAGTATATGTTTACCCCTACTACACTGATCCCTTACCAATTGCAACCCAAAACAATCTGCAATATGTAATAACTTTGCTCTGCGTCACATCTTTTACAAATGTAATAATGTAATGAGCTGCATTTACGTTCATTTTTCTGTACATCTCCAATGGGTAGTTGCCAGGTACTAACCTTAAAGTCATGTGTATTTATTTAGAGTTAGAAGTGCAGGGTAGTTATATGATGTAAAACAGTCTGGACTGCCCTGAAATGGGTCCTTGTAATTTTGGTACACTTTGTACATTTGGCTTTGTACTCACCAAGAACTCTGAGATGTTTCTGATTTGCGTTTCCTTATAAACATGTCTTATTACTTGGGAATTTAGTGTGAAGGTGTTTTTAATGACCACCTTTTACATTTCTAATGAATTTCATTATGTTCATTGTCAGGTTAATAGCTAAAACCTGTTCTTTTATTAGACATTTGTTGCAAAACCACAGTGCTTATTTATCTACAATAATTACCATAATTTTTCTTCAGAGTTAGTAAGTTTCTTGTGTATTTGTAACTTAGTTGTGTACAATAATTTCACTGTAGTAATTATCTAGAACTTTGAAGCATGTACCAAAGAAACATAATCTGGTTAGTGCGGTCACGGACATAAATTTATCGGGATTAAAGAAAGGGGTTTTATGAATCATGAATTTATAACCCCCAGACATAATCCAAACACAGTACCCTCTAAGCAGTGGTGGTCTGGTGGTTAGGGACTAGGCCACAGAATCAAAAGGTCGATCCCTGACCAGTAGGTTGCCCTGAGGTACCCTTGAGCAAGGTAGTGTCCCCATCACTGCTCCATGGGCGCTTTAAATAGCTGCCCCCTGTGTGTATAGGTGAAAGGCAGAGGCTGAATATCTTTGTGGTTCACAGTGTGCTTTGCCATGTTTCACGATAACAAAAACAGTCACTTTCACTTCACTCACACCGACTCCGAAACATGCATCTCGACAAACAATGACCGACGACTCTGCCTTGACTCACTGAGATCTATATGAGGCACGCCTGACGACATAGCAAGGCACCAGGTGTGCCCAGTAAGGGCAGAGCACTGCCAAACATGACTAGTACTACTATTTCCAGCATTTTTGTTTTTTGTTGGCCCTTCACTGTCCCCTCAACTGCAGTTTCATGCTGGATGTTTTTGGTCTTTTTTGTGCTGTGTGTGTGTGGACATTTCTCTTTCTTTGTCAACATGTAACCTTAACAGTTAAGAGCTAAATGCATTTTTTCATCATCCTGTGGCCGTCTCCAAAAAATCAACTGCAGTAAAGAAAAACATTGAAATGTACTTTCTCACAGTGTTATTTTTTAATCTTAAGACCAGTGCATTGCCTTTGATTTACTGTCATGTTCCCAGACATCTCTAATTGTGCGGAAGACACGAGGGCTGGTAATAAGCTTCCTCAAGATGAGCAGGCTCTTAATTTTGTGAGAAGAAAATAATGTCTAATTTGGAGGCGGGATGAAATAAGGATAGCTAATTTGGAATTATTTGTATTGCGTAACACATCTTACAGAACATTTGAAGGGCTGCATCCAAAGCAATCGTGACGATTCCACCATGTTCTGCAGGCAGAGCTGTGTAAAGTGAACAGGAAAAAGGCAAAAGACACCATGCTGGGACCTGCTGGGACTGTCTCTTTAAATATGGGAAAAGCTCTCAGAACTTCCAGCAAATGTGGCATTTACAATGTACCTGGCTTATTAATGGGCAGTGTTGCACATATTTGTCTTTGTGATGCAATATTGTTGAAACAGATCAGATCTGTGAATAATCTGCTGCAAGGTCTTGACAATGCATCGTGACAGAAAACAACATTTCCCTTTTCACCAAATGTTGTCAATCAGCAGAGAAAACTTTCATTGTTTCTACTGCAAATGCAATCGGTGCACAATGGCCAAAGAAATAAAATGCAGGATGAAATAATGATTTTTGGAATCATGCTGCTCATTAGTTAGCATATCTAGATAGTTAGGTAGCTAGCAAACATTAAAATGACAGCTGATCGGTTCAGTATTAGTTCTGCCTTGTTAACCTGCTAGATCTGCTTGTCTAAGTTATTAATTTTCAAGTAGTGCATGCAGAAGTCTCATTTAAAGAGTGATTTTGTCTCTGTTACTCTTCTTCTTACATTTACGGCATTTATCAGACTTATCCAGAGCAACTTCCATGTCCTAATTACAGGGACAGTCCCCCTGGAGCAACTCAGGGTTAAGGGTCTTGCTCAGGGACCCAGTGGTGGTAGTGCCAGAGGTGGGATTCCAACCTGGGACCTCTTGAGCCATAGGTCCATAGACAAGTATCCTACCACTAGACCACCACCACACACTACCCTCTTCTTCAGCTTCTTCTTTCTAAACATCTCCATGCTTACACAGGAATGTCATCTGGACATCAGCAAACCTTCTCTTCATTGCTGCCCATACTTCCATCTAGATAATTTGCTACACTTCCTGGTTGAGTATCTTCAATTCATCCAGTCTTCCCTCTCTCTCTTGTTCTCTTCATCAGCACCTCGAAGTATTCTTTCCATGTGCTCAACATGCTCTGCTTGCTTATGTTTCCATTTCTATTCTTTATCGGCCCTTTTCTCCATCCTTGCTGTCCAGCCTCTCAAACAATTCACCAAACACCTTATCTTTAGCCTTCGCCACTGCTTTCTTCACCCTGCGGTTCATCTACTTGTACTCCTGTCTACTGTCTTCATTTCTCTGACTGTCACACTTCTTCACCTGCCTCTTCTTCTGTATACACTCCTGGACTTCTCGGTTGCACGTACCTTTTTAGCTGTCTGCCTTACCACTTTTGCTGTAGTTTTCCAGCAATCTGGTAACTCTTGGGACTGACACAAAGAAATACACTGGCTTGTGCAACCCTCGTGGCTGGGTTCTTTCAACATCCATTACTATTTTTGTTAAATAACTCACAGAAAGACCACTAACTGCCAACTATGTGCAGTCTATTACATTACACACAATCTGGTACACTTATTCAAAAAATGTAAAAATCAAGAATATGGAGTAGTTTTAATATCTATTAAAATGAAAGTGCTTGACATTAAAGGCATAAGGAATTTAGTTTAGTGAAATTTTAGATTGGCATTAGAGAACATATTAGCAGATATGTTTGTTTACCTTCAGCATTTTCATTAAATTATCCACTTAAAGATAGTATAAATGGGATACAAGCATAAAAATGATTAGATTAGATGCTGACAGACAGCACTATTAATAACTATGTTGTTTTTGTATTGATAAGCAGTGGTATTCTCTTCTGCTTCAGAAGTGTTGACTTCAGCCAGAAGGTGCCATATTTATGCCCAGCTGGGCCCACACGTCTGTTTGTAGCAGCTGTGCCCAGTTGTTTTTGGGATTAGGGATGACTGACAAGTTTATAAATTGGTGCCTTTGTAAGACAGAGTGCAGGAAAAGGTCACTCCAGAGCTTTCACCTTACCCTCAGCCATGTTTAACAGACAGTCCTGGGTTGGAAAATATATTTTAGAGCAGTATTGATGTAAGTATACATGCATCTTTTATCAGTTTTGAGTTTTCACTCTTGCATGTAGTGAGTTATAAATACTCTGGAGACATTTAGACAGAAGCTGCCCACCTCTCAGCATGAATGTTCACTAAGACATAAGATGGGGATACAGGAAGGAAACATTAAAGAAGTCATAATTAGCTCCATGTTATAAAAGAGAAATAAAACAGGATTCAAAGAAGTCTCTGTGACATTGATATTTTGATATCGCTATTTGGTATTCCTGAAAGTGGCTGATACTTCAACCTGGTAAATGAATAACTCATTTCTAAGCTTTTCAATACCATGAGAAAAGGCGTGTGTAGTGATGTGGGATTAGATTTAATTGCAGGTAAAAAACAAAAACCTTGATTTATTCATTAAACAATAGATATCAACACAAACGTGTATTCTAACTGAAGAAAATGTTAGGACACCCTACCCTCTAATAGCTGTGAGATGTTTGAGGGGTTTCTTCCATGTACTGCCCGTTTCAAGTCACCCCACTACATCTCAATGGGATTAAAATCTGGGCTTTGACTCGGCCACTCCAGGACTCTCCATTTCTTAGCTTGCAGCCAGTCCTTGGTGCATTTACTGGTGTTTTTCAGGCTCCAGTTCTGCTTTAGCGTTAATGTTCTTACAGATGGTCTCACATGTTCTTCAAGCACCCTCTAATATACAGCAGTGGTGGCCTAGTGGTTAGGGAGTTGGCCCAGAATCGGAAGATTGGGAGTTTGCCTGTTCCCTTACCTGTAGGTTGCCTTGGGCAAGGTACAGTCCCTGTCACTGCTCCCCAGGCGCTTTCAATAGCTTCCCCCTGCTGCACGTGTGTCTATGAGTGAAACGCAGGGATTGAATTTCGTTGTGTTGTGCTGCGTTTCACAATGACAAGGGTAGTCACTTTCACTTTTTCACTTTTTAAAGAACCTGCTGTAGGTCCCGTGATGATATTTTAGGTTTAGGTTTTTTATGTTCAAGAATGTCTACATGATATACATGACTGTGTGTGTGTGTGTGTGTGTGTGTGTGTGTGTGTGTGTGTGTGTGTATATATATATATATACAATACTGTGCAAAAGTTTTAGGCAGGTGTGGAAAAAATGCTGTAAACAGAACGCTTTCAGAAATGGAAG
The DNA here is from genome assembly GCA_017165825.1 of Hepsetus odoe. Classification (NCBI taxonomy): domain Eukaryota; kingdom Metazoa; phylum Chordata; class Actinopteri; order Characiformes; family Hepsetidae; genus Hepsetus; species Hepsetus odoe. The sequence goes on along the minus strand of CM029393.1, from coordinate 8,158,628 downwards.
TGTTGATCATTTATTTTCATCAATCAACAAAATGCAATAAACGAACAAAAGAGAATCTAAATCAAATCAATATTTGGTCTGACCACCCTTTGCCTTCAAAACAGCATCAATTCTTCTAGGTACACTTGTGCATAGTTTTTGAAGGAACTCGGCTGGTAGGTCGTTCCAAACATCTTGGAGAACGAACCACAGATCTTCTGTGGATGTAGCTTCCTCACATCCTTCTGTCTCTTCATGTGATCCAGACACACTGGATGATGTTGAGATTAGGGCCTCAGGGGCCAGAAGAACTGATGCTTGCTCTGAAGGTGTGCTGTAGAAACACCAAATATTGATCTTGATTGAGATTTTCTTTTTGTTCACTCACTTTGCATTTTGTAAACTGGGATCAAAATAAACTATCATTATTTATATTTCTGAAAGCGCTTGTTTACATTTTTCCAATCTGCCTAAACTCTTTACAGTATTTGTAGAGTCTTTTGCCATATATATATATATATATATATATATATATATATATATATTACACACACACACACACACACACACACACACACACACACACAAACAAATTATGAAAGGAACACTTTCATAAAAAAATGTAAATGTAAAGGAACACTTACACACTTAAATTTAAGGAACACAGAAAATATATCAGATCACAAATCACAATTGGGGGGAAAAAAAACCTCCTGGATATCCATGCTGATATGGAATGTGTGATGTGTTAGGAACAAATGGATGTCCCATCATTTGATGAAAATGGAAATTATCAACCTACAGAGGGCTTAATTTGAAGTCACCAAGAAATATGAACTAAAAAAATGATGCGGCAGTCTTGTCCAATTTGCTGAAATGTCATTGCAGAAACTCAAAATGGTGCTCAGCAGTTTGTATTACCCCCACGTGCTTGCATGCATGCCTGAAAATGTCGGGGCTCCTTATGAGATGACGGATGGTGTCTTGGGGTATCTCCTCCCAGATCCTGACCAAGGCATCACTGAGATCCTGGACATTCTGAGGTGCAACTCTGCAGCATTGGATGGACCTGCACATGATGTCCCAGAGATGTTCTATTGGATTTAGGTCAGGCGAGCGTGGAGGCCAATTCCGTCATCCTCCAGGAACTGCCTGCATACTTTTGCCACGTGAGACCGGGCATTAATATGCAAAGAACCCAGGACCCACTGCATCAGGGAAGGGTCTAACAATGGGTCTAAGGATTTCATCCCAATACCTAATGGCAGTCAGGGTGCCATTGTTTATCCTGTACAGGTCTGTGTGTCCTTCCATGAATATTCCTCCCCAGACCAACACTGACCCACCAAACCCATCATGCTGAACAATGTTGCAGGCAGCATAATGTTCACCATGACTTCTTCAGACCCTTTCACTCACGTCTATCACATGAGCTCAGAGTGAACCTGCTCTCATCTGTGAAAAGCACAGGGAGGCAGTGCCGTACCTGCCAGTTCTGGTGTTCTCTGGCAAATGCCAGTCGAGCTCCACGGTGCCAGGCAGTGAGCACAGGACCCACTAGAGGACATCGGACCCTCAGGCTACTCTCATGAAGTCTGTTTCTAATGGTTTGGTCAGATAAATTCATGCCAGTGGCCTGCTGGAGGTCACTTTGTAGGGCTCTGGCAGTACTCATCCTGTTCCTCCTGCACAAAGGAGCAGATACCGGTCCTTCTGATGGGTTAAGGACCTAAGATGGCCCTGTCCAGCTCTCCTAAAGTCACTCCTCCTGGTCTCCTGGAATCTCCTCCATGCTCTTGAGACTGTGCTGGGAGACGCAGCAAACCTTCTGCCAATGACAGAAGGCAATTTGACTGACTTGATACTATAATCTGATTAAAAAGTGTTCATTTTTTTGTGCAGTGTATATAAACAAAAATAACAACATATTGTCAACACCTAAAGGTTATTTCAAAGAGTTACTCTCACAGATTCTCATGTGGAAATGCTAGCTCATCCAGAAAATAGAAAGTAATAGAAAGATTACTGTCACTTTTTCACAATTACTCAAAGCTCAAATTACCCATAGAAGGAAGAGAGAGAGAGAGAGAGAGAGAGAGAGAGAGAGAGAGAGAGAAATTATAAAACCCATCCATCATGCTTCCTACCTGGTAAAACATACTACTCAGTTCACAGAGAGAAAGGGAGGGAAAAAAAGGCAGAATAAAAAGAGAGTGACAGTAGGTGTGGGGCACCTAAGTGCATTAAAGTGCTTAGACATCCGAAATAAATTCAAGGTTGATTTATCCCTCCCCTCCTCTTTCCCTCAAGCCCAATTAGAACTTGCTTTCATGCTTGAGACACGGGTTGAATGTGTAATCACAGAATAATGAGGTAAAAGGGAGATGGCGTTTTGAGTCTTAGAGTGCTGATGAGAGTGGAAGTGAAAAGTTGTCACGGGAGCTTACTTCCATGTCAGTGGCCTGCAGTGCAGACCAAGTGTCACTTGGTCGCAGAGAGAGAAAGAGAGCGAGAGAAAAGGAACAAGTATGATACACAAATCTCCCTCTGTATATCTTATTTACAACATGGTCTCATCAGCATACTAGGAGGCAGTCAGCGGAGACCATTTGATCACCAGGCTGCTCCAAGCCATCATGCATGTGGTCATTTATCTGTTTGATGAGGTCACTCTCTGCAGTACAAAAGCAGTGATTAATGCATGTGCAGTATGAGTGCCTGGCCTGCCACCTTAGTGCTGAATGACCTTTACAAGGGCAGAGGGTCTTCTTATGGATCCACTGTCTGTTTATGCTCACAGCACAAATAGACCATGCCACCAGTAAAAGTCCTTGGCGTGTCATGATTGTTAATGATGTTTGTTGTCGCTTTTAATAAACTATATTTGTCTCTACAGTAAGTTCTCTTGAAATCATGTGATACATACGCTATCCTGATACTTTGCAACCACGTGACTTCTTAATGCTTCGGGACATTTTATTGTTATTTATTGCACTCTAAGAATTATGGTAGAAATAGGGCTGCAGAGTCGACACAGTATGCACAGCATTGTTATCGTCTTCCCAATAAAAGCCTCTGGGATTAACACATTTAAAAAAGATGCCATAAATGAGATTTATAAAAGCTGAAATCTGCTAATACCTAATAGCACTCAACTCAAGTTGCATTACCTACACATGTAGCAGCAGGAGTAGCTTTATCACAAGAATTTAAGTGGGCTTACTAAGAAACATGAAGAAACAAGAACTGCCAAGTAGCTATGATATAAATTAGAGAACATGCTTTGGTTGATTGGTACAAATAAAAAGAAAACAAAGATATGACATGAATTTAACAAACTACTGGGAGCTCACTGTACTTTTGTTCAAGCCCATGTCATGTAGCTCTATTGTTTTCTGTGAACTATATTTCAGAAACAGAATAGCACATACATATTCTGTTTTGCTTTGTGTCTTCTCAGTGGTTCAGGAATAGGCCCCGGGATCAGAAGGTTTTGGGTTCCAATCCCAGACCCATAGGTTGCCCTGAGGTACCCTTAGTAATGTCCCCGTCGCTGCTCCCCGGGCGCTTTAAATCGCTGCCCCCTTGCTGCACAGTGTGGAGGGGTGAAAAGCGGGGGTTGGGGGCTGTGGTGGCCTAGTTTAGGAACAAGCCCCCACGATTGTAAGGCCGTGGATTCGAATCCCAGACCAGTGGGTTTCCCTGAGGAACCCTTGAGCGAGGTACCATCCCCATCACTGCTTCCCGGGCACTTTCAGTAACTGCCCCTTGCCTCACGTGTGCACAGTTCACAGAAATTTTAAATGTGTCCATAGTGGACTTGTGCCAGTACTGAAACTACTGTATTACAGTATTAGACACACATTTTAACATTATCGCTGAAAAAATACCATCCCTGTAGAATCAGACAAGCTGTTTTAGCATCATTTTGGAAATTTAGCTCAGCTTTTACAGTCTTTTTCTATGCTGTCACACTCACCTGATAATGTTCTTTACTAAAACTTGATAAATCTATTCTTCTGCTTGTTGAACTTAAAGGCAGAATGCCAGCTCTTAGAACTGCTAATGCTGCAAAAAAAAACAAAATTTAGTGCTGGTCTCTGATAGACTAACTGTGTAATCTTAATATTTAAAGCTAGGCTTCAGTGTTTACTGGATGATTCACTATAAACCTGGATCGTTGTAGGCGTGTAGATTCATGAGTTGCATCATGAACTGATTGTGCTGTTCAGTGAATGTGGCTAATGGTTTGTGATGGTAGACGTGGGAAATGTGCGATTAGCATAGCTGGAGCCAAAGCTGAGTGTCAAGTTGTTCTGTGCACCCTAGAGATTCACGCACATTGATGAACACTGATGTCACAACCTCTGCCTGGCCTCATCACCTTGTTTACGAGAGTGTGTGTGTGTGTGTGTGTGTGTGCCTGTGTGCCTGCCGGAGAGCATTTCAATCACCAGGAACATTTCCATGACAGAGGTCAACCGTACTGAAATAGAGTTCTCACTAGCGAGCCAGCAAAGCCTTCATTTTTTATCTGAGATGAATGCTTCACAGTGAACATTTTTCATGAAACAACCTTTGAAAAGCCACTCTTACACTCTTAACTAAACATGCTTTTTGAAGAAGCACATTGCCTTATGATCTTCAATAATTAAAAAACCTGTAAACTGTTCATTAGGTATGTGTTCATTTGACCTGCCAAACAAACAAGGAAAAGGAAGCACATTTTCTGAACATGGTTTATTTTAAGGACATCTTAACATGTCTAAAATCTTTTTTATCTAAAAAAAAATAGATCAAATAGAAATGAATGTTTTACCATTTTTATATTATATATTTTGGGGGAAATTTCATTTCAAGTTCAGTATGTAAGTAACTGGGCTTTAAATGTCGTTGTCTATCTGAGTAAAGTGGTTTACTGTGTGCCAAGAAATATTACTGTAAAAAAATCAACCTTTTATGCACATTCCAATTAGTAAAGCTAAGGTCCGTTCATTTCCTGTTCGTGTGTTAACAGACCAAATAATCGACCCATTAAAACTTGGGCAATGGAATATGATGGTCCTTATTTACACATTTTCATGTGAATATATTCTACTCAGAAATAAAAAACATAGTTTCCCTGGCGTAAACATTTTGGCCATTGGACTGTTATCGTAAAGACAAGAAAACAATTTATTATCATAACTGAGGATAATAACATCAACAACAATAATGATAATGATAATGATAATGATCATGATAAGGAACACCAAAACAAAATTAGGAATATTAGCTTCTGGACATGTTTTTTTATTTTGATATAGTGCAACTGATTTGTATATGTTTTTCGAACATGTGAGTCTTTAAATATCTACAGTTAAAGTTTCATCCTATGTGATATTAATGCTCTGCGTTGTGTGGAAATGAGTGAAGGACACTTATTAGTTTCTTGGTCTCAGATGTGAACGCGGCTACCCTCTGCTATGGTCGGAGATTCTGGCTGCCTACTAGCATGAATTCTAATGGCGGTGAACTGTGTGGGCTCATCTGGCTAGCGCACTAGTGCTTGCCGCAGTGCTGTTTCTAAGGCAACCCCACTCTATTGGCGCCTGGCCAGGTGAGGTGGAGGGTTATGCAGACCCACTCTTTGGACCTGTGACCCGGTCAAGCTGCAAAATATTCTCTTGGTTCGAGCCACATTTTTCAAAACAGCAGCAGGACCGATGTTGAAATGTATCTTTAAAACCTTCAGTCTTTTGAGCAAGTTGAGTTTTACATCAGTTTATGCAAAGACCTCTAAATGGGAGAAACAGTTACAAGTAGCATGGAATTTAAAATGATTCTAAAACAACACGGCACCCGGAGCAATGAGAATTAATTAACATTTCAATGATTTAGTTGAAACATTCAAGCTCATCTTCTTCCCGTGCTGCTTCCTAATGCTCATCTCTCACAGGTAACCGCGCAGACCGTTAACCACATCGCGTAAAGGAAAATGTGATTCATCAGACCAGGCCACCCGGTCTGGGATCATCTTTGGCATTCTGAGTGGCTCTACAGATTTACAACAGACTGATAAATAAGTACAGTGGTGCACAGTGCATAGGTGTGAGCTCACATCCCATTGTTAACGAGGCAGAGAAAAGAACCATCTTCTCCATCTTCTCAGTCGGAGTAAAAAGCGCATCGGCACCACGGGAGCATCACATGATGCTCGTTAGCCAATGTGTGTGCTCGTAACCCAAACTTTACTCATTTCAGAAAATTTTTTCGCTCGTGTACCAAGATTCATAACCCAAGTTAAATTTTGTTCAAGAGTTTTGCTCATAAGTCGAAATACTCGTAAGTCGGGTCACTTGTAACCCAAGGTACCGCCGTATTATAATAAAAATGCTAAAATACAGGGTGGGGATTAGTATCGATGACTGCAATGGCTATATTTGCCTGTTCCTAGAGAGTGTGTCCTAGAGAGTACCTCTGTGATAGCCTTTTTCCATAGTTTTTGGGATATTTGGGCAATTTTATGACGTAACAAATATGAAAATATCGTCACCAGATGACAGTAACATCACACTTTAATATATAAGCCAGATACTATAATCACAGTTCCACTAACAGGAACCCTGAAACTAAAGAAACAAACGAGATGCTGAAAACTGATATCGAGGCCTCTCAGTGCTTTTTGTTTCGCTCTCTCCAATAACACTTCCTCCTCTTCCTTTTCTTGGCTCCCTCACTCCCTCCTCCATCATTCCCATCATACTTAAGCAGAATTCACCAAATGGCCACAGTGGGGAGTGCCTGATAAAAAAAAGAAGACTTCCTTTCCTACCGCTCAAGCAACCTTAACCACAAGCTCGAGCGTCAGCAAGCCCACTCACGGCACTGCTTGTCCTACAGTGCGGTGTATTGTCGACTTCCCCAGGCAGCCTCATTTTTCTCTGAGTGGTTTCTTCTTTAGACCTCCGGAGTGAATTGCCAGGCTAAATGATAATGTTCTGGTCTCAGTCAAATGCTGGGCTTTATTTGCTTCATCAATAGCCTGCAATTGCTGTGAGTGAAGTGGCCCCTCTTCCAGGATTGGTTTCAGATTGAGATCTAGGCCCTTTTTTGTCTCCCAGTAGGATCAGCCTGCAGTGGGGAAGTTTCTGAGACCACAGTGGGATGATGTGTTAAAAACATTAGTGCCTTTTAGATTGCGACGTAGAAATATTACATCACGTTGTGGCAGATGAGGCTGGACGTAAACACGCAGTCAGGACATGGGGTTTAGTGCAAATAAATACACAATGCACAGGCACACACCTAAGCAGAACCTTACAACTAACACACAATAATCTCAAACAACACCCCACAATGACACACATGGACGATACTCACGGACTGTAATGGGACTCAGACCCATGAAGACCCAGCCACTGCCAGACGTTCCCTCTGGAAAGTTCCAGTATGCTTAAGTACTTAGTAATTATATTAACAAATCATTAAATTTTATTTCATACTAATGAAATTTGAAACCATAACCATAAGTACATTTTTCCGTGTGGGTTTCCTCTCTGTTGACGATGCTCACCAGATGCGGTAAGTGCTAAAAGATGCCCCTTGCGGAGACTCTTAAGACTTCTGAATGCAATATGATGTGCTGTGTATCATTAAAATCAGTGAAAAGGTAAGCCAGTTTAAAGAGAATGTAATGATTTTAGACTTAATAGATTATTTTTCCTTTTTTCTATTTTCTGTTTTATTTAACTGACCTAATAATGGCATTTTAATGTTTTTTCCACCAATTTCCTCTCATACTTCCACCCTGTACTGTAGGTAGAATACAGTACCAACAACCCTTCCAGTAAGTGAAATGAAAACAGACAGCGACAGTCCTGGTTATCAAACTCATGAACTGCTGCCGTTCTCGTGAGAGACACTCGTCAAACATTACCTCCTCTTCCTCCATCATTTGTAAAAACTACCCTATCCTTTGGTTTATTAAACTCAGAATGTGTAGGCTGTTGTGCAGACTCAGTAGACACTGCCAGGAACATCATCACGATCAAACTGCTCAGAGTTTTGTGTGGCGCTCGTGATGCATCCGAATATTCTTCTGCATTGCACTGCAGTGCTTGTAAAGGTTGCTAAGCAACTAGTTGTTCTGTTGTCGAGTGTTAAAATATGGTCATCCAGTGCTGTGATGTTCACTAGGATGTGAACTCCCATCTCCTGTCCACTCATTAAATTGTTAAAGCTCCCGTTTACTCATTTTCACATGTCTCTTCTATTATCTGTAGATTTTGTGATCATTTTACGGTGAACTGGTAGAGAATGGTTGAGACTTGAGACTTTTTAACTGCTGTTTTCTTTTGTCAGATTTGAGTTGGGCAGGACTAAATCTGCCAGATCATTATTTGTAAGCATTATGTTTACATCAGATACAAGAGTGGAGAAGAGGCTTCTGATATAAAGGCCCCGCACTTAAAGAAGAATTTCTGAATCGGAATCAGTGCAACTAGTCCAGCAGTTAGGTAGCTAGTTAACGTGCAAAACTGGTAGTTAAAATAAAAACATGACAAAAAATATTGATTTAAATATTGTCTAAGACAAAAGATCATGCTTGAAATTATGGATGAATATTAAATATTATTATTGTGTTGTGAGTATTCTAGTTCGGAAGCAAAGGCAGCAGGTAGCAATTTTATTTTTTTTTACAGAGTATTGTAAAAGGTTTGTAACACAGCTTTTAACACAGCTCAAAGCAGGCACTGCCTCTGAATTTAACTGCTGTTAATGTATATTAAAATGAATAAACTTCTTGAATATTTAAGTTTATTCTAAACATCTCTTTACTATTAGAGCAAATTTTTAAAACATTGGAGTCCAAGTTGACTGGCTTCAACTGTGTAAACATAGACCTAAGAGGCCAAATTATACATTTCAGAACTGCATATGGCCATATGAACATTGATGTTGAGAGAGCTTTGCTTTTGCTGTGCATTAATATGATTTAAATCATTTGAGGATTAACCCTTTATGTGAGCCAAACTTTCCCATAATCTTGCATTAACCTCATCCCTTCTCTTGATCTGTTCCTTTATATGGAGATGATTTATTCTGCAGTCTTTTTAGTTGGGTCCCCCCCTTGGTGTGAATCATCCCGCCTTAACCGTTGTGCTTTGTTAAAGCACTTTTGATAATGTAGCCAAACTGATGAGAAAACATTGCACCTTCTACCACATTTTATATCACCTTTTCTATCAGTAATTATATGGATTTTTGGTTTATACAACGTTCTTTTTAGCCTCTGTTGCATTATGTCCTTACATATTATTTATTATTACATTTATATTCATATTTTTGCTATATTTATATTTTTGCTACTTGTTATTTATATGTATAATTCATTCAAAACTTATTACCGTGTATATTACTCTTGTAGATATGTATATGTATATATATATATAGATAGATAATTTATTATTTATTTATAACTCCTCTATTTTTCTCCTGTACTTGTTCCTGTTCTCTCTATATATCTTTATATATTTTTTCTTTTCTTTCTGTACACCTGTCTTTTTTTATAAGAGCCCTGTAACGCCCAAATTTCCCATTCGTGGAATAATAAAAGATCACTCTACTCTACTCTACTCTACTCTATCAAATGTGGTATTTGTTCATATTTGTTTGTTCATATGTGGTATTTGTTCATGTGTGGGACAAACGTGTTCCAGCTTGGAGAACCCTAGAGAGTCCTGGAATAGGTTTTTTATTGCAATATACAGGAACGTGAGCATCTTTTGAATGTGAAAGCCCGTGGGGTGGATGGGGTATGCTAAAGCAGGCATTGCTTCTGCGCTGTAGGACTGCCGGAAAAAAAATGGACAGATGAATCACTGCCTCTGACTCATTTTCTTGGAACATTACCGTAGCTTGATGCATCACAATGCTATGTTTACGCGTTCAGTCTGTATAATATGAATACTGATCCAGAATCAGTTCTAGTTGAATATTTAGAAAACCGAAAGACTGACTAATGGTGAGAGAGCCTGATTTTGAATAAATCTCCGTTTTGGTTGCTGCTGTGATGCAATGAATCTGTAATTGCTTCTTATTTAGTGTTCATTAGTAGACGGACAGTTATGTAATTATGATTACGTTTAATAATTTTGTTGTTAGGTGCTTTGCTAAAGACAAAAACATATTTCAGATCTTTGCCTTGTTTTTATTATTTCTGAAAATCTATTTATAGATTTTTAAATATTTAAATAATTTTTTAAAATTCTATAAAAAATCTTTTTGTGGTAAATGAAATTGATAACTTCAGCTATACTGGTGGACAAAGTTTATCAAAATGTAAATACATTCATCCATCCATCCATTATCTGCCGCTTGTCCCAAACGGGGTCGCGGGGGAGTGCTGGTGTCCAACCCAGCGCACACAGGGCGAGGACGGGGGACGCACCCTGGACAGGTTGCCAGCCCATCGCAGGGAGGAGCGGGACGGGGACGGCACCTTGCTCAAGGGTACCTCAGGGCAACCCACTTCCCAGTTGCACTGGGAAGGGGTTCGAACCCCCAATCCTCCGATCACGTGGCTGACGCCCTAACCACTAGGCCACCACTGCCCCTCGTAAATACATTCAGTACTTTGATAACATCACACATTACATTAGCTGATTGTGACTAGATTTCCACTTTGCTGTTGCTTTTGTTAGTGTGCTGCTCCTTGATTTATCCTTAGTGCTTCTGCTTATTCTGTATAGTTTCTTAGTTTAAAGTGGATAGATTTAGTACAACACAATACAAGAACACTTCAAGAAAATATGAGCACATGTATTGAATCATGCATTAAATATATTGAATATATAAAAATAGGCAGCGGTTGCCTAGTGTTTAGGTTGTTGGCCCTGGATCGGAAGATTGTGGGTTAAATTCCCTCACCAGTAGGTTGCCCTGAGGTACCCTTGAGCAAGGTACCGTCCCCGTCACTGCTCCCCGGGCGCTTCCAATCGCTGCCCCCTGCTGCACATGTGTGTATGGGTGAAACGCAGAGGTTGAATTTCGTTGTGTTGTGTTCGCTGTGCCGACTTCCTTTAAATGCACTGTATTTAACTGCCCCCACGAGTGATGCTATTTTCCATAACCAAGCCGTTTGAAATTAATTTGTATTAGCCATGTTGGCTGCCAAGCATGTTATGTCTCCTGTGTTATGAGCTTTGTCTGTCTGTGCTTGGTTTTAAACCATTATGTCATTATTCCTGTACTGTATGCATCAGCCTAATGCTCCTGTAATGACTTGAGTTCCCAGAGGAACATCATAGAAAGCTTGATGATTGCATTTGCACTTGCAAAGCATTTTTCACATGCAAGAAACAGAGGCAAAGAGCTTCCATGATGAGAGAAATTATGCTATTCAGTTTTAAGATAGATTCTAGATTATATCATTAAAGTGAATTATAATGTTACACAGTGCACAGTGTTACATGGTCTATAATTAATTGGGCAGTCACGCTGTTTTGATATCTTTGCATTATATTCCAGCTCATGTTCATAACAAGTGCCAAGATTTAAGCACGAATGTCAACTTAAACCCAGTATCGTCTATTCATTATATTTTCATTTTCACTAAACAGCTCCATTAGATTTTGTCCCTAGAACTCTGAATAGCATTTCTGTCCTTGAAGGGTTGTATCTCTAAAGCCAGGCTTATTGTTTATGCCAATGTAGTGGACAGTGTTTCTTTTCATCATTTTTCAAGATGGTATTCTTTTATTACTTTTATTCTTTTTATTATTTCGATGCATGGATTGTGAATCAGAATCGTCCATTCTGTCCGAATCATACTTCTAAAAATGTAGCGATACTCTATGCACGAGAGTGGCTGCTTTCTCAACTGAGCAGCATGTCCTTTTTTGAGGGTGCATAAATCAAACCCTATCCCTAACTTCTGTGGCCTGAGAGATATATTTTAAAGCATACCAGTGTTTTTGCTTAATAGTGTCTTTGGTTTTAGCACATTTTATTTTTTGCCCATGTCTGGATGTCATTTTCTGATGACACCTGTGGATGACCTGCTCTACAAAGACCTTTTTTTTCATGCTGAAAGACAACAGTAGTAAATATCACATGGACATGCATCCTTCTGTAATCAAGTGGATAAAGATGAGCCATTAATGCACAGCCACTATATACACAGTTCATGAACATATTAACACATATTTATTCATTTTGAGCTAAATCCCAGCGTGACCTTGGCATTTCATGCCTTTGAAATCACATCTGCTACATACTAGCAAGTCAGCTAGCACTTGTTGGGTTTACAACTGTGTTATTCTTCCCTGCCTGTGAGAACTAATTATTGGTAGGATGAGGAAGGCATGGCACAGCCAGTGCAACTGGCAGCCGCTTGGTCCAATGACAACCTCCCCCGGCTTTGTGCTTTTTTGCAAGACGGTGAGGAGGGAGCGTGTGTGGGCTGCAGAGAGCTTCACACAATGTTAGTTAGGTAACTATAACCCATAGAATGTAAGGAGGGGGGATGAAAAAAGAGAGACAGATTGGGAAAGGAAAAGAGAGATGAGAGCACAGAGGAGAGGGACTAGCTGCATGCTTTGAGTTGTAGAGTATTTATGTTAATGAGAGCCTGAGGTAATTAATATATGCTGCACACCTTAACATCTCCGCTTTGGAATTCTTCAATTTCGAGGTTCCCATGGGTGGCTGTGTGTGTGTAAGTGTGAGAGAGAGGGACAGAAAGAGAGAGCATGCATGTTAAAAAGGCAGAGGGAGACCATTTGCAGGGGAAGGCAGCTCAGGCTATTTGACAGGCTATTATTTGCTCCTCACGTCAGGCTAGCAGCTCATGTTTACATCTTTCCCATTGGAACTGAGGACGAGCCCGAGAGGAGACGGTTGCCTCTGTTGCGGTAAGTGACCATGCTTAGTTCCTCCAAAGCTCATACCGATCTATTAGTTTAAATCCACAATCCTTATCATGTCATTACAAGGCCGGTGAGTCTGTCAGACAGCTTGTTGATCTGGGGTTTGTGGTTTCTTTTCGTCCAGGGCCGCACAGCGTGTCAAGGTTGTGACCTTACCATGAACTAATGACAGACTGATGTTATTACACCATCTCTTTTAAAACTGTCTGGTGTGTGTTGTCTTAATGGTGTTTTGGTCAACTTTTTTCATAGGCTAAGTGCTTCAGGACACTCTTCTTTCAGAAACAGTCATTTTTCCTTTGACAGCAGATGCACTGCCTTGTTAAGATGTTATGCAATAGAGCTTCCGTGGCTTCAGTAAGTTAGTACTAGTCTCCTGTATGGGACTAAGAGCAGGAAAGTGTTCTGAAACTTTGCATCTCTGAAATTTCCGTTTGAGAGGCTACAATATGTTTGTGGGCATCTGGAGGAGGGAAAGATGATTCATCTCCATGAGTGAACTACTTACTGCAGACTTACATACATCACTCTGACTTCAGCCCAAACGCATGTCTTGCAGCATATAGCATTTTTCATCACTTTCACATGTCACGATACAATTCACAACTATGACAATTTTAACACCAGCTGCCCTTTACATGGACCATTAGATACCAGATTCACAGAAAGATTTATGTTGACGCACATTAAAGACGAAGCATTTTGTAGTTATTGGTGTTGGACCATTTAGTAAGTCAGTAAATAAAATATAATATGAATTACTAATCTACAAGTAATGCAAGTGCAAATTTAATACTGCAATAAACTTACAGTTAGCAAAACTGTATTTATTGTCAGCATTTAGAGAATAAACCAGATTGTCCGTTTTCGATCTTCGTTCATATTTGTAGTGTGTAGTGCAGATTGACCATATTGCTCTTCATCCCTTACCATATGTCCTGTCAGTCCAACTGGCCTACATCAGCCTAGGTTCACTGTCCTCCACACAATGAGCACACAGACACAGACACGCCCACATAGAGTGGACAGTCCTACTAGGCAGCGTGGTCCCTGTCATGTTGTGCCTGACTGCATGCCCAAATAAAGGTCATGTCAGGTGATGTGAGGATTGAGGTTACAGTGTCTGCTGGTTTTATTCACAAACACACACACACACGCACACACACACACACATACACACAGCACCAGTTACATTTCTCAAAAATCGGAACCTTTGTTACGAAAGCTTTATATAAATGAGACCATGTTTATAGGATGGCTACAAGTTCTGATATCTCTGCCTTTGTATCTTGGTTGTTCCAGGAGTTCTGTCATTTGGCAGTCTTTCTATCTCTTAAAAAAGACTTTTTCTTCTTTGCAGGTATATAAGAGTTTTTTTTTTTGTTTAGTTGTCTCTAGTTTCACCCACGAGCTTGCAATCCCTCTTTCACATAATATCAACACGGGGAGAAGGAAGGCTAAGCTGATGCTTCCTCCGAGTCAGAATGCTAACCACCAGTTCTCTTACACCAAGCAACAGACACCTGTGCTGGCTAGTATAGTGTTCATTTCGAAGTGAAAGTGACTTGATGGGGGAGAGGGAGGGTGAAGCAAGTTGATCTCACGGCCACATAAGTTGACTACTAACACAGATCAAGCTCAGGAGAGGGCCGACGCTTAGACAGCTGCACCAGTCTCGAGTGAATCAATTAATTACAGTTTTCAAGAAGTTTGTTAACAATAAACATATTTGAGTTTTTTTAGTTTTTGTTTCAAAACTGCATGAAATGTTTCATCAAATAAAAATCCTTAGAAAGTATATCTTCTACATATCTTCTACACAAAACAACACAAAATTGGGGTAAGATTAAATTATGTTGTTCACTTTCAATATTATCTTTTTTGCCTGTTTCATTGGGATAAAGTGACAAAAATAGTAGTGGATTACGGCTTATTTTGTTAGTCTGATAAGAGTTAGAACACTTTCTCAATGTATAAACCCAAAGAGATCTTCTCCTTTTGGCTGCTTCCTTTTAGGGGTCGCCACAGCGGGTCATTCGTTTCCTTTCCATTTCTTCCTGTCCTCTGCATCTTCCTCCTTCAAATCGCCCACCTGCATGTCCTCTCTCACCATGTTCATAAACCATCTTCAGCATCCTCTATCTATCCTGAGCTGTCCCTCTAATATACTCTATTCTGACATATATATATAATATATTCTAATCCTGTTCTAATCTGTCACACCCAACGGAAATCTCAGTATCTTTAACTCGGACACCTCCAGCTCCGCCTCCTGTCTTTCTCAGTGGTTAAAAACCCGAAGAGATGACTGTATTAATTGTAGAGTTTGTGATCGTTTCACAGAAGTCTTTTCCAACCTTTTCTCTCAGAGCAGCTTTGCAGTGAAGTTCCATCACTCACTCACTTTCTTTCATTTCAACTGTAGAGCCTGTTTCTCAAATTCCATACGTCCATATTCAACAGCTGTTGCCAAGAGTCACCCGGAGTGCTTGTTTCAAAAATAACCGAAGAGCCATGTGTACCGTTTAAAAGCAAGATTCAAACCCTTGACCCTCCCGTTAATAGCGCATTTCAAGCTTGGCTGTGGTGTAATCCCTGTGGGCATGAGCTAAAGTATTTGTTAAATGAAGCTTTCAGTAGAGGAAGCGACCTGTTTGCTTTCTTAGCAGGAATTTCAAGGGTCACTTGAAATCTGTTGTATAAAAATGTTGCATAAAAAGACAACAGAAAATCCATTAATGTCTCTGCCGTCTGTGCTTTGAGCTGTTTGAGGAGTGTTCCCACTCAGTTACAATAATGAAATACAAAGAAGCGTCCTGGAGGAAACGAAGGACACCAGCCTCAAACAGAGGGATCGGTTTTAAAGTCCAATTTGTTTAAAAAAGAAACAGAAAAAACATTTCACCTGTGATATTAGCATATTAAGTGGCAGCGTTTCTGTATTTGTGCTGTGTTCTCTCAGTCAAAGCCCTTTCTCAGTTGGAGTAGGCTGACTGACACCCGCCCACTCCTTCTGCCACCTCAGCAGTGCCATAGCTGCTAGCACTGGTGCTTACACTCACCTGTGTTAGCCGGTTCTCTGCACAGCACCTACTGCCTCTCCTGTGCCCACACATATGTTTGAACAAGTAAGGACAGTGGGCGGCAAAAAGGGAATTTTGGGAGCTAGGTCTGGTTTTTGCACAACACAAGCCAGAGGGTTTGAAACTAGCAAGAGTCGAGTCTTGAAAATAGTCCAACAGTTCTCCCTCAAACATGTTCTACCCGTGAGTGGAGTCAAATGATAGAATTTGTTTCATTCCTGATAGACCTTTTCAGGTGGTTTGACATATCGGGCAGGCGAACGGAAAAGTTTATAAATACTACATCGACCTGCTTTATTGATATACCCACCCACAGGCTGTACCTACTTTTAAACACTAGAAATATTGGCAGCCAGGTTTATTTTGACTCTCTTCTTTTTCGTTTTACGCAACTGAGAGCAGAACAGTGCTTGAATCTGTGTATGGCAGGTCAGAGAGCGTAAGTGACTTGGAGCATCTCTCATCCTGGGTGAGATATTAACTTGCAATTCTAGCCCACTGAACTAGCACTCTTTTAAAAGAGGAAAAATATGTAAATTTTTTTTATTTAGTTTCGATATCGATGGCTATTGATGACGCAGACTAGGATCATATCCCTTCCGTTTTCTATCTGCCCTGCTGTATGGGTGTGCACATGCTCTCTGGTGTTTGGTGATATGTACAGCAGAATTACTTTATATGTGCACATAAATATCACATATATAATTATGCACTGGTTCTAGGGCAGCGGTGGCCTAGTGGTTAGGGTGTTGGCCACATGATCGGAGGATTGGCGGTTCGAACCCCTTCCCAATAGGTTGCCCTGAGGTACCCTTGAGCAAGGTGCGGTCCCCATCAATGCTCCCCGGGCGCTTTCAATAGCTGCCCACTGCTGCACGGTGTTTGAGTGTGCATGGGTTAAATGCAGAGGTCTAATTTTGTTGTGGTTCATTGTCTGCTGTGCTTTGACCTCGCAATGACGAGGGTTGTCACTTTCACTTTTTCACTATGTCTAAAAATGTCTTTTTTTTATCTGTCTTCCACTCATTGTTTTATGGTCTTTTTCATTCTGGCACAGCAGGAATTCTTTTAGAAAAACAGCCTTTTTAGCAACTACCATGTCTTTGAGTTTCAACAATGAGACAAATCTTGAAACTGATTCCATTTTTTTCTTCTCTGGTGCTTGTCATTATGCTTTTTGCTACTGTTTCAAAGTGCTCTTTTTTTGGCAATGACACGCCTGCAATTAGCACACCTACATTTTAAAGATTTGTTAGGCATCTTTTTGCATTGCTTCAGAACTTCACATTTGAATGTACCTTCTGTTCCTGAAGCCTATAATTAACCGCAGTTTAGTCAGACACATTTTCAACTTTCTTTTGGTGTTTTGCCTGTCCTCGTCCTTTCTTATCGCCTTGAAAGGTTATCCTCATATTCTACCTGTCTCTTTTATGCAAAGCCAGTGAGTCAGAGTCGTGCAAATGGAGGTGAATGTTACTCATATGGTTCCAGCATATGTATTCCATACCCCCTCTACCTACAAACGCACGCTTAGAAACATAGATTTATCTACAACGTCCCCATGAACTGAAGGACAGACATCCTCAGTCATGCCTTGCATTTGATTCTCCATTTGCGATCATTCTCTTTCCAAATCCTTCATTAAACTAAGGCGCTGATATATTGGCTCATGTTTAACCAGAGGTAATAGGAGACTTCGGTGAGGAAAGTATGTGATTCTTTTGTTTTGCAAAAACATGTAATCCATTCGAATTTCATCCATTCAAGGTGGCAAAATTCTTCTTAAATTCTTTTTGGTTTTGGTCAAAATCCACATATTCTTTGCTGTGAATGAATATGACATTTCACTGCTTACTTTTCACTTTTTCTCTGCAAACAACTTCTTTCAAGTACACATTGATTATATGCAAAACTGCCGAATACTTTAGAGACGCTAAAGTCTAAACACATTTAGTTCTGGTAACATGTGTGTTAGATTCTCTTCTGTACAGTCGTTATTATCCAGGAGGAATATCATTTTTCTCTCATCTGTGTATTCATTAACCGAATACAGTTTCCGAAGTGATGCCTTTGATGAAGTGCTTGCTGTTGATGATCCATCTTTAACTGACAATAGGGAGAGTGAGCTTTGAGCTTAAGGGAGACTCAGAACATTACAGTATGACTAGAGGAATAAGGCTCATTAAGGATTTTGGTGTTCTGCAAATGTATTGAAGAGGGACCTGATCTCATAAGAACACATCCTGAAATGTTTAATCTAATTTAAAAAATACCTTCTGAATTAGTCTGCAATAGGTCATTTTCTTGGTGATAACATGTTTTTTTTTCCATTGCACCTTAAAAGTTTTAACACAAATATGTTTGAAATTGCATGTTGAATAGGGTTATTTTGTTTAATCAAGTATTTTTAAAGGCCTTAAAAAATTTGATCACCCAAGTAATTGTCAAACAATGGGCTTATTTCTTGATTACTTTAACAGCTTTAATCCTTGGTGACCAGTTTCTAGAGTGCTTGAAGATGATGAATGTAGGAGTATTTTTTCTCAATGCATTAAGTATTAAGTGGTGAAATAAAAAAAGATCCAAATCATTTAAATCACATGGACGGGTTTGAGCCGCATGGCCGAGATTCGATCAGCAGCTCTAGCTTGAACTGAAACAAATATTTGCATGCTAGATTATAGGGACAGATTATAGTCCCTATTAAAACCATACCAGACTGGATGGGGGGAATGTTTAGATTAAGATATTTCCTTTCAATCTGATACTCCTTCAGCTGTGCAAGTCATGGACTTTAGGTCTTTGACTTCTGGTCTTATGATAAGAAACTGATCTGAGATCTGTATGCTAGAGCGATAGGCACAAACAGCAGGGGAGATGCTGCCAGCTGATGCATTAATGTGCCAGTTGGGAGCACTGCAGCGGATCAGAGAGGATGCCAGGAGGCACACGCTCACATGCACACACACACAAAACAGGGAGGCTTCAAAACAAGTGCAGCTGATTGAAAGTGATGGGGAGAAACAAAGTAAAAATGGCTATGAATGACAAAGGCACCGGACAGCTTCAATTTAACTCACTACATTATGGATATATAAGATATAATAAGTTTATATTACAAGTTTATAAGTTTTATAAATTAATAATAAGATGTAAGTCCTTAACTTCTTAGATTTTACTGAATCCTGGTTTAATATAAAGTAATATCTTGTTTATTGGTCTGCCTAGCCGGGCACTAATCATCTGTGTTTAGAGGATAGACATACGTTGAGCAGGTTCTGAATAAAACTATGTTACTCTATGGACTGAGACAACCTTCCTTCTCTAAACTGTGCATCCCTCGATGGGTGTGTTTTAATTTCATCTCTATATTATTTGTATTTTATTCCAGCCTATTAATATGCCATGGTTTCATTGACTTTCCAGAAAAGAAAAGAGTCAAAGGAGATTATGAGAACCAGTCTGTGTAAATGGGAGAAGTAAGAATGGATGTCCTCGTGTCATCTCGAAATTGAAATGTTACACACTTGTGGATTCCCTTTCGGCACAATGCATGTAGAATATATTGATACAGGCGCCATGTGTACACACACGTCTACCGGTGTGTTTCTGTTTGTGAGTGAGCTGTATAAACATGCGCTCACACACTGCATACACAAGGAACTGTCGCCCTGAGTCGTTTCTGAAGTGAAGAGCACAGGAGACCACCAAGTACAACATGTCAGAGCAGACAGCCAACACACATATCTGTCTCCTGTGAGTTTCCTCAGGGTTAAATGTATGCTTTAATGTGATGGGCAAGCCTGACACACGGTAAGAGCTGTAGTGCTGAGGTCGACTTTTAATGTCTTTGAGCTAGTAAACTCTGTCACCACACTGGATCTGATTTGACGATTGTTACTGCAAGGAAAACGTTAGACACATATGGAGAGGCGTCGCTGTCGTTGCAGAGTGGGGGATGGCACAGAAAGATGAAGGAAAGTAAACCTACTTGATTCTTAGATAGCACTAAAATCTTAATCTAAAAAGGTCCACAGACCATCCAGAATGATAGAATTGAATGGGTCTTGGATTAGGATTCCCAGAAGGTGCAATGCCCAAACCATGAACCATGTTTCTGTGGGCCACCCAAAGATTTCACTGACCTGATTGTTGATTTTACACAATTATCAGCATCGAGTGCAGAGGCGAACCTCTCTGTAAAATCACACATCAAACAGAAACCGTTAGAACACGTTCTAGTCATTTGCGAAGGCTAAATTTCATTCAATGTAAAAGTGTGTGCTTGCACTGTACATGCAAACAAAACAAGCTAAACATATCTGACGTTATTCGTAGATTTTTCCAGAACAGTGGCATAAACAAATTATGTTTGGTTAACCTTTTTTTTTTTTTTTTTTTTTTTTTAAGATTTTGGATTTGGTTGGAGTGTTGGGGCTCAGGTTTAAAACAGCCAGGCAGTTTTTTAGTTGACTCTCTAAAGAAACTTTTAACAGATGGATTTTTTAAAGGGTGATGCTTTTTTTTTTTAAATGAGATTCTAGTGTGCCGAGTTATTTCAGATTTTAAAGAGAACCTCAGCGTAATGTATGTTGAGAACCTCTTCCCATTTGTTCAGCTCGTCTGTTTATAGAATGCTCAGATGTATTCTGCACATTTCTATTATATTTGCTGGTGTATGACGCAGAATAAAGCGTCGTCACCCACTAGTTGACCTTTTTGATCGAAACATTCTACAAAATAAAAAGTGGATTGGTGTCAAACACCAGCAACCCAATGACATATTAAGGCTCACTGTTTTGTTTTGTTTTTTTGTTTTTTGTTTTTTGTTTTTTTTAACACAGACTGTTTTAGCACTCTTTATTTTTATTTCTATAATTTGGGTAAAAATAAAAGACTGTTTTTGCACAGTAGAAGTGTATATTCTACAGAGAAACAAGCTGAAATGTCCCTACCTGGTGCCAAAAACAAAATGCTTTTAACAAGCATTTAAGTAAAGCGTGCACTCTTGGAGTGAGCTGTAGTGCCTTCTGAATGCCTCATTCGCTGTGTTTAGATAGAGAAACCAAAGTGGGCCAAATGCAGCTCATGCTAAAGATGGATTTCTCTTCCTTTCTCACTTTTCCCCCTTATGCCCTGCAATCTGAGGTTAATCCTTGAGTTTAACTCCCCAGTGGCTTCAGTGCTACTTCAGAAAAACTCTGCTTCTCCTGGTCTTCTTCACCTAAAAAAAACATTCGTTCCATTAGTGGATTAGTGGAAGATTAAGTAGGAAATATTAAGCAGAAACAGATCATTAAATGCTGTTTAACTCAGTTCAATAATGTGATGAACTAATGTGAATAGTGAATTATTTAGACTTTTTTTTCTTTTACAGAACTGTACTTCTTCCGTTCTTGCACACATGCCTTCACCAGAACTTGAACTAAATCTCCAAACATTTAAAATCTTGTAACCGCTGTAGAAAGCCTCTTTTACATTGTTTTGTCATTATGATATTCTTCATGGCTTCATTAGCTGTTTTATATGACAGTGCTCAATGTGGTGTTTTCTCCACCATCTTTAGAGGATCTCCAGGCTGTGTTACTTTGGAAGCTCATCAGTTAACAAAACTGACCCACTGGTTATACAAATGAGAATTTCTCTGTATAATAAATTGGAATGATTGGCCTGATGCTCTGACAGAATCAAGAATACGCTTGTTCTGAGCCTCAGAGGCTGCTGTAGAGCAGAGGCCACAATAGACTTGTATATTTTCCGCTCTGCTGTCACAGTTAAAGCATGTCAGAGGACTGATTTTGCCAATTTGGATGCTCTGCTGGTTCTCCTAGATGTTTCCAGCCACGGGAAATTGCTCTGTGCAACAATTTGATCTTGAGACTGTTCAAACATTGCAGAAAGCAAATCATGACCACGTCTCCAGCAGCAGCCTTTTTCTTTTTTTGTCTACTCTATAAATAAATATACAGTACAACTGCAGAGCTGGCCTCTCAGTATGACAGCTTGTCACAGTACATTTTCAAATAGGTGTAAATTGTGTTATAAAAACATGTTATTTGGAGACATCGGACAAACCGTTCTCAGCTAACTACAGTGTTTATTCCCAGGGTGAGGAATTCAACCATTTTCTCACCCACATTTTTTCCCCCAACAGAAGCATAAAGTGGACCTTTTCTATAAGCTACGGCACGTTATGAACGAGCTCATCGACCTGAGGCGGCAGATGCTGTCAGGTCACCTGACCCAAGACCAAGTGCGCGAGGTCAAACGGCACATCACGATACGTCTTGACTGGGGAAACGAGTAAGTAGCACGATTGATCATATTCTGAAAATGGAGCTAAAACATTAAGATTTACATCACTGAAAAACTCTTTTGTGCCTCGCCTTCTTTATTAAAGACTATTATTTTACAACATGTTTATTTTAGTCAACACAACATGTTCCACAATGCTAATGAAAGAGCAGACAGCTTGCTCTCTTGTGAGAATCCTCCATTCCCGTCACACGTAATGGAGCACTTCACTTATATATATATATATAAATATGGCCTGTAATCAAGTGAGATCTGAAGGACATTTCACAGCAGTTTGTCAGACTTCAGCCGCTTTAGTTGACTGTTTGCCCAAACAACATCACTGTGCTGTCTTAATCCAGGAATGTGTCAGTGTTGTATGAAGGTTTGTGTGGTTTATGTCAGTCTTTAAGGCTATGTATAAACATGTGTAAGCTCACAGGAGTCCACTGATTTAAAGTGAAAAAGTGAAAGTGAGTACAGACAGCACAGCACACGGTGAACCCATTCTTGTTAATTGGCTAATTAAGCCCATTCCTGGTCTTAATTACTAACTAATAATAAGTCATGTTTCTGTTCAGGGACGTGATCCTAAAGATGATTGCAACATGTGTAAGGTTGTTTTTTGTTTTTTGTCCTATTAAAGTATCCCATTTTGGCCATCTTAGATTAGCAGGAAAGAAAGGTACAGTCTTATTGTGCATCACTTTATAAAAAGCAATAAGGCACAAGATTAGATTCCAATCACTGCTGTTGTCTTTTTTTTTTTTTTTTGAAGCTGTTGTTTTTAAGAAAATGTATGTTATTGTCTCTTATGATCCTGGGGTCATAAGTGATGCTCAAATTGGTAAAGTAATTACCAGGAGCCATCCATGCATGTTCCTGCAGACATCCAGTCCAACCCCAGACCTTCTCACTGCTTCTGGCTTGCTTTTAGAGTGGGCTTGGTGATGGGAAATTATCCCCGTGTTTCATTACGGCAAGCATTTAAAAGGGAGGGATTAATTTAGCTCATTAAAAGGTCCCTAATTAGAGCTAGCAGGTGAGGAGGATGGCGAGGTTAGAGACCGGCAGTGAGCACGTAGTTGAATTACAAAGCGTGTAACTGTTCACACAGGGAGTTGCCATCATCTGTCCATCCGAAAGAACATATGCTCATATTCGTCTGTTAGCAAAACCATCGAACTCTTAGGAGTCACAAAATCAAACAAAGAAAAAAATGTGTTTAGGAAAGGCAAGCATTTCGCTTGAAGTTTGAGATCTTCAACACTTCTCTGCTATGCACTGTTCACACCTAGTCCTAGTGATCTTCACTCAGTCGGTCAGTTTTGAACAAGTGGATCAGTGCCAGCGTGTAAAACAGGCCACAGCCTCCCAAGCACACAGTCAGTGGGTGACAGAGATGGAGATGGATTACAGCCGTTCTCCGCTTGTCCTAAATAGACTCGGCCTAAATGACTCGGCGGTGGAAATTAGGGAAATGCTAAAATCTGTCATTCACTGTCAGACTGATGCTTGCTGCTGTGAGCCACAGACACTGACACTATGTCCCATATATAGAAACACGAAGCCAGCGGCCTTTATGCTCGTCGAGCAAATTGGGCTGTGGAGGGCCGCGGTGCTGCCAGGTCTTTCACCCGCTTAAGAAATATTGTTTTGTCATTTTATGATGGCACTGCTAGAAGGTGTTTTTTTCAGTTGTTTGAGTTTCTCTTTATTTTCTCATAGTGTCTAGGATTTAGAGACATTCTGCAGCTCTGTAATATCAGAAGTAGAGAGATGAAGCTTTTTTACCTCTTGAGTATTTAGTTAAGAATTTGCATATCAGGTTATGCTATATATATATATATATACTCTTCATAAAGAATGTGGTCATGGAGGTCGCTCTTTTGAAGGATGATAGAGGACATGGTAATTCAAGCCAGCAATCCTCTGGGGCTCTAGAAGTCAACATACCAATGTGTGTCAACATCCATGTCAGCTTTATGCAGGCCACTTGTCCTTCAAGGTTGTTCATAGCAAGGCACTTTTAGGCAGTACACTGTCAGCAGAACATCAGTGGCACATCCACTGCTGGGCGAGTGAGCAGATAATTGAGTAAATGGGATGAAATGGAAGGGAGTCAGCAGCACTTACTGGTCTGAAAGTTACACAGAGGCCTGAAGGACAAAGTAGAAGCTGTTCATGAGCTACAACACAGTAGTTAATTAAGAGTGCCAATAAATATTGACTGTCAGTTACGCGTGTGAAGAGTTATTGAAGGTGTCATTACTTGGGGGGAAAAATGGTCAACTTTTACTTTTGTCCAAATTATTTGAAACTTAGAAACCCTTGAAGTACAATTTTCCCTGATTTTCATCTCTCGGTCGTTACTGTTAAAATGTGTTTGTCTGGCTGTGCTTAATACAGTCATTTTGTACCATTTAAGCATGACCTATCTTTTTAAATTTTTTAATTTAAATGTAAAAGTTTTATTCCAATATCCATCCCTTTTCTGCCGCTTGTCCCAAACGGGGTCGTGGGGGAGTGCTGGCGTCCAACCCAGCGCACACAGGGCGAGGACGGGGGACGCACCCCAGACAGGTCGCCAGCCCATCGCAGGGAGGAGCGGGACGGGGACGGTACCTTGCTCAAGGGTACCTCAGGGCAACCTATTGGGAAGGGGTTCAAACCCCCGATCCTCCGATCATGTGGCCGAAGCCTGAACCACTAGGCCATCGCTGCCCCTTATTCCAATATAAAACCCCATTTTCTTTTTTTTATTAAACCGAGACATATCTCAGAAAGTAGTTATCTGATTGGCTTAAAACAATAACAGCTATATAGTAAAAACACAAACTGGTTTAAAAAAGTGGGATAAACCTCATTTTTTCTTGAAAATAGGCATTTGAGCTTTATATTGTTACTTTAATTCTATTTTTTCACACAAGTGCTGTAAGTGCTGCTACCAGCCTTGCTTTATTAAAAGAAATGCTGTTGTTAAATATTGGCTTTTGTGCTTAGAAATATGTTTTTCCTTCCCACTACAAATAATTATGTACTTGCAAATATAGTATTATATATTCATGCAGTTAAGAGTTCCTTGCAGTGATAAATTAGAGGCATTCATCTTGCTCATCAGACTGTTTTATATTTGCATGTAGCTCATCAACCTTTGCTTACTTAATGTGCTCTAATGGTTCAATAAATTAATTAATGTTTGTTTTTAGTTTGCATTGATGGCCTCTTGCTTGATGACTGGACAAATTTGAAAGCTTAACAACAGAATAAACTAAAGCAGCATTTTTCTATTTATGTCACGTAACAGGTGCCAGAAAGAGACCTTTGGAAAGTTGCCATGGAACAGTGTTCCCAAACCTTGTTCTGCAGGCTCGCTGCTCTGCATATTTCAGTGTTTTTCCTTATTGAACCTGTCATATCACTAACAATATCTAACTGGACTAAGGTACATTTAATGCTGGGAACCACTAAAAGGTGGTGGGGGGCCTTGAGGGCCTGGGTTGTTTTTATGAATGAGGTTCCCTAGCAAAGAATCACTTAGGAACCGTATGTTATATTCAGGACATTTAGTTCATGTAAGTGAAAACTCAAACTGACATGATGGCACATTTGCTTCGAAAGCTTTGTACCAGAAGCAGCATGCACACCTGTTTGTATAACAGAGACCTTATTGAAGCAACTGTTTTCTGTAATAAGTCTGATTTGTACCATACCAATACTGCTCTAAAACCATGCTATGAATATAACATCAACTCTGCTATACTGTAACTACTAACGAACCAAACTCTTTATAACGAATTATGTTATTTAGATATTGAAGTATATATCTTGTAGCTTATCTATGTTCATCACATTTTATGACCACCCAGTCAACAAAGGTGAGGCTATTGTATGATTTTGAAACTAATTAAGAGCATATTCTTTCCTTTAACAGCACCTTTTTCAGCTACTGTTGAGAGAAGTATAAAAACGGGAGCTTTTATTTTATTTTTAAATCTGGTTCCAGCTTTGTAGTTTGCTCTGTATATGGTATGCTGCGAGACATGGAGCTTTTATCGTGAATGCTCAGTGGAGTTGACATGCCAGCATTACTTAACATGTGTTAGAGCAACTGCAACAAGTGGACAAAATGGTGCAACTCAATCAAAATGTTTTTTTCAGACCTATTTTAAGAGCCGCAGTCATTTTAGCTGTTTAAAGCTTGACCCTTTCTTCTCTTCTTTTGCTCGGTTTGTTCAACAGACACTTAGGACTGGATCTGGTACCCAGGAAAGACTTCGAAATGGTGGACGCAGACCAGATCAGCGTTTCAGACCTCTACAAAATGGTAAGTGTTCCTGTCATTTCAACACACACATAGTGTTTGCAAACTGTGAACACAATTAGCGCTTATTAGCACTGCACGGATAAGGGATATTAGCATGTGTATTAAACAAAACCGCTAAGTGTTACCTTGTGATTGTGAAAATGTGAATGACTGTCATCACACTGTTAGTTCAGTTCACAGAAAATGACAGAAGGAAGTGCGGATGGCTTCGCCCAAATGGACGCCTTTACACAGCTCATGTTGTGTTAAATAGATTTTCTGTTTTCAGTTTATGTGGAAGGGAAAGTATGCTGGTTGAAAGCAGGAGACCTACTGGAGCCGTTGCATATTTCTGAAGCAGTGCAATATATATACACATTATGTGGCTTTTGCCAAAAAGACTGCCTGTAGGGGTGACAATTAAAAAATAATATCCTTCCATTTTGAAATGCAGTGCCTTTCCAGAATTGCTATATGAATAAATGTTTTATTCCTATTGATGGAGCTGTGCATCATTTGTCGTTTAATCATTTGCACAATGATTCAGAAAAAGCTCATCTACAGTATGCATGTAGTAACACTGATGATGTGAAATAACCTGGAATTTGCCACAGATAAATTAAAGACTAATAGATTTCTAAGGTGGGCAGCTCGGTGGTGCAGTAGGAATTGCCGTCACCTCACAGATCCTGGGTTGGTTTCCCAGGCGGGATGGTCCGGGTCCTTTCTATGTGGAGTTCGCATGTTCTCCCTGTGTGTGTTTCCTCAGAGAACTCTGGTTTGCTCCCATCGTCCAAAGACCTGCAGGTGGATTGGAGATGCTAAATTGCCTCCTCTGTGTATGAGTGTGTTTTTAGGGGTGGCGGTGGTCTAGTGGTAGAGTACTTGCCTGTGGACTTCTGGATCAAGAGGTTCCAGGTTCGAATCCCACCTCTGGCACTACCACCACTGGGTCCCTGAGCAAGACCCTTAACCCTGAGCTGCTCCAGGGGGACTGTCCCTGTAATCAGGACATGGAAGTCGCTCTGGATAAGAGTCTGCTAAATGTCGTAAATGTAAATGTCTGTGTTTCTGCCGTGCGATGGACTGGCGACCTGTCCAGGGGGTTTCCCCGCCTGTCGTCCTGTGAGAGCTGGGACAGACTCCAGCACCACCTGTAACCCTAATCAGGATAAGTGGCTCAGAAAATAAGAGTGAGCGAGAGAAAGGTTATTTCTGTGTTTTTAATTGTTTAAAAAAGGATTAGTAGCCTTTTAGTTGAATGAAGCATTTAAGATGCTTTGTAGATTCTTGTGTTGTTTTAAAATCACATTCACATGCTCTCCGCTGTTGTCTTTTTAAACTTAATCGTGTTTTGCACTGCACTATTTTCAGTTCTGCTGCCCACTACACTCTTCCCACTCCAGCATGTGATGCTGAAGTATCTGAATATACCAATATTGGCACCTAATGCTATAGAAAACACCATCTAACGATAGCATTAGCATTATGAGTCCTTAGTCGTAGGTGTCCAAATAGATTCTTCACACATTAATTGAACGTTTTCATGTTCTTAAATCTGCACATTTTTTATGCGTTGAATCCCTAGCATGGAGGCAAACATATTTTTTAATTATTAGAACAAAATAGAGCAATTGTCTTTCATTTGTGACAGCGCACATCACAGATTAATGGTTTAATCTTTGCTTCAAAATACCTGATGCAGAAATAACACCATCAGGAGAGGACGGCCTGCCAGGATGATCATTGCAGTTATGGTAGAGGTTGGCACAGAGCAGGCAGTGCCTTCCTGGTCTTGGCTCCATGGTCTGGCAACCCTTCAGGACCTGTTGGCTGGCACTGATGTTGGAGGGGAGATGGCAGGGAGGCTTGCTTCTCACCTCCTCCTTCTCCTCCTCCTACACTCATTTTTCACTGCCATTTTTCCATCTCAAATTAATTAGAAGCATACAGTTTTAAAAACCAGTACAAAATGGAAGGCACTGAGGGAGTTGCGGAGAAGGGACTAGAAGAGATGCTAACGTGCCATACACTACATGCACACTTACAGTACATAATGCATACATTAGTAGTAAATAGTAAATAAAACTATACTTTTGTATTCTCAAATAGCTAATGTCTGTATTTCCAAGATCATATGAAGTGTAAACAACAATGTACTAATGTAAAAATGTCAAGGAAATTCCAAATAATTGCAAATAAATTGCCCTACAGTGCCTTTTATTTAATAAGCGAGCACAGATTTGCATACATTTTCTATATAATTATATATTGTTTTAAAATTGACAGTTGCATCGGGAACTTGTAGCAGAGCTTGCAAACAGTGTGGCTTGTTTTACTGCAACCCAGTAAGCTCAGTATTTTGACAGTGCTCTGACTACAATTCTGGAGGTGTGGAGGTTCAGCCTCATGTTCAGCTTATGGAGCCCCCGAGGCCAAATACCTGGAGATCAGGTAGATCTAACAAAGTGAGCTTCACTGTCCTGCTTTAAGAGAACGGGCTACTGGAGTTTGATGTAGAAAAGGCCTTTGTTCAAGTTTGTGGGAGGCCAAAAGTTCCATCCCAGTACAAAAAAATAACAACAAACAAAGCAGCGCTTAGAAGGCTCCACTTTCACCTGCCTTAAAGCAACAAAAACCTTACTTTAAGAAAACCGAAAAGCTTCTGCAGATATTTCTTTGTGAGTGTACTCTTCAGAACTTTAAAGTAGGTGGACTAGTTTCAATACAGTTACATACATGCCACTTTCTCTCTACATACTCAATATTTCTCTTCATAGCTTGGCCTTCAAAGCAGTAAAGGATGCCAAGAACATTTTGCACGCCATCTGGTCATGTCTGATTTCTTTCCATGTGTTTCTTTTTTTTTTCTTTTTTTTTTGGGACAAAATTTGAACAGAAAAAATCTATCCAAAAGCAGGTAATGGCAAGATGGGGAAAACTTTATGCGATAGGACTGCTGTGACTACATTCTTTTTCCGTCCTTAGAATTGTTCTGAATTTGCAGGCCATGCTTACTAACTTTGCTCTTATGCACCATTCAGGAATAATGAGTCCCTCAAGGCATGCGTTTAGCCTCTCTAATGCTAAAAAAAAAAACAAGAACAGAAGGAAGTTTTTATTCTAAAGTTTTTTTTCCTGTATCAGACCTTGTGTGGCAGATGAAGCCTCTCCGGTTTTGAGGTTATTTCCTGCCCCGTCTGGGCTTTTCTCCGTGGCGAAGTCAGAAAACCCTGCAGTCGTTTAATCCGTGACAAAGTTACACGTGCAGAACATGATCAGATAAAGCTTTAGTCGTGAGAGTTGGTTTTAATCTGCTGTGGTATCTCAACATGCCCACTAGTGTGTTTAAAGTTGGGGGGAAGGCGCTGCACTGGTCATGCTGTAATAAATGCTGCATGCACAGGAATGCACCAGAGAGGAACACGCGAGTAGCAGTGCTTTATAATTTATGCGAGCCCTACTGCGAAAGGGCATCCGTTTGCCTGTGCA
This sequence comes from Hepsetus odoe, assembly GCA_017165825.1. NCBI lineage: Eukaryota > Metazoa > Chordata > Actinopteri > Characiformes > Hepsetidae > Hepsetus > Hepsetus odoe. Next base: position 8,128,563 of record CM029393.1, on the reverse strand, counting down.
CGTATTTACGTTTTGGGTTTTTCGTGCATGTCGGTGCTTTACATCACAGCGTTGAACACACATGACGCTGTGAGATGCGAACACTTGAATCAGTGTGACTGATGAGTGGTGGATGTGAATGTGAGTCTTTCAGCGTGAAGCGTTGCAGGTGTGCGTTGAGCTATACAGCCCGGTTGTGTGACATCCTTTCTACAGAGAACACGCTTTAGAACACAATTTCAGTTCAGAGTTCGAGATTTATAAAAAAGCAAAAAAAAATCTATATATTTCAACCCCAAATTTGAACCCCAAATATGTTAGATTTAACAAATCAGAGGAATTGACTGTTAAATTGTGCAGAACTGCATGATGTGGATTAAACATGAGCATGGAAACGTGTGAGTGAGCATGAAAGTGTGTGTGTGAATGCATTCCTGACCTACTGTAAGCACTTTATGTAAGCCTTTAATAGTGTCATATGTTCACAATCCCTAGAGAAAGTATATACGTGTGTGTGTGTGTGCGTCATGTGCCGTTTATGAAAGATGGTTCATGAGTTTTTGGCAATTAACAAAGGTTTGTGTGTGTGTGACACACATGCACGTGTGCTAAACATCCGTGTTAAAGATCGTATAAAGATCATATCGCAAATGCATATAAACAGCACATCACTGCACATTCTTCAACACTCATTCTTGTGGGGTTAATGAGTGAACGTCAGTGCCAGTCTGTACTCATGAGCATGGGGAATACTGTTGGGGGGGCACGTATGGGGATGGTGACTCATATCTTCACTAGGTGCTTAGTCTTCGATGTATGTGGAAGTTGTATTTAGCCCCCTGCTGTGAACATTTCCGCTCTGATTTCCCTGTTCCTGAGCTCACAGCTGTTCTGCTCCTCCTCTAGATGCCTTATCACACTCAACACGACACAGTTGTACAAATGAAAAGGAGCAAAGACGTAACGCTTTTATTATATTGTTCCGAGGCATCATTATAATCAGTGGAAATGTGGCTTTTTACATCACTGTTAAGCATGATTCACCATGACTGTTCTGAGCCAATGGTGAAATCCAGTAATGTTTTTTTGATTAAGAAGCTGTGGCTAAAAACACTCAAATCGGCATTTTAAATTTAAGTTGTATGTTCATAGGTTTACACATGCAGTAAAAATAAATGAGATGAAGACAAATCACTGTATTGCCCAGTGTTGTCTAATAAACATTTGATCTAACGGCTGCAAGCATTATGTTTCTGATTGCTGTTCTCCAAAATAGAAAGTTTATAAATGAAAAATAATCCTGACTTTAATGTATATCTGATTAGGGCTGTAATGAATATATCATGAAAAAAAAAATGTCCAAAATGTTTGTTGTCAGTGAATAGGCTGAGTGATGACTTTTCAGTTTGAACAATAAACATGGCTTCCACGGATCATTACAAGCTGAAAAGGAAACATAAAATGCACACAAAAAAGGTGTATATTCAGTAAAATGATGTTTGCTTGTGTGCATATGATTACTCAAATAATCAAGCAATTACTAGATTGTTAATCATTGTCATTCTTATTCCAAATAGATTTGAACCAGTTATTTTCGTCCATTTGTCATCAGAAATGTAGTTTTTGATGTAGTGTTCATATTAGCCCCGGCTTTTTACTGTCTTATATGTATTATTAATGCATGGACTACATCGCCAACTGTCTGAGCTATTTCTAGTTTATGGAAGTGAATAATAAAAGCTCTTATGACGAACCGCCACACTGTATCTAGAACACAATAATGCTTCATGTGAACAAAGAAAATGTTAGGCATTCAGCATTCGTTTAGAGATTAGTTGCACTCACTGCTTCTAGAAGCTTGGTGGTCAGGTTTTTTTTTTTTCTTTTACATTTTTTCTTTTTTTTTTATGTGTCAGTATGTTTCAGTCAACGTGCTCCAGTGTTATTGCCTCAGGCGTTCCCCTACACCTACCTGAGACATACCTGACAATTCAATGTTGTTCACCTGCTAGACTCTAACTGAAGCAGACATACATATCACTAAGGGTTCTTCTAAGATGTGTGTACTAAAATACTTCCTTGCTTTCTCCCTCCCCCCAGCATCTGTCCAGCAGACACAGCGTCCAGCAAAGCACCACGCAGGTACACAAGTGTTCTTTCTTGTTTGAGCAAAGTCGTCACCTTTCACATGTGCTTTCCTTTACACCGAACTCTTCTTTACACTCGCTCTCTCCATAGGTCATTGTTGTCTTTGGGCCGAAAGCTGACACAAACTGTTTCGAAACCTGGATGAAACACCTTGTTAGCAGAGTGTTAGAGAAACTAAGTGTGATTTTTTTCACTTGTCTTAGAACTGCAAGTTCATGTGAAGGTTACAGGCTTTGCCAATGGAAAGCTAGCAATGTTTATTGGCATTGGTGATTTTTTAAAATGTCTTCGCAGTGTTTTTTTAGCTAGTCTCTCTAGTTTTTTTACAATCCATTCTTGTTTTAATGTTCCTGCTCATGTGAGCGGCGCTTCTTTTTGAGCTGCGTTTGTTAGCGTTCCGTTATGTGGTGCTAATGAACACGAATGCCTGCTTTTGTGTTGTTTCAGGGGGAAAATGTGCGGCAGCGGCACAGCGATGCCTGTCGGATACCTGTACCACATCACCTCTTTGTCAATCTTAAGAGCTTCACCTACAACACCATTGGTGAAGACACAGACATCTTCTTTTCTCTTTACGACCTTAGGGAGGGCAAGCATATAAGGTGAGGAAGACTGCGTCTCTGAACTGGGAAAAAGTGTCATTCGTAATGAAAGTTTTTTCCTTGAGATTATTGATGGAGAATGTTTTAGTTGGTCTAGTTGTCATGAACAGTTGCACACAATGGAAACAATTTTATTAATTATTTAAAGGAAGAAATAAAAAACAAAAATGGGACAAATTTACACACCTTTCTTTGGGTGCAACTTTTAGATAGCACTAATGACATGTCTGTCTCTTTAAATGAATAATTATGAATAGTTTATTGCAGAAATGTATCATCAATTAGTTTTTATTGATTTATTGGAAAAAGGGCATTTTGTAGTATTTTGTATAGACTGTTTAAAATAGACTATTTACTGTTTTTACTAAAAACATGCAGTTCTTTTATTATTGCTGTGCTGCAATGGGCTTTCAAAGTAAATTTAGTTTTTACAAAACCATTTGTGTGGACACTAAAATGTGATAAATCCATGGTCTGTTGTTTGGTTTTTACTCGGCTGGCTTCTACAAGTGATTAAAGTTGCATATCTTCTGAAATTCACAGTCGAACACTGAACAAGCTCTCATTCGAACCCACAACCTTCCGATCCTGGGGCCTATTCTCTAAACACTAGGCTAACACTGCCCCAATGCAGCCTCAGCTTCTCACCCATACACACCTGCAGCAATTGAAAGTGCCTGGGCAGCAGTGATGGGAACGATACCTTGCTCAATGGTACCTCAGGAAAATTGTCACGTTTTACATTGACATACATTATTATCCAGAGCGACTTACATTTCCTAACTACAGGGACAGTCTCCTGGAGCAACTTGGTGGGTGGGATTTGAACCTGCGACCGATTGGTCTGTAGGCGAGTATCCTACCACTAGACCACCAGCACCCTTTTTGCTTTGTTGGCCTTAAGAGAGGGAGGGCGAACACTTTGATGAGCTCGCATATTTATGATATGCAGTTTGATGGCGTCACAGTGTTCCTAACTGAGCTGTTAGTGTAACTTCTATTTTTAATCTCGGCTTCTTATTTCTCCACAAGGTGAAGTAGGTGACAGTACTCTGGCATTCTATGGATGACAAAGCTTTTGTTTGCCTGCTTTTACAGGATGCATACCCCTTTTTTGAGTATTTGGAAATGAAAGCAGATTTGCCAAGGGATGTAGTAAAAACGTTAGATGAGCTAGAGTCTACAAACTTAGGAAAAATTCTTCTAGATTGTCCATGATGCATCATTTCTGTGGATACTAGTATACTGTCATTCTGTAGAATTCATGTAAAGTACCTTCTCTTTGCGGACTTTCAAACACTCGAGACTCGAGAGGATCATAAGATTTGCATGAGACAGGTGGACGCAGGTCATCTCAGCCAAAAGTGGCACCTTCTATTCAGAGCTTGGCTAGAACCTTGGAGTAGCTTGTTTTCATGAGCCTTCTCTCCCCTTGAGGTTTGGCCGAAACAGCAAGAGGAAATGAACTTTAGCTGGGGAGGCAGTCATTATTTTCCACCCTGCTGTCAGATCTAGAAACACCCTCACAGGAATTCCTCACTGAACCTTGATAGGCTTTTTCAGTGTGTGTTCAACTTAAAGAACTTAACCTAAAGAAGACGGCTGACATTTCACTTCTTCTTCGACTCGCTTCCGGAAGCAGACCTTTGATTTCTACTGCAGTTACAGCCAGATCCTGGAAAGCCAAGCTAATGACCTGCGACGGTGCTAATAGCTGAAGTTTGCACGCACCAAAATATGGAGCATTTCTCTAAGTAAACCAGAGTCAAAAGTCAGAGACCACCTTTTTATTTATGTTGGTTTTTAATTTATAGGTTCATTTGGTCTGTTATCTGGTAATGAAGTAATTGTCATTGTGAAACACAGCACAACACACAGTGAGACACAACGAAATTCAACCAGCGTGCAGCAGGGGGAAGCTATTTAAAGCACCCAGGGAACAGTGATGGGAATGGTACCTTGTTCAAGGGTACCTCAGGGCAACCTACTGCTCTGAGATTTGAACCCTCAACCTTCTGATCCTGGGGCCAACTCCCTAACCGCTAGGCCACCGCTGCCCCAGTCATAAAAAAAAATAAAACCAAAACAAGGTCAAATATAATATCTATTAGTATATAAAATGTTTTCTCTTTTATAAGCACTGTAGTGATCTTTGAACTCTTCCATCTTTCAGTTCTTAGATCCAACCTGTCAGCCAGTTACAGCTGTGTCCTCAGCTGTTCTCAGAGCTCTCACTGCCATTATGTTCCCATCAAAGAGACACACATTCACACAAGCAGCTACCCACTCATCTCAGCTGCCTCACATGTTTAAAAGCAAGTTTAAAGGAGGTTTTACTGGCTGGACTGAACAACAGGAGCACAGAAATGTGTGCCCGACCATAATATTTGGTGGTACTAGTCATTTTCGAGTCACTTATAATAATTCTAATAATAAATGCAAAACAACAAATTATATAAGAGAGAAAGAAAGAGCTTTTTGACCGGAAATGTAATGAATAAAAACTTATCCACCTTTGCAGTACGGTACATGACTGCCACTTTTAGATACCAGTTCTTCTATTTCAGATAAACGCATATATCTGACCCTGGGTGACCCTTATTTACGGTTAGCATTTAAAAAAATAAATAAAAATGTCAACATTATATTACATAAGCACCATCAGCAGGATCTAATATTAGCCAGGAGATTATTTACAGTAGGATAGCCTTTCTCTCTCTCTTTCACTCTCCTCTCTGTCTCTCTCTCTCTCTCTTTTTCCTCTATCTGTCCGCCTACTTATCAGAGGTTTGACAGTCCAGTAAAGGGCCAGTAGCCTCCTACTCAAAAGCTGTCCACTCTTTCCTTACCATGAAGTGGACTGCAGGGTCAGCCCAAAACTGTAGTGTACCTCTTCATAATGAAGCCAGGACAGATTGGGCATTTATGAGCAATAATCCTAAGAGTTTACTGTCGTGCTATTAGCAGCATGGACTTCTACATCAGAGCCTCTTTACTGTATCGCTCTCTCTCTCTCTCTCACACACACACACACACACACACACACACACACACATTAAATAACTTTCTCTGTTGTCTTGCAGCGCTTTACATGTTGACATATTAGTCAGAGTCTGATGGACCTAACTGTTCTGGTATAAAGAGGACAACATTTTGTTTTTACTGATATTAAGTTTAGATTTATTTTTCCTCTTCTGGTTTACATTTACATTTACATTTGGGGCATTTAGCAGACAGGGAGCTCTTATCCAGAGCGACGTCCATGTCCTAATTACAGGGACAGTCCCCCTGGAGACACTCAGGGTTAAGGGTCTTGCTCAGGGACACAGTGATGGTAGTGCCAGAGGTGGGATTCGAACCTGGGACCTCTCGATCCATAGGTCCGTAGGCAAGCAACCATTTGGGCACTGAGGTCATTGTTAGCCATGCATTCTGTGACCTATAGCTTTTCAGACAATATGCTTATACATGTTTGTTATGAGGCATCAGTTTAAGGAAAAAAGCCTTTAAATTGTAACTGAAGCATTTCATTTAATACATTTGTGATTATACTATTTGTCTTTTTTTGTGCTAGATGACATAAACAGATGACTGTTAGCAGGTACTGACATTAGTAATATAACGTCTTATATTTGATCTGTTGATTGACATGTTTATTTAAAAAATCTGTTATTTAACTTCACTACTGGGAAAATATGGATTTGAATGGATGCCAGGTTTAAGGGGAGGTTGCTGTTCTGTAGCTCCAGCTTACATACAAGCTACTTTTTATTTACACTCTGTGTACAGACATGGACTGCATTTCACGCTTTTTAACACTTTTTTTGGAAGAGAAAACACCATTATTATGGTGACGTCCTCATTGGATATATTCAGTATGTTTATTTAGGGAACATAATTGCGCCTCATTCCTCTGGAGTTGTTTGTTGTTTACGTTGCACTGACTCCGTAAACCATATGACCCCCATGTTTTTTATTTCTCTATAGAAAATCTACAATAATCTCTCTTTCCCCGGGGAAGGTAAATAGTGTCTACCTTTAAAATGCATGTACGGTACAAACGTACACCTTGAGGATAATGTAAAATTCTGATTTCCATTATTGTACTTTAGGGGACTTTGGCCCTGCAGCATGCCTGCATGTATCAACTGCATAGCTGCACTGACTCACAACTCAAAGTTGTATTGAAAGCTGTCAGACTGGAAAGGCGCTGTCCTTCAGCACCACATATCTTCCCACCAGCAGGTCATCTGTACAGTACAGTCCAGCCTTTTATCAGGTCTCTCCCATTCTCTCCCCATACGTTATCCACAGCAGCTTGCTGCACTCGTTCCCCTGCGGCCCACTGAATGCTCCCCCTGAGTCTCATTACTCGCCCACCCCCCATTCTGTCATAACACTTTAGTCACCCAGTGAGGCTCAGTGACTTGGATGGAACATTCATGGAGCAACCTTCAGTGCTATTTGAGTTTTCTTCTATTGTTCAAAATGTGTTTGTCCATGTCTAGAATAAAACGTACATATAGTGTATACAATGGACTCTCGCCATGTAGATGAAAAGAGGGGAACCACATAAACTCAGTCACTTTATTCTAGCTCATCTCTCAGAGCGTGGGCTATCATTACAAGGCGTACTTGTCACTCAAACTTCTTCATGCCACTGTTTTCACAGCTGGATTAAAGGCTGTGGTGTACTTCATTTACATTTTCTTTCACTGACTCAGTCGCGCTCAGTCACTACCTTCAGTAAACTCCGATTGTCCTTCACTGCTGGTTATATAACAAACCACTCAACCTGAAAAAGACTCCTCGGTGCCATTACGTGATTGATGTTTTGTCCCATGGTTCAGTACTTGTTGCTTTTCCATTTGGTCAATTCTCACTTCTTTTTCAGGCCACCGTGGCACTCTAAACATGTCTTTTCATGTTAGGCAGATCATGCATCAGCCTTGTAAACTCACACCCTTCTTCACACCGGTAACTGTGCCGTTAGCACATGCTTTTGGCGCTCGCAAAAGCTCCTTCAGATGCGACAACTTGCGAGAACAATGGCCTGAGCGACACTTGAATAGAACAATGCAGGAGAAATAACACTGCTGCAATAATGGTGAAAGCCTTTAATGAATACCTCTCATCCCATCAGAGGACAGTGTCATCTGCTCTGGGTAAAAACTATTTAAACCCACTAGTTGATTGGCCATATTTGGCATGGGTACACATGAACACAGTGAATCAGCTGATACACCTTGGGGTATTCACTCTTGTGAGTGTGCAGAACAGTTCTCAGGAGCGCCTATGATAGCTAATTTATTTGTGTTTCTTCTTAAGTCCAGTTCAAATGTAGATATTGTAAATCAAAACTAATTATCGGAATCTAAAATACAAAGGCAAATCCAAATTATTTACTGATCAGGATCATTTCCATACTTGATCTTCATTAGTCTGCCTGGATGTTATTCGCTGGTCAGTCGTCTTAGCTTATCAGTTTGTTCTTGCTTACCTCAAAATGGGAAACACCTTTCACACATTTATTTTGTGAGCATGAGCGATAAGCCACGATGCTGCAAAAATGCAGTCATCTGTGTCGAGCTGGATATTTTGAGTGTAGTGGAGAGGCACAGCAAACCATCCAGTTCCTAATCCACTGATTTTATCCCACTTTGGCCAAAATGGTTAAGCCACTGAGAACACTTGCTAAGGTGACTTGAATTGAATTTCTTGGAAGGAAACTTTTTAAATACTTTAAGGTTAAAACCTAAAATATATTTCCACATTATTTGAACAGCATGATCCATTATGACAGGAGGAGGTTAGGGAGTCGGCCCAAGGATCAGAAGATTGTGGGTTCGAATTCCAGACCAGTAGGTTGCCCTGAGGTACCCTTGAGCAAGGTACCGTCCCCATCACTGCTCCCTGGGCGCTTTCAATAGCTGCCCACTGCAGCTATTGCACTCTAAATGCACTCTAAATACTGAGATTTTTCTATTGAAGTCTAAAGCTGAAATTGTAATAATTTGTCTTGAAAGCTGGGATTTTCTTTACACTGGGGTCTCTTACATTTTTGGCTACAACTGAAAAAGGAAAAACTGTTACATTCTGTGTGTTGCCAACAACAGTCATTTTGACTGTCACAAATAACTCATTCACACAAAGGCGTAGAAAACATGATCGTGAGGATTGAAAAGGGAATATTTTATGACAAAACATGAAAATGTTTTGATGAAAATCACTTTACAAAACATCGCCTGAAGCTTAATGTAATTTTTATGGTAGCGAAACTAGCTTGATGAAGACTTTGGCTTCAATGAAAAGCATCACAATTTTTGCAACAGTGTTAAAATATTGCACTTAAAATGAAAGCAATTTATTAATAGGTCTTTAGGGGAGGTTTTCTGATTCTGATTGACAGTGCTCAGCTAGTTGGCATCATAAATTCATTATTTACTAAAACGTTCAGTTATAAAATTATGTATCAAAACATTAATTGAACAGTGTACTGAACTGTTAATAAAGTGTTTATAAAACACTTAATAGTACCAGTGTGCTAATATTAAATATTCAAGGTCAAATCCATCAAATGCATTTATTTAGAGCCTTAAATGGTCTGTTTTTTCTTCTTCTTTCTTTTCTTTGGCTGTGACTCAGGTAGACTGCCTTCTCAGTTTCTGTCCAGCTCTGATAGATTCTTATAACCCTGACACCCTTCAGGCTCGGGGACACTGGTTGAGTTTTCAGTCCTATTAGCGGCCTGCCGGCGCCCTTGACTCCATTAGGCTGGATTGCTGCAGACAGAAAGAGCACTCCTCTGCTCCCTCTGATCTGATTAGAGCTGCCCACTTCTCCATCTTATCCTTGTCATCCTTCCGCTTCTCCATCCCTGGACCCCCACAGAAGATGAGGCGAGGATATGGGACATTATTAACCACCCACTTTCTTTCCCTTCTGACAGAGTTGGAAACCAAGTTAGAGCATCTGCAGGAGGCAGGATTTAATTGATGCTGCACAGAGGTGTTTGGGTTGGGGAACAACAGGGCTCATTGAGTTGCTTTGTGATGAAGCCACTAGGTGCTTGCAAATTAAGTGCACAACTTTAGTACCACTTGAACTATTTCACTGTTTTGTTTCAGCGAGAAGTTCATGGTGAGGCTCAACAAAAATGGAGGCCCAAAAAACCCAGAGAAAGTTGACCGCCTCTGTGCATTATTTACGGTAAAAAAACACATTTTCATATGTTAATGTTACTTTCATAGTCAATGTTATTATTTGAGGTAGTTAATAAGGAGATTTTGAAAATGCACAAATAAATCATGGACTGATATCACACATGCAGATTAGCAGTTAACTACATCACAGATTAATTTAAAAGGGTAGAAAACTCTGCAAAATAAACTAACAGACTTGCTTCTGTTAAACTGACTTTAGCAGCTCTATGAGCCCTGACTTTCTCTGAATCTTTGCAGGACCTCAGCAATAAGGATATGAAGAGAGATCTGTACATTGTTGCGCAAGTCATCAGGACTGGTGAGTTATTTAATGTTGCTGGACTCACTCACTCATTTTCATAGTCGCTTGTCCTAGTTAGGGTGCTGGAGCCTATCACAGCTCTCACTGGGCAAAAGGCAAGGAAACACCCTGGAGAGGTTGCCAGTCCATCACAGGGAATACACACAGACAAACACACTCACGGTCAATTTAGCATCTGCAATCCGCCTGACGTGCATGTCTGTGGACGGTGGGAGGAAATCAAACATGGGGAGAACATGCAAAGTCCACACAGAAGGGACCCGGACCGCCCCACCTGGGAATCGAACCCAGGGCCTTCTGCAAGACCACAGCGCTATCCACTTTGAGGGAGTCTACTAGAAGCAAGCAGGCCTTCACCTCACCTGCTGTGGCACTGACTCAAGCACTGCAACCACAGCATTGAGTATTCCAAAGGCACGGAACACTGTAGGCAAGCCTCGTCAAGAGCAGGCTCTCCTATAGTTTGTATGAATACGATTACAGCTACGTAGCTTTTTTAAATTTATAGATTTCATGTGCATGTCCAACCTATAGACAGTATTTTATGCTTTCATACAGCCCAATAAAAGAAAATCGAAAATGCATATAATTACATCGTTTGACTGCAGAATGTATCAAACCCATTTCAGCAAGCTCTTTTACGACTGAGATCAGTAGTAGTAGAGAAAATATCAGAACTTGACATCAGAAAATGCTGTTTAAACCTCTTATTTCTTTGAACGTTGACTTTAATGTTCACATCCATCTGAATCACATGTAAAGGTTCTTTTTTTCACTTTTTTTGCAGGGAGGATGCTACTGAATGACTCGAAGAAGGGTCCTCCTCACGTGCACTACAGACGGCCGTATGGCTGTGCCGTGTTGGCTATGAGTGATGTGCTGCAAACCATCTCTGAACTCAAGGAGGAGAAAGATTTTGTGCTCAAAGTTTACACGTGAGTGTCTACCACATGCATAAGATGTTATTCACTGATGCATTCAAGAGCTGTGCCACTGTGGTACTGCTGCGCTATATACATCCGAGCACACTTAGGAGGGGGCAGGGCTAAGATGGGGGAAAGGCGCAAAATAACAAATAAGCTTATGGTTTACTGAGCAAATGGAAAATGTAAACAAGACACAGACAAGCCACACTGTTAAATCTGCTTTACTAAGTTTAGCTTAAATCCTGATCTATCACTTTCAGTCCTGCTGTAGGTGGTACCTGCATTAAAGAGATTTCCAGGAGTTTACTGACCTGCCTTGAGAGTATTTCTGTACAGTCATTGTATAGCGGTGTTAAATGATGTAATGATGTCCGTGGTTAAACACACATGGGTTAACAGCTTCATTAAACAATTTGATTATGAGCAGGAAACCAGCAAATTGTGATGCACCTTTAAAACCGAGTATACCTGCAGTAGACTAAGGTCAAGGGTTCCGTCATGAAAATCCATGCGCATTCTGAAGCTGGTACAAAGAAAAAAGTTGGGGGGAGAACAAGCAGCAGCAGCCCTTGCGGTACCTGAGCAGCTCTGATCACTTCGACAGGTAATCATGTGGTAACAAGTCCTGGCCCCTTTGTTGCTATGAGCAAGGGAGAGACAAAAGGAGAGACTACTATATGGTATTTCATTCTTTCTTTTAGGCCGAAGGAGCCTTTGAGATGACTGCTAACGCTGTTCAGGCTTACAAAGTCGGACAATGAAAGACTTGATGGTTAGATGTTTTTGGGCTTGAGGATGTACTTTGGGATCTGATGTGATAGATTTAATAAATCATTTTTTTATTTAGGCTGGTTAACAAAGCCATAGCATGATAAAGTATACTTTTTAATGGCTAATGTTAAGAAGTTTTGAAAATGTAGGTTCACATCTTGTTATCCTTTTCGACGTGCTGAACTGCAGGCTGGGAATCCAGTCTTACACGTGACATGATCAGTTTTAGAAACAGGCATACATGGGCTCTCAATTCTCCTCCAAACCTTTCACACCTTTCAGCTGCATTACCACTGGTGCAGTGGTTTGGTGATCTGAAGTGTGAAGGTTTTTAAGGCTATTTCGGGAATTTACTGCTTTCATACACTGACTGGTTCAGCGTGACCTTTCCTCACACGCTGGATATCCACAAAGCAGAAGTGATCCCTTCCTTTGGTGCACACCTGGTACCTCCTCAGTACCTGAGAGTACAGATGGTCATCTTTAAAGTTGAGCTTAAGAGCAGGCACAGCCATCAACTATCAGATCAGTCTGTAAAAAAGCTTTTTAAATGGCTTCTTGAGTACTTTGCACTGTTAAATACATGTTGAAGACTGTAGTTATGGATGGATTTGTGCTGCAGTGATGTTTTGTGTCTGTTTGAGCCAGTGCCTGAAAGAGCAAGGTAGAGTGAGCCAGTCAGAGATGAAAATCTGTTCATGTTTTGCAGGGACACCTAGTGGTATCTGTGGTGTTTGGATCGTTTAATGTATTGATCGTCTTGTTTAGTATTGGTCATTGGTCATTTTGCAGGCAATTTCTACTCAGACTACAACCGTTGTAACCTTTGGTGCAATATTTCTGCCATCCCTCCCCCTTGTTTGTGCACATTGCGTGTCTGGGCAGTGGCACGCTGACCCAGTCTGAGTATGACAGGGCCTGTCCAGCTCTGATGCTCTGCTAGAGCGACCTGCCAGATGGACTCAGTGGGATATCCATAAGACTGTGACCAGGGGGCTCAGAGAGGCAACACAAGTCCTTCCATTTAGTTCCCTTGGAGCCATGGAACACTCTTCCTCACAAAGGTTCCTCAACGCCTGAATTGTCAGGCTTAGCGTGACACTTCATTGACCATTAAGGAATTTCCACTCCCTCCAGCTAGAGAATTGCCTCTCCCCTTTTCTTCCAACTGTTAGCCTACGCAGCTAACACCCACACATTCCATCGCATTATTAGTGTTGCAATAATGTTAGACATGCATGCATCAACTTTCTAATTCCAGTGTGGTAGTATTTTCAATAGTTATTATTTATATGAATAATATTATTATATTATATGATCAATATTCTTAAAAAAAGAAAGAGCAATGTGGAAAGATACAGGTGGCTCCAAGAAGCTCCACTAGAACAAGAATCCAGAGACGACCTTAATTATATTATCTGCCTTCATTATATTATTATAATTATATTATATAATCTATCAGTTATAGAATTCTGTTTTAAGTTTAAACATTTAAAGTTTATACACTGAAAATGCAGCCATTTCAAGCTTTTGAACTTCTGAACACACAGAATTTCTGCATAAAAACTAAGTTAGTTCATAAATCAACCACGAGTTCTATCCAAGTTATTTTCTTCATGCATTTTTCAATTGCTATTCATTTTAGTTACCCTTAGAGAGCAGGTTATTTTTCAGCTTTTAAAGTAATTTTGTATTTTACAAGAAAATCTGCAGGATTCATTCTCTGAAAAATTAGGTTAGTTACATATGTAGACTCTAAGGCTGAGTGCTTGGCCCATTAAAATACTAAAACCCCTTCAGAATGAGTTCAAAAAGCCTGAATGCAGTTCTCCTCCCTCTCCCTCCACTCGCTGATACCACTACATTTTTTGTGCTCATAACTGATTTATTTTTACTTCCTTTTTTTTTTCTCTTGCAGATGTAACAATGAGAACGAGTGGTACCAGATTCATGAAAATATTATCCGCAAGTCCAGCACCAAATACACTGCTCCAAGCACCAACTATGGTATGTGCACTACTTAAAATGGAAGTGTAGAAGCTCATGGTCACTGCACCTGTACCTGTCACAATTACCAGTCAATAATATGAAACCTCTGTACCTAAATCCTCACACACACACACCTCAAACAATCCTAGTGCTAGTTGTTATGTTCTCATAAATACACTTGGTTATGTGCTTTCACTGTATGACAAATTATTATCTAGAAAACATACTAATGTACCATCCCCATCACTGCTCTCTGGGCGTTGGACATAGATGCCCTCTGCTGGATGGTATGTTTCACAATGACTAATAATCATTTTCCTACAAAAGTACATTGTAAAGAGACATTTTCAATGTTTTTCATAAATCGTATTGTCCATAAGTCATTTAAAAGCTAACAACTCACTGTAGTCTGAGGCAAGTGTGTGATAGCCAGTTTTGTTTTTTGATTGGTGTAAGCATAAACTATTTGTTAGCTACAGTAATCTGAAAAAGCAAAACTGAAGAAGAGAACTTTAGATACTAGACCTGATTCAGCTGTTCATCTACATTTGGCATATTTGGAAAATCACGCCTTATTTCATCCATTTGTAATCCTCAGTCAGCATGTTCCCTGAAGGGTTTCTGTATATGAGGCAGTACAGTGAGGCAGTACAGTGCACTGGGAAATGAAGCCTGGGGAATGCCGTCATTGAATATTTTGCCCCACAAAACAACCTGCCACCACATGCTGGTGTCAATTCCTTGGACAATTGCTGCAGCCCAAGCTCCTTTCAAGTTTGTGTGTAAAGTTACAGACTTTTGTAAGTGTGCAGGGGCTGCAGAGAAAGGAATTGGCAGGATTGCGCTAGAATGTCATCATCCTCAAATACAATTTGCTTAAAAATGTAGAATAGTTTTCAAGCTGAAGAACATACTTTGATCGCTTAGTGTTACCCTTCGCCTGGTAGTCGGAAGCAAGGCCATCAGGACCAACACTGACAAGATGTGTCATCACCTCCTTAAACTATGTAACTTAAGTTCTGTCATTTCCCAGAATGAGAGCTGAGAGGCAGATACAGGAAATACTTTGAGAGCTTAAGGCATTTTTATCGACATGGCAGGAAAGAGAACCCAAGTCTTAATGTTTAAATGGGACATTAAAGTCATTGCAGTCCAGTTGACAAAAATGAAAGCCCGGTCTAACAGCACAATGTTTAATTCAATGTTAGAAATATTAGCAGTGCTTGAGGAGTGCTTTTTAGAGAGCCGGATACTTTTACCTAAATGCATTGTGGGATTCTCCAGATGAAACGAAATGTGTAAACTATTGTGTTCTTGCATAAATGTACAGAAATGCACTCATTACAGAAACTAACTCCTTGAATGCCAATGAGCTGTGGCTCACTCAGCTGGGGCTCACTCAGTTCTGAAAGTGCACAATTCTAATTATTCTGTCCGCCTGTATAGCTGGTGGGTTGTGGGCCTGAATAGGTCCCTGTGGACCGAAACCAAACTCTGCGTCTCAGCACTATGTGGGAGTTACTGAACAGGCTAAGAGTTTTCTATGGGGATCTATGCAAAATGCATGAGACCTTAAAGCCCTGCAGTTAGATTACCTTGAGCTTTGGGGGATTTTAAATGATTGAAAGCAGGCCTAACCTAGTGGCTGAATGAAAATGCACTCTGTAAATGAATAACACCCCCCACCCCATCCTGTGCAGATGGACTCCATTCTAAGATACTCTGACGTTTTAGGATGTCTGACAAATGTGGTGTTTTAATCTCACACCTCAGGTTATCAGAACTAAAGTGTTGCCACTCAGTGTCTGCAGTACACAGATAGTTGAAATATTTAAAGAGAAAATCGCAGCCTATTTTGCATTCACTTGATTAGCAGCAAATTCACATAGTTCATTATGTAATAGGCAGAAATATTACTGCTTGTTAGTGCAGGTTTGCTGCTCATGTAAACAGTTGCTTTAATCAGTAAAAATCTCAAATGCCATTTTTAAGTGCCTGTTTTGGGCCCTTACAAGAATGTCTTTCACTTTTTTAACGTTCACCAAACAGGGTCGAAGCACTTTTAGCCTTAATGTGACACATACCGCAACTGATCTCCAAAAAATCTGATCTATTGAAGTTGGATTTAAGTGACATTTCATATCTGCATGCAGTTCAAACACACGTCTGAAACGTGGACATGCATTTTTTTTCATACTTCACTGCTCATGCACATATCTCTGTCACTGTCATCATCTCACAGTCTCTTGGCACAGAAGTGCCAGGAGTAGGTGCAAAAGCAGCAAAAGCTTTACATTTGGGCTTTTTTCACCTTCTTGCCTGATTTGTCAATAGCTGTCAGCCAACCTCCTGCCAGCTACAGCAGATAATCTTTGCCATTAAGGCTTTTTCAGCGAGGTCACTCATTTGATCTGCATTGCAATGATGAATTGTCCTACACATACAATTTTGTGAAGTGAAAGTGTCTATTTGTCATTGAGAAACAGAGCGCATCACACAGTGAACCACAATGAAATGCGTTCTTTTTATTTAATGCACACACACCGTGCAGAAGGGGGCAGTTAATGTCCAGCACCCGGGGAGCAGTGACTAGGATGGTACCTTGCTCAAGGGGTCTTCAGAGCAACCTACCGGTCTGGGATTTGAACCCACAATCTTCTGGTCCTGGGGACTAGTTCCTAAACACTAGGTGACCGCTTACTGGTGTGGGACTCAAACCTAGGAAACCTAAGAAACAAACTTTTAATACATGCACGTGGCAGCTGCAGGTATATTTAAAGTAACGTATGATATAGGCCACATCAAACAATTGTGAACCAACACAGAACAAAATTTGAATCTGAGGGGAAAAAATGTTATAGTAAGGCTGGTAATGTAAACATAGTCTTTGACATTTAATTTAGGAATTGCACAGGACTATGGCAGCATAATTTGAGCCCTGAATTGTAAGTCTGGCTAACTCTTTCTCTCCAACTGGGCAGGTCTGATCATCTCCCTGCAGTTGCTCAGAGGAGAGATGGAGCAGATTCGCAGGGAGAACCCCATGATCTTCAACCGGAGCGTTGCTATCACCCGCAAACTGGGCTTTCCTGATGTCATCATGCCAGGTGAGCCTTTCGATGGCTGTTTTGTGGTTAATATTGAATAAGGAAAGCAGAATTACCAAAAGCATTACAACTGAGAATCAAATGCTTATTAACTGTACAGTGCCATGCACCAAACCATAAGTTTTACTCCAAACTAAAAATGTACGAAGTGAAAGTGTTGTCAAATAAGAGACTTTTATCACTTCAGCGCTGTGCAGTAATGGGTTACAATGAACCGAGCTTATTGTACAGTATCACCATTACATAAATAGCAAAATTATCAGTCTGTATTGCTAAGTGCAGTGCAGAAACATTACAGATTAGACCGGTTTTTAACTTGGCCATTTAACTAAAATTAAACATTTTAGTCTTTTAGCACTTAGCCGATTATGTAAATGGGAAATACCCCAATGAAATCAATCTTGATTTAATTTTCCACTTGTGAGCCCTCCCGTTGGGCTAGACTGCCACATTAAAAAAGACCCGTCCATCCCTATGACTCAGCAGCACGGCTGCACTAATAATAAAGTCTAAAGTTATTTATACCAGTGCTTTAGGAATTCTGACTCATTCTTTTCTGATTCTCAACACACGCCATTCCCATAAAAATCCTTTTCACTGCATGTTCCTGTGTGCTCTTTGGAGCAATGCAATCCCTCCAAAATCTTTGACCGAACAGAGCAGCTCACTGGTCTTTAAATACAGTATCATGTATCTTATATGTAATATGTATCTTATATGTAATGTGCATATTATATGTAATATGTATCTTACACATATTAACCTACCTACCCTGGTTTAATTTAAGAACAGGTAAGGAGCGGTTGTTAAAACAAACATTTTAAAAAAGACAAGCTTCACTCCCTATATGCAACAGTGAGCTTTGGGCACCCGTAAACAAGTGGCTGGTTCAAATGTTGTCCTAAGCCTTTGACAGGTACTGAACAGCGCGTACCAACAGCACCCCAAAAGACCTGCCGTTCTGGAGATGCTGTGATGCAGTCATCTATCCATCATAATTTGACCTCGTCAAGGTTGCTTAATTTTCCTTCTTCGAACATGGACTTTCTGTTCACTTTCTGTCTAGTATATCCCACCCTTTGGCCGCTGCCACCGAAATGAGATAATTAATCTTATTCAACACCCTTGTCGATGGTTTTAAAGTTGTGGCTGATCAGTGTTTGCATTTCTGAGGGAGCTAAAAATATTCATTCACATAGCCTAAAGCAACCTCTGTTTAATGTTATTCTAGTTGGCAACCAATTTGTGATTCCAAGTCGGGATTGTATTTTTTGTGCTGAGAGTAATTCACATTAAGTATTATTAGCGGGAGGCTTTTGTAAACTGTTAAGAAATCTTAATCGGACATGGCAGGCTTTCCAGCATTCTTTGTTTTTTTAGAATCTGCACCAAATAGCCTGGACTGGACACCAAGAGTATCTTTAGACAACAACACTTTGCAGCTAAAAAGAAATGCGGCAAGAAATGTCAGATTCTTGGTTAGTTTACTAGGGTAACGTTTGTGAACATTCGAGAGTCAAACACAGAGAATTTGCAGTTTTGTACTAGTTTGTTGATTTTTTTTTTTTTATTTCCACCCTTCTCTAAAATCATGTCTGTATGTCTCTCTCCCTTCACATCCCTGTTTCCTCCCATGGTGCCCTTTAAGAATCGAGGATAGATGATTGTAAGTTTAACACACGAGTGCGTTGTGTCTGCTGCTTGCTGTGGCTAAATCTTAATGTCTTAATAACAGCAGTGCAATTTCCACATCTAATTGTAACCAAGCGTGTTCTTAACAAAGCTAACCCTGATTCACGTGTGCCTATTGTATGAAGAAGTCATCTTGAATCACTTAACTGTAATGAACAGGTGATTGACTTAATGGACTCACATGATTGACCTAATCTGTAGCTTTATCTGTAGCATCTTCAGTTCGCTTACTACAGACAATGTTACAATTCATGCAGTTTTAAAAAGACAGAAAACTATCACACATAACATAACATGGTATTATTGCCTGAACGATTGATCCAGCAACAAACCAGGAGGAAAATTGTGCATTCCATTAAAACAACCTGAGGACTTCTATTCTTAACCTCTTGGCATTTACGCTGGGCTTTGTCCTCTCACAGAAAGAACTTTTACAAGTTGTCCTCTGTCCATCTGTAGTCAAATACTTGGGAATTGTTTGGCAGGGACAAGCCTGTGGCTGAGATGCCTGAATATAGAGTTTTATGGATATAGTTATATGGATTTGATGGACCTGGACAGGGCCAAGCCAGTGGAGGGGAGAGTCTAATGCAGTGTGCAGTAGCCCATTGCAGAGGTACTCTAGACTGGGTACAATCCAACAAAACACATCACACATGGGGAGCCAGTCTGCTGCTGCCAGATAACATTTTTATCAGGTGCCTGGAACTGTGGGATACTGTGGGTAGAGCAGGAGAATGGAAAGAGGTTTATTTAGATTGTCAGTTTTCCATCCACTCTGGACAGTGTTTCTAAAAGAAGCTCTGGCCACACTTGCTCCATTTTTACACCGATGTTTGATCCAGGATCTTTCCATGTGTCTCTTTGTGGCCCCCACTGTGCATTCGCAAGAATGTTTGAAGCTCTGCTTTCTTTAATATTTATGAGAATTATGTTTTGAAATTCGAATCATTCATTTGAAAGGATGCTGAGTCGTGTAAACCCAGCATCTAGAAAATTGTTTGCTAGAAACAGGCTATAATAAAAGAATATTTTATTATTTCAAAGAGTTGGTTTCACTCGGTTTACCACTGCGACTAACATGTTGGCTGGAGGAACAACAGGTGGAACATTGCAGCGTGCTGAAAATCGCAATGGAAGTTTCTTGCAACTGAAATAGCGCAGCTCTGAGAAGACACATCTTTTAATTTGTCTAATAGATTTTCCTTGCACAGATTTTAGTGAAGTTTAGTGAATGAAGGAATGAAGAGACCAGCTATAATCAGATATTACCTTGAGGTCCTCTTCTGATTTTGCATTAGGCAAGAAGAAGTAAATGTTTGATTTCAGTCTAACTGAAGTGCTTCTGCACCTTATTTGCTGAAAGCTAAACCAAATATTGTTCCCGGGCTCACTGGGAACAGAGATCACTGCACCAGTCCAGAAAGCTCTGGGTAATTACTCAGATTGATGTCACTGTTAGTGCTTAGTAATGTAGAGGCTCTGGGTACATAAATAAAGGTATCGAAGGCACACTCTTGAGGAAACCACCCCAGTGGCATCCCAGTGCCTTTTTTCTGAGAGTGTGTGGACAAAGATATTCACATATAACCAAATGGGGGTAAAAAGTCACATGACCAGCCAATATTGAACATGAACTAGTATTATTTTTATGTTATTCTAAATGCAATGTTTGCCTGAAAGTGCAACAGCTGTGTTTAAAATTGTGTGTAATAAAAAAGAATTTTGCATTTAAAGCAGCGATAAGCTTCTTACTTAACCGTCATCCTATAACTCTGATATTTAAAGTGAGTGGCCCTCAGAATGTACAGTACTGTGCAAAAGTTTTAGGCAGGTGTGAAAAAATTTGTAAACAAAGAACGCTTTCAGAAATATAAATAATGATTGTTTCTTTTTATGAATTTCCAAAATGCAAAGTGAGCGAACAAAAGAAAAATCTAAATCTAATTATATATAATATATAATATTTGGTGTAATTATATATAATATATAATATTTGGTGTTTCTACCTTTTGCCTTCAAACCAGCATCAGTTCTTCTGGCCCCACAGAGCCCTGATCTCAACATCATCCAGTGTGTCTGGATCACATGAAGTGACAGAAGGATGTGAGGAAGCTACATCCACAGAAGATCTGTGCTCAGTTCTCCAAGATGTTTGGAACAACCAACCAGCCGAGTTCCTTCAAAAACTGTGTGCAAGTGTACCTAGAAGAACTGATGCTGTTTTGAAGGCAAAGGGTGGTCACACCGAATATTGATCTGATTTAGATTCTCTTTTGTTCTTTCACTGCATTTTGTTGATTGATGAAAATAAATGATGAACACTTCCATTTCTGAAAGCGTTCTGTTTACAGCATTTTTTCCACACCTGCCTAAAACTTTTGCACAGTCCTGTATACTATGTATACTATGAGTATACGTCTCTCTGAATGTTATGATTTGATATATAGTCTACTGCCAACTGTCATGTACGTTTTCCTTTGTTGTAGGTGACATCCGTAATGACCTGTACCTCACCTTGGAGAGAGGGGACTTTGAGAGAGGAGGGAAGAGTGTGCAGAAGAATATAGAGATCACAGTGTATGTGCTCTACGCTGATGGAGAGATTCTGAAAGTATGTCCTGTAGGAGATATATGTCCCTTACCTTATTAGATTTATTATCCAGCAGAGTGAAAATGTGACTTCAGATTCTCCTTATGAACGTATATGTACACATATGCATTCGGAATTACCGTTCTAAAATACAAAATGCAAATTGAAAACATAAAAAAAAAATTCAGTTGGGCAATTAAACAGTAGAAGAGATACTAAATCACAGAAAACAACTTAAAACCTGAATAACCTGTGGTACAGAACACAATGTTCTTTTGGCTTAAAGTGCCGAACGAGGAAGCAGCTCTGAATAAAGAGGGTGAAATGGATGTTTTTGTATTCTTACGTTATAAATTATACATTATACTCTGTGCTTTGTTTAGCACACCACACTGAACTCTTTTTCTTTGGTTCTCAATTAACGTTTGCTGAAATATTAGAAAACATGCTCTTTAAGCTGCCTAACCAACTCAGCTCGACACGATTAGAAGAGAACAGCTAATAACATGGCACTGGGCGATGGGGAAGCGGGGGGCAATGTCTTACACACCCTGAAAGAGTCTTTTGGACTCCTGGCCAAAGAAAGGTGTGACATCATGGGGCCTAGGTCATCTCCTGAGGATAGTGCACCTCTCAGGATCCTCCCTTAAAGGTGATTTAATTTGTTGATTATTCAGTACGACAGTCGAGATTTTTCACACGTCACTCTGCTTTCTTTGACTAATACAAGGGCTTTTTTTATACAGTCATTTCTAATGTTCTCTTCTGTCACTGAAGTTGCGAGGCACCTATTTTTAAATCAATCCTTAAACATTTGTATCCTGCTCTAACCTAGGACTGCATAAGCCTGGGGTCAGGGGAGCCTAACATTAGTGAGCATCGCTCCTTCGTCCTCTACCACAATAACGGCCCTCGCTGGAGTGAGGTGATCAAGCTGCCCATTCCCATCGACCGATTCAGAGGCTCTCACCTGCGCTTTGAGTTCAGACACTGCTCCAGTAAGATCAACACCCCACATATTCATCTGTACTTGTGGTTTTAGGAAGATTCAGGCCAAGTGTATTTCTGTGCAGAAGCTTTGGAGGTTTCAGTGAAGACCTGTGGAGCAGTAGGTTTAGTAGCTAGCTCTGGACTGAATTCAACAAGTAAAAGCATTTTCCTGTTTTTACAGCAAAAGACAAAGGGGAGAAGAAGCTTTTTGGTTTTGCCTTTACTCCGCTCATGAGGGAAGATGGCACAACACTATCTGACGAGAGTCATGAGCTCTATGTGTACAAGGTCAGGACAACCTGTCTCTCAACAAAACAGAGTGGAATTCCCATTCTCCTCAAACATCAGCCTCAGCAAAAATAGATTGTGATATTTGATGGGGGCGTTTTGTAGACCTGTTTTCTGAGCTATCTTGAATTTACAATATTGGAAGAAAAAAACTTTTGTTCAGCTTTATTTTTCTGACAGCAGTATGGACCCAATATATTTGAAGTTTGGCCTGGACAATTTCATTTCATTTGCTAATGCACATCTGTTCCTGCAAAATAAGCCTGCAGCACATTTTTTTTTTTTAAAGTTGGGGCAGCTTTGTTCCATTCTTTGTGAAGACATGTCATTGTGCAACAGTATGAGAATATGTTTCAAAATTCTTTATATTTTCTCTTTTGGGGACAGATCAGGACTGCAGGCAGGACAGTCCAGTATCTGTACCCCCTTTCAACCTTTGCATTCTCTTGTTGAAAAATACATGGACGTCCCTGTAAAAAATGACATCTTGAGGGTAGCATATGTGGTTTTGTATTGCAGAGCTTGAAAGCATTTTGCCAAAGTAATCTTTTGTTCATCTATTCCTATCAGCTATTGATGGTTTTTGATGCAGGGCAATCTGAGGCACCTGATAATGACAACATTATTATCAATGACAACACTAAATTGCCTCTGTCGCAATTGTTTAGCGTTGTGTGAAAAGCAGGAATGAATATGGTGATGTTTTTTTTTTATTAATTGTAAATTAAATGTAGTTGACCAGGCAAAACATGAAATTTCTTCTAGAGATTGTTTATACTGTCTGCTATAAAGTCCAAATCAGTGTAAGAGTAATTGCATTCTTTAAACTGCATTCTCCATACGGTCCCAACTTTTTCTGATTTAGAGTTATGCTATTGAAATCCTCGTGTCTCTGTATTTATTCTAGTACAGTAATGTCATTACAATCCATTACAATCCAATCCAAGTATTTACGCAGTCAATACAAAGCAAATCATTTAAAATATAGAACGGTGTACATTAAACATAGATGGCACACCAAATCAATAAAATGTGGGTTGCACGAAACCAATGCTGTTTTATGAACGGACCGGTCAGAATGGTTTGTCAAGAAGTCTGATAAAGCCATTTACATTTAAATAAACCCTATATTATGGAGCTGTTTTATAACTGTACCTAGTACTTGCTATCTACAAAATCTCTTGCTAAGATGCCACATTACCAGGGATGTGTTGCCTGATATTGTGGCCTTATAATTTAACTAATGAAGCTAATAACTAATAACTAATAAAGCTAAATCCATCTGTGTGTGTGTATGTGTGTTTGTGTGTGTGTGTGTGTGTTTAATTATAGTCTAATAAAACGTTTAGGCTCCATGCCAGTTTTTTTAACCTGTTTGGTAGGGCCCAGTCTTTTTCTTTCCCTAATGAACAGGTTTATGTTAAATGGTAGAACTGGTCTTTTGCAGCATGTGCTAAATGTGGCTGTGTGTTTTTTCCAGTGTGATGAAAACACCACCTTCAGCAACCATGCACTATACCTGGGCCTGCCTTGTTGTAAAGATGATTTCAACAGCTGCCCCAACATTCCTTCCAGCCTCATCTTTCAGCGCAGCACCAAGGAAACCCTGTGGATCTCCACTCAGCTCTCCTCTACCAAGCTTACTCAGAATGGTTTATAAATGCTTTATAACTCTAATACAGTCATTTTCTCAACCTAAAATGGATTGTGCCTCTTGCAAAACTCGTAACTGAGCTATTTTACAGCATTTTAATACATTCCTGTTCTTTCCTCAGTGGACTTGCTTGCTTTGCTGAAGTGGAAGGCTCATCCTGACCGAGTTATGGACATTCTGGGTCGATTACGCCATGTTAGCGGAGAGGAAATAGTTAAAGTAAGCACTGAACAGTTTAAGTTAGCATTAATGCTGCCTGTAAAACATTAATGAATATAATGCAGTAATGTGAAATATTAACATCTCTGTATACATTTCCAGTTTCTTCAGGACATCCTAGACACACTTTTCTCCATCCTGGATGACAACACAGACAAATATGGGCCCCTGGTGTTTCAGTCACTTGTAAGGAGCGTTTTATATTTGACTCCACCTAATATACTGGTCCTAACTGGAGCAGAGTATTAGAATGGTGATATAAGCATGTTAAACTAAGAATGAGATCCAAATTTCTGTCTTTTTTAATTGTTCTATTACAAATCCGTGTGTGTGTGTGTTTGTGTTTGAGAGAGCGAGAGAGAGAGATGAAGAATAGTAGGCCTCATCTGGCAGAATACCAACAGTTATAAGTTCAAAGCTGCCTACACTTGCCGTCCCTGGAGAGTCTTTAGCTTTTTAGACCTCAGCACAAAGAGTCAAGACTTAGAATTGGTACTGAGGATTAAGTTTGAGTTTCTCAAATATTGGAGTCACTGTTTAGAATCACTTATGAAAGGACATACAATAAAAAAAAATGCTGTTCTTCTGCTTTTAAAGACATGCGGTGTGCAGTGGATTACACGTTCAGTGTTATTTTCAAACTGAGTGCACACTTCATGCTTGGCAGTCTTGAGTTCATAAGAGTTCATGATAGTGCTGAGTCTTCTCCCACTGATCTCCCCTCCGTTCCTCAATATCCTGTCCATCCTGAACTCTGTCTGTCTGTGATCAGGTTTTCATCATCAACCTGCTTCGAGACAGCAAGTACTACCACTTTCGCCCTGTTATGGACACGTACATCCAAAAGCATTTCGCTGGAGCTCTAGCCTACAAGTAAGTTGTGCACATGTTTGTGGAAAAAGGTTTTTCTTCAGAAAAATCGGGGGCAAGGTACACTTTTTAATATGCAAAAGAGAGGAACTGCCCACTGCCTCATCAGCATTCTGCTGTCCGCTAGCCCAACGATGCAAACATGATTTTGTTTTCTGCCTACAGAGAACTTATACGCTGCCTAAAGTGGTACATGGACCGCTCAGCAGAGGTCATCCGGCAGGACCACATTCAGGAAGCGATGAGGGTAATCTAGTCTAACTCCAGATTTTAGAATGACTCTTTCAACTCATTTTAGGCTCCAAACTGGCCGAGCTATTTTCATTTTTTAATTTTATTTGCAACCTGTCAGCTTGGGTAAAAGTTTCCTCCTACTCATTAGATACAACACACTGTAGGGCAAATAGACAACAATAAATAGTACAACAAACAGTCGTTGCCTATCCAGGCACTCATGAGACAGAAAATGCGTATTCATGAAATGTTCATGAGGCCTGGTCAAGCTATGATTCAGTTCAGAGTCAACTTTTATGAATATTTTATAGGACTCACACTTTAACAAAGTGTGTCAGCATAGTCCCTCTTGTCCCTTAGACAAGAAGGCCTATACAGAGACTATCCATCTACAAAATCCTATAGAACAGCCGGATTAAATCCCTGCCAATTGGCTTTATCTAAAGAAAGATACTGCAATCGTGAACCTTATAGTGCACAGAGCACTCACATTTTCAGTTCTGAAGAAGGTTTAGATGTAGTACATGCATTTCTATAACAAGAACTTTCAGATCTCTACAAATGTTGATTGTCAAACTTTTATCTCACAGGCTCTAGAATACCTGTTCAAGTTCATTGTCCAGTCACGGATTCTATACTCTCGGGCTACCTGTGGCATGGAAGAGGACCAGTTTCGTACAAGCATCCAGGAGCTTTTCCAGTCCATACGCTTTGTGCTGAGCTTGGACAGCCGCAGCTCAGAGACTCTCATCTTTACCCAGGTCAGATATCCAATAAGTGGTCTAATTGGTCTGCTTGGTTTATGGAAATTATAATAGAGATCCATTTGAACTAGTCTGCAATAACTCTGATCTAGATTTTTCCCTGGTTTGTTGACACTAGAAGTAAAAAGTGATGGATTATCAGGGATCTTCTTGGATTAGAAGCCTATGCTGATCTTACATAGAGTGGATAAGGAAATACCTGTAAACTGAAAAGTGACTATTTTTGTTTCATTGTGAACCATGGCACAGCACACAGTGAGACACAAGGAGCAGCAACCTCTGCTTTTCACACCGTGTAGCAGGAGCCAGCTATTTAAAGCACCCGGGGAGCAGTGATTGGGTACTTTCAAGGGTTCCTCAGGGCAACCTACCGGTCTTGGAATCAAACCCACAACCTGCCGATCTTGGGGTCTAGTCTATAACCTAGGGTCTCTAACCACTAGGCCACCACTGTCCCACTGTAGGCTTGGGTGGCTAACATAAACATCCCTAGTCCATCCACATTTTTTTTCTCTCAAATTGCAGACAAAATAGCACACTTTCTGCAGGGAACAAACTTAAATAAGGCCATTTTTATTTTAGTAGTTTATATTAATTAGACCAAAGTTAATATATTGTAAAAACAATAATAACAAATACAGCAGAATATCTTAAATGAAGCAAATGTTGAGGACTTGGCTAACAAAACATATAAAGCTGTTTTAGAAGTCTATTAATATCAGGGCGAAGGAGGGAAGGGAATTGAAAAAGAATGCCATCTGCTGCTTTTCTACTGACCTTCAAAAGCTCCCAGAGCATTTCCTTTAAAACACAAACAGGATCTATGAGTTGTCTTCTAAAACCCTTCCTGGTCTGAGATGTTTTGCTTGGGATGGTTGTATGTGTACATATGTTTTTGATGCATGATTTTGTAGATTTACCCAGAACTTGAGCATGTCGAGTATGAAGGTAGCACAGAAATGTTGTCTCCTGTCCTTAGAAAGCATGAGGTTTTACAGCCAGGAGGTACTGCTCAGTAAAGCTGCTGTTGACCCAAGATCAAGGCTGCTCCCTGCAGGGCCAGATTTGTTTAGGCTACTGGCGGATTAATGCGTCTGTCTTGCTTTACCCTTAAGAAGACATTTGTCTAAAGAGTTTAGGCATTTCCATTTTAGGGAAGTCCTATTACCTTTCTTACTGTGCTGATCCTGATAACAGAGTTTGTTATTTACTCCTATCTGCTGATTGCGTAAGCTGGGGGAGCAGTTGGAGACTGGAGATTGGACTTGCACACTCAAAATCTGATGTCAAATTCTTTCATTTATGTTGGATTCGTACACAAATCATGTCAGAGGAAAGATAATGATACTGTTACTTTAGCTGAATAAAAATAAAGAGTTTGTGACTGTACTACTCTCGATTATTATAGGTAAGGGACTGTGACTGTAACCTATTTACTGAATTAAGAAACTATTCACTATTAAAATAATTAAGGCTAATCACACGCAGATGTCTTGAATATTTCCCAAAACTTCATCCTTCACATAAACTGTGTTGACTGTGATAATCTTCGCATCACGATGACCTTCTTCCTCCAGCAGCTCTGCAGTTCTTCCTCATATCTTTTTTGCAAGCATCCCACAAACACCTTATTTCTTTTATTTTGAGTAATGTCCAACTTCCTTCCTCAGCAGGTAAAACTGAGCGGCTTTCTCACATGCTCCTTGCAGGGTGTTTCATTCCTTCATGTGATGCATTTCTTACCTGTTTTTCTTGATTTGGCCCTTCTTTTGTACCTGCAACCATGACCTCCTGTTCCTCCCCTGGTTCTTTCACCCCCTTGTTAAACACCACAGGGCCCACAGCCTAATCTTGGACAAGCTTCCACCAACCAGGCCAGCTGTATGCAGCCGTTGAGCTGTAGTGCTCCACGGCCTTCCCCTCTATCAGTAAGTACTTGTACCTCAATGTTGCCCCAGTACTGCAACAGACACTTCCCTTAAACCAGAGTTCCGACATTCTGCATCTTCTGAGTCATCACTCAACCCTGTCACTGGACTTTGATGAAAAACCCAGCAACCAACTGATTGCACCAGCAACTCTCCCGGTCCCCCAGACCTTATTAAAATGATTTGCTTGTTGATTTTTTGTGTGTGTGTGTGTGTGTGTGTGTGTGTGTGAACGATGGCAAAATCCTCACAGTCATTTCATATCCTATTTTTTCCACTTACTCACAAGCTATGTGGTTTCCCCCTTAATCACTTTACAACAAGGAATGGAGGTCCGTCAGGCTAGATGGAATGCAGAGTCTTCAGGAGCAGGAGAGGCAGCTGTAGTGATCGTCTGATTCTGATTGTTTAAAGTGTTTGTAACATTATGATACTTCTATAGTGTAGTGCCATTGAGCTGCTAACAGCAAGACATAAATATTTCGGTTACTTTGCCAAATGTTTGTGATCGAACTTATATTTGAAAACCCAGTTTTATGCTGCCTGTTGCTCTACGGATGAAGCTATTTCCACTCTGTCTGACTGTCTTTGTCTGTCAATTCCTCTACATCTCGACTGATCGTGAATGAAATGTAACACTCAGTTTTATCACTATTAAAGCAAACCTGACAGCATTTGTTCTCTTTTACTTTTTTCTTTCCAGGCAGCCCTCCTCAATTCTTTCCCAGCTATCTTTGATGAGCTCCTGCAGATGTTCACAGTGCAGGAAGTGGCTGAGTTTGTTAGAGGAACCTTGGGGAGCATGCCCAGCACTGTCCATATAGGCCAATCAATGGATGTGGTGAAGCTGCAGTCCATTGCTCGGACAGTAGACAGCAGGTTGTTCTCTTTTCCAGGTACGCCTTTAGTTTGCTCCTTTTAATTGTTGAAATGTCGAACGTTCGTTATACTTGTGTCTTCAAAATACAGAACGCCAATGATAACAGAATGGCTCAGCATCTTACGAGTTATTATTTACTTCAGGTTTTATTAACTGCTGATTATACATAATACTGTCAGTGGTATTCATAAAAATTGTTTCAAAATATAACAATCCATATGGAACAAAGAAGAGACAAATTATGAGCATTTTAATTCTACTTTAACATCACATCACTTGTGTGAAATCAATCAATATTTCAAATAATCCAGTTTATTGAGCCATAAAATGCAGCCCTAATATACTTAGGATGTTTCAGAATCATGACTGTGCCGTTAATCTTTACTGCTGGACTGGTTTAGAGTCGAGGAGGATTCTTCTGCCTGTGGTCCTACATCATATTCATCTTCACCTGCGGCAGCAGAAAGAGCTGCTCATCTGCTCAGGCATCCTGAGCAGCATCTTCTCAATCATCAAAACCAGCTCACTGGTAAAGCACAAAGGTCACAAATACATGCATACACAAATTAACATTTGCCACTTTGGATTCCTTGACTTTATCCCTGAAGTCAGTGTGCTCATGAACTTTTATTGGGGTCAAGGATACCTTTTTAATTTTTCATACACAAGTTGAGAGGAGAAAAACTGAAGTGTTTTTCCAAATTGTGTCACCATGTTTTAGTCGAATAATAATAAATTGCTTTAAGCTCTAAATGTCTGTGCCTTCAGACCACTGAACTGCTGTGAGATATTTCTCTGGAAAGAGCAATATTCCAGTTGGCATCCCTGGATGTTCCTGGTTTCCTGACTACAGCATGTGTATGTGTGTGTCTCTTCCTGTAGGAGACCTCAGTGCAGGAGGAAGTGGAGATGGTTGTGGAAAGCTTGCTGGACGTACTGCTGCAGACACTGCTGACCATCATGAGCAAGTCCCAATCTCAGGAGGCGGTAAGAGGCCAGCGCTGCCCACAGTGCACGGCCGAGATCACTGTTAGTAACTAACAAATCTGGTTCTTCTACTACCCTCCTTCCTCCCTCTGTCCCTCCACTACATTTTCACTTGTCCATGCTGATTTTACCAAAATTACAGCTGATTTTTTAATTCCATTCTTGATTTTTGTTTTTGTGTTCCTTTCTCTACTCTTGCTCTGCTTCTTTCTCTCAAGCTCTGTCACCTTTTTCTTTCTCTTTGCATTATGGTCTTTCCTTCTCCCTCAGCATGCATGAGCTGCCAGTGTTATATGTTTCTCACTCATTCTCACTCACTGTGTGAGCATGTTTGTTGTTCTTTTGTCTACATTAAGAAAGTGTTCATGTTTTTTCAGTAGAATACAAATATAAAACGGCAAGTTAAATGGACAGGAACCAATGTTTTTTTTTATCTGGGTTTGATTTTAATAGTCTTAACTGCATGAATTTTACATTTGACTGAAAGGTTCCCATACTGTTACCGTATTAATAATGCCTAGTTACCTGTTCACATTTAAATCAGTGTCTCGTCGTCCCATCCACGGCCATAAGCCCTCTACCTTTACCTGTTCGATGTGTTTGGTTGGCCATTCGAAGACCGATGGAGCAGAATGATTGGCTCACAACGACTTGCGTTATTTCTGATTCGCAGGGGGAATATGTGTCGTGCCTTCTGTCCCTCCTTCGTCAAATGTCAGACATCCACTTCCAGCATCTGCTGGACAACTTTCAAAGCAAAGAGGAGTTAAAGGTGCCGTTTAGTGCCACACTTAATATTTTGGTGCTTTGCTTAGTTGCTTGATGAGTGTGTATCATTTGGGCTGGGCTGAAATACGATACGACTGTGAACATTTCAAGATCGTTGGGTGTTTTGTTGGTCCTTGTTTCTGTCCCCTCCTTCACTCAATCTTCTTCTCTCTCCCTCTGCCTTCTTTCAGGAGTTCCTTCTTAAGATATTCTGTGTGTTTCGCAACCTCATGAAACTCAGCATCTTCCCCAGAGACTGGAATGTGATGCGGCTCCTGACCAGCAAGTGAGACATCAGCCCTCCTCCCCTTTTTTTCCCATCCCGCCTTCTCCACATTCGTTCCTTTTCTCATCTTTCGCTGGCTAATGGAATGCAATGCATTCTGGGCTTGCCTACCCCACTGGGAGTTTGCATCATGGCATTAAACAGGGTTTTGTAGAAGCTTGATGAAAAAGCACTATTTCATTCTTAGCGAGATGCATTTTTATCATGTAGCCTTTGCAGAGTATTTTTTGATTTGTCTGTTGAGGGCAGGGCTCAAAACATCTCTAAAATTTATGCGCCCTGCTTTGATTAGGCTTCATTAATGATGAACCGTCTAGGTTGTTTTTCCCTCATGATTTTCAGCCTGGAGATCATAAGGATAGAGAAAGGAAATAACCAGTAATTGCTGGACAATGATGATATTGGGAAACATCATACTTGGCATACTTGGGATTAGTCTTGCCTGGCATAGCATTAGCTTCTGATTGTAGTGTTTAAACCCATTTACTCTTGTGCAATTCTTCCAGCATCATCGTGACAACAGCCCAGTATCTTTCTCCTGCTCTGCACAAGAACTTCACTGATGCTGACTTTGACTTTAAGGTATGAGACTTTGATAAGTAGGTGAGCTTGAAGATCGCATGCCATGTCAGGGAATAAAGGTACCCCCAAACACACATACACACACTCAACAGTCGTGTCAGACTCTTTAGGCAGTCCTGATATTCAGCTGATAGTGTCTTCTCTAGAACACGGCGTAATGAAGCTCTCCGTCCTGAAATCGACAGATGGTTCTACTAGTCTCTAAGAGCTGCACTCAGCAAAGGGTAAATGAAGTGAATAATTTAGCAAGGTTGTCTTTCAGAGAAAAAAACTGCTCTACAGAGTCTCAAGACTGTAGGCATAGTTGGCAACATGATTTCAACAAATGCAGCATTCTTAGGTTCCTTTTAAAATAGCACTGTTATCTTTCATTTTTAATAAAAATAAAACAAATTTGAAAAAAATTTGGCTTCTTCCTTAAAGTACATCTGAGGTGGTGTAACATTTATTTCGATATGTGAAAACAAGATCTACAATTCCCAGAAT
This sequence comes from Hepsetus odoe, assembly GCA_017165825.1. Taxonomy (NCBI): domain Eukaryota; kingdom Metazoa; phylum Chordata; class Actinopteri; order Characiformes; family Hepsetidae; genus Hepsetus; species Hepsetus odoe. The sequence continues at coordinate 8,096,296 of CM029393.1, read as the reverse complement.
TTGACTTATACTTCTAGCCCTGTTGCTTAGAAACAAACCATTAACTTAGGCTGGATTGTCATTCCATACAGTGAAAGGAAACATTGTATCACACAAGGAGCTTCAATTCCGTGTGCGGATCCAGTTTACTGCAGCTAACTTGGCACAACTGTTTGTGCTTTTTCAAACGAGTTAAAGGGGACAAAGGCTCCATTTTTTTGAGCAGAATGTGAAAATAGTGTGAACCTTCTTTCAATTCTAGGTATGGAACTCCTATTTCAGTCTGGCAGTGCTGTACATAAACCAGCCCAGCCTACAACTGGAAGCTTTGACCCCCGCCAAGAGAAAGAAGATTCTTGACAAGTAAGTCCTCTTTTTTTCATCCGGCTTTTCTGATTTTAAAATGATTTTAAAAGACGTATTCCATCTTGTACGACTGTTGAAAGCAAATTCAGTAATCTGTTCAGCTTACCAGCATGATAAAGGTAAGAATGACTCATGATGTACATGAGATGTACAGAAGAACTGTGAAATGAATGGTGAATGATTTATAGTGTTTGGTTTTTAATCTCTATAAATGAAACCCTTACAAATCAGTGGGTCGAAGACATTTGGTGAAACTGCTGCACAAAACCTCTGCCCTTCCAGTTCAGCAGTGCTTTCTAAGCTTCCTCCGTGTCTCTCAGAACTTCTGCACCATGACTCAAGTGGCCCCTTGGCTCTCAAACCTCTATGAAATATTTCTTCATATTTACTGCCTTCCATCACAGCTCTGTAAGCCACGCTCTATAAATAGCAGTCCAAATCCGCTAACTGTATTTTTGGTTTAAGGGCAAGAGGAATTGCTTGTAATTGCAGAATGCAATTTGGATGAGTTTGTGAGTGCATCTCTTGGAATGAATAAAGCCAAAATCATTATGTCCAAATGACGAGCTTTGAAGATCAGCCAATAATGATGGATGCACAGTGGGTACATTTATCATTCACTGAAGCGAGCTAGTCTCAGCCTGGCTTTGTTGTCATTTTGTGTGTGTGTCTAAGCAAAGAGAAAAGAAATGCAGAGATTCATACTCCTCAGTGAGACTCTTTCACTGAGCCTTTTAATCTCTGACACAGCATGTGGGCCCAGAACGTCTGTCCTGCTAGCAAGGCTTTTAAAGGCGTACACTCATATTAATGTCAGCTTGTAAGTTTTCACTTCTTTCAGGCTTTAAAAAGTGCATACTTGAACACAAGTGAAATACATGCTTACTTGACCTCCATATACTGTATAAACATTGTATGATTGAATAACTTACATGTGTTCTGTGCATTCATTTGACCTAGTTTCAGAGTCATTCAGATTTCAAAATATATATATTTTATACTATATGTTGTATGATTAATGAACCTTTCCCTGCCTCAGTTTTTCTTTACCTTACCTCCCCGGGTTTGCTTTAACAGAATAATATACTGCTGCATTCAGCAACGTCCTGCACCGACTGTGATAAAATAACAGCGTTTTGTTTCAAAAGTTAGCAGATGTTTATTGATTGTTTCCGTTCTTCATAATATGATCTAGGTAGATGTGTATGCGTGTTTTATTATTAATGTTAATACCAGTGTTGAATCAAATTGAATTGTCTAAAATGTGCCTGGCCTTCTGCGTAAGTCACAAGGTTTACTTTTTTGTAACGAGCATGCCAGACAGAATAGTCTGAAACTTAACTTTGCAGCAGATAAATTATAAAGCAGCTGTTCTTCGCCATGGCTATTGGATTTTGTTTTTCAACTGAATCGTTCACCATATTTCATAGCTTCAGGAAATTGAGCTTCTTCGTAAAAAGACAAAGCAAGGCCTTATCTCTTCTAATGTTTAGGGTTAAAGTGAAAGTGACTATTTTGTCATTGTGAAGCACAGCACATAGTGAGAAACAGCGAAATGCTTCCTCAGCATTTCATCCGTACACGCACGTGCAGTAGAGTGCAGCTGTTTAAAGTGGCTGGGGAGCAGTGATGGGGACGGTACCTTGCTCAGGGGTATCTCAGGGCAACCTACTGGTCTGGGATTCGAACCCACGATCTTCCGGTCTTGGGGCCTAGTCTAGTCTAAACACTAGACCACCGCTGCCCCATTCAATATAGTTGTTTGTTTAGAAAAAAAGATGATGAAAGAACTTGTCAAGAGGTTACCGACTGACCAAATGCATCTGAACCCGTTCCTAACCACCGTTACGTCTCTCATTAACCAGGTATCCTTTATGTGATCCATTTCTCTTTTTAAATCTGCCAGGTACGGCGACATGAGAGTCATGATGGCCTATGAGCTGTTTAGCATGTGGCAAAACCTCGGTGAGTTTCTTGCTCTCTTTCTGCTCCTCTTCCCCATTCATTCTGATCTCTGCACTTCTTCCCTCCTAAGTCTTGTTTTCATCCCACTAAGTACATGCAGCTTTCTTTGAAAAGGCAACACTGACCCCTACAGTTAAAAAGAGAAAAAACAGTCGCAGTGCCAGAGATCAAAGGAAACTCCCTGGGGCTCAACTTTTATTAATAATCATATAAGACTGTTTCTCTGACTAGTAGGCCTGTCTGGCCTTCCAAACAGCTCAAGACATTTTTTTAATGGCATTAGTCATTTCTACAGTTTGTGGCCTCGACTCTTCAAATAGCCAAAGTAGAATAGATATACATAGAATAGTCCAAATTCAAAAATCGAATCAAACTCATAGATTTTTTGCTTTTTAGGTGAGAATAAGATCCACTTCATCCCAGGCATGATCGGCCCCTTTCTGGGAGTCACACTAGTGCCCCAGAGTGAGGTCAGGAACATCATGATCCCCATCTTCCACGACATGATGGACTGGGAGCAGCGCAAAAATGGCAACTTCAAACAGGTAAGAACTTTTCCTCGACTTTCAAGGCATCTTAAAAAATGTAGCAGCTGCACATAGAAAACTGTAATCCCATGTTAATCCCATTTAGTGAACGGCAGTGTCAAGGGTACGGGATCAAATCTGTCGATTTGAGATGATGAACTTTCTCCTTTTCGCATGTCCAGGTGGAGGCTGAGCTTATAGATAAGCTGGACAGTCTAGTGTCTGAGGGCAAAGGAGATGAGAATTACAGAGAGCTCTTTGGTCTGCTGTAAGTTTGCACACACACACACACACACACACACACCTTTGTATAATATATGCAAGTGTGAAAACTTCATTTCAGATGTTTTCTGATCAGAGTTAGTTTATCCATTCAGTGAAAAACTGAAACATGGATCTTTTGAAAGCACTTTGACACAATTTTGAGCTACAAAAAACTGATGACTCAAAACATACCACTCGACATCTCTTCAGATTTCTAGCATTAATGAATCTTCTCTCCAGCTTTATGCTAACCCCACTGTCTTTGCTTTGTGCTGCGGGACAAATAGTACTCAGCTCTTTGGGCCCTATCCTAGGTAAGATGGAACTAACACTTCAGTCTCCTGCTCGCTGACTAATACCGCCCAGCCTGCTGTCTGTATTTAGTGATCTTCTGTGTAAGTAAGAGTGCATTTTGTATTTACTGCGAAGCAACAATGTGTGTTTCTGTTTTCTGTGTTTGATTTTAGCCTTTTGGAAAAGATTGAGCAGGAGACATGGCGGGAAACGGGCATCTCTTTTGTCACCTCCGTCACTCGTCTCATGGAGAGACTGCTCGACTACAGGTTCAGTCCCAGCAGGGAAATCTTTCTTTCTGCCTTCATGTATAAGTCTGTCTTTTGTCTGCCCTAACAACTTTAATGAATATGAGTACAAGGGACATGGGAGACATGTCTGTCCATTTGAAATGATGGTTTTATCTCCCTAACTTTTAATTTATTTCGTTTTGATAATTTTCTGAATAATTTTTTTAAGTAAGCTCTAAAAATACATCAAATGCACATAAATCTTTACTGGAACTCTATGCTGATATGGAATCTAGGACTCACTTTTCACTAGAATCTAGAAAAGCTGCTCACTTTTTATGTTCTGACATTGTATGAGGATGTTGAATTTTTCTGCATTCATGTGCTTTGTATGAACAGGGACTGTATGAAGGGAGATGAGACGGAGAACAAGAAGATTGGGTGCACGGTTAACTTGCTAGTGAGTTTAGTCGTTCTTTTTTTGAAAATTCCTAAAAAGACATGCTGGCAAGAGCCAGTGGGGAATTACAGCAACATTTTTACTAACCATATCAGTATTATGTAAACCTTCCTTTTAAACTGTTTCCTTTCACTGTGCAGAACTTCTACAAGTCTGAGATCAATAAAGAGGAGATGTACATCCGCTACATTCACAAGCTGTGTGACATGCACCTGCAGGCAGAGAACTACACAGGTGAGGAAAGCATCTGTAGTTTTAAGTCAATATACACCTTTAGTCAGTAGATGGTATGGCACCCAGGGTTTAGCAATAGTACATTTGAGAAAATCAAAGAAGCTATTTTTAAGTCTGAGAATCAGAAATTAAACCGTCATGCCACTTTGCAGAGGCTGCCTTTACTCTCCTTCTGTACTGGGAGCTGCTTCAGTGGGAAGAGAGACCACTGAGGGAGTTTCTCCACTACCCGGCCCAGAGCGAATGGCACCGCAAAGAGGGTCTCTGCCGCAAGGTCATCCACTACTTCAACAAGGGCAAGGTGGGATAGACTTTTCAGCTATTTTTAAAAGAAAAAAAATTACACTTCTTCTTTCGGCGGTTTCTGTTAGGGGTCACCAAAGCGGATCAGCCGTCTCCATTTCTTCCTGTCCATCGTCTCTTCTTCCTTCAAACCGACCACCTGCACGTCCTCTCTCATCACATCCATAAACCTCCTCTTTGGTCTTCCTCTTTTCCTCTCAGTTAGTAGCTTCAATGTCCTCCTCCCAATAGACTCCTCGTCCCTCCTCTGGACGTGTCCAAACCAACGCAACCTTGCTTCTCTAACTTTGTATCCAAAATGTCCAACCTGAGCTGTCCCTCTAATATACTCATTTCTAACCCTGTTCATCCAAATCTTAGCATCTTTAACTCTGACACCCCCAGCTCTGCCATCTGTCTTTTGGTCAGTGCCACTGTCTCCAGGCCATATAGCATAGCTGGTCTATTACCGTTCCGTAAACAATTCCTGCCATTTTATGCCTGCCACTCTTCTCCACCCACTCCAACCTGCCTGCACTCTCTTCTTCTCCTCTCTTCCACACTTGCCATTACTCTGAACTGTTGATCCCAAGTATGTAAACTCCTCCACCTTTGTCACCTCTGCTCCCTGCATCCTGTGTGACTCAAAATTACTATTAAGCTTTTGATTCCAGTCGCCGTGGTTTCAGGGTTACTAGGAGTTTGTGCATTGTCTAATATAGTATCGTTTAAAATGTGTAAAAGTCAAAATAAATTCCTTGTTAAAACTGTTGAGTAGAGTAGGCTCCCGAGTGAAATAATAATATAAGTGTCACTTCTCACCTGCTTTTTGAACTCCTTGTTGGAAAGCACGAAATCTAGTAATGTTAGTAATGAACATGATAGTAAACGTAACTGTGAAGAATTACATGAAAAATCATTTTTTTGTGCTGCTCCTTTTCCTTAGTGCTGGGAGTACGGTATTCCTTTGTGTCGGGAATTGGCCTTCCAGTACGAATCCCTATATGACTACCAAAGCCTTAGCTGGATACGGGTGAGTCCATTTGAATACGGGAAAGTAAATTAATACAGTGACTTCAGATTTAGTATAAGTAAGATAACAATGAAATGCTTAAAGCACTGTAATTTATGAATAACAATGATTTTTTTGTGCTTAGTGTGATGTTTTTATTAAAATGAGTAGCTGGATGTTTGTTCACAATAATTTCAGGCTTTTTATTAGGTACGGTTTATGGTTTTGACACTGTCATTTTAAAATTCAGATGGGCAAAGTTGGTTAATATTGTAATCTTTGTAGAAAATGGAGGCAGCCTACTATGACAACATTATGGAGCAGCAGAGACTGGAGCCCGAGTTCTTCAGGGTGGGCTTTTACGGTCGGAAATTTCCCTTTTTCCTCAGGGTAAGTATATGTAATCTTTTTTTCACTCAGTTAATATTTATAACCATGACTGATGAGGCAGAGCAAGTTCTGTTACCCCCCCATGCTGAAGGTTAAGTTAACAGGCAAGAAGAGCTGAATCTAAATCCAAGTTGAATGTGAGAAGGGTAGACAAAGCCTTTTAAATGCCATAAAAAGTTGAAAGCCATTATCTTTGCTTAATGTCGAGTATAAAACACATAATTTTCTTCTTCACACAGAATAAGGAGTTTGTTTGCCGGGGGCATGACTATGAGAGACTAGAAGCCTTTCAGCAGAGAATGCTGGGAGAATTCCCACAAGCCATTGCCATGCAACACCCTAATCATCCGGATGAGGCAATTTTGCAGTGCGATGCCCAGTGTATCCTTCAATCACAAAGAGAATATGAGATTTTTTGGGAGATTTGGCAAGAGCAACAGAAAAAAAAAGAAGCTTTTTTAAAATCATAGTTCAAGCTAGTTCTGCAGAGATATTTTTATTTGAATGATAATGCAAGAATAAAATACCATGTTTTACCCTAGTTTTATATTGTTCTTTTTCAAAACTGTAACCTTATAGATCATACGTAACACTGTTAGTTCCTTAACATGAGGCCGCTCAGACTTGCAAATCTATGCGGTGACTCCAGTGCCAGAGAATGTGGATGTACTTCAGATGGATCGTGTTCCAGACCGTATCAAAAGCTTTTACCGGGTCAACAACGTACGTCGCTTCCGCTACGATCGGCCTTTCCACAAGGGCCCCAAAGACAAAGAGAATGAGTTCAAGGTCAGTAAATGGGCCATTCCAGGGAGGAGGAAGCAATGAGAATGTGAAAAAAACTGTGAAAAAAAAAGTGTCTTCGCCTGTGTGTTTCAGAGCCTCTGGATTGAGAGAACTACACTCACCCTCACTCGCCCCCTGCCAGGGATCTCTCGCTGGTTTGAGGTGGAGAAAAGAGAGCTGGTCAGTGTTTCCTGTCTTTTGCATCATAGCCTCCTAGAACTGAATCTTTGTAATGTTTCTCCTTCAAAGAAAAAACTTGTTCACTTTTTACTGAATAAAGAACAAAGTGAATGTTTCAACCTACAGTTCTTCTTTTTACTCTGATGTTTAAATTTCCTTAATGGCACTGTCAACTGCATAAGAATCGAATTGATATTCTGTCGACACAATGTCAAAATATGGCAAGAATGTCAACAAAATAAAACCATCAAACTGAAATGTCTCCCCTCTTAATAATGTGGTACTGATTATTTTAATGTCAGCAAGCTACCAATGAGAACCATTTCAGCATGTTTTTGTGAGACATAGCTGCTAATTCTCTGTGTTAAATAGATTCAGCTTGAAAGTCAAGCCAAATAAAAAAAAAATTAAAAATTACATTTTGTATTTTTTCAGTTGATTCACTTAGTCAGACTGAAAAAGTAGCACAACTGTTACCAGCAATGCTTCTTTAATTTCTCTTTCAGGTTGAGGTTAGCCCATTGGAAAACGCAATCTCGGTGGTGGAGAATAAGAACCAGGAACTGCGGACTCTGATCAGTCAGTACCAGCACAAACAGCTGCATGGAAACATCAACCTGCTCAGCATGTGCCTCAACGGGGTCATTGATGCAGCCGTCAACGGGGGCATCGCCAGATACCAGGAGGTTAGAGCGCTGTACTGAATGGTTATTTTTCTCATGAAAGTGAAAGTGACTATTCTTGTCACTGTGAAACACAGCTAAGCACACAGTGAGCCACAATGAAACCTCTGCATTTAACCCACACACTCACACACGTGCAGCAGGGGGAAGCTATTGAAAGCTGCCTGGGGAGCATTGATGGGGACGGTACCTTGCTGAAGGGTTCCTCAGGGTAACCTGTTGGTAAGGGATTCAAACCCACAGTCTTCCAATCTGGGGGCCAACTCCCTAACCACGAGCTTTTAGCCTTAATAGCACATCATTCCTTTTTTAAAACGGCTGTATGACAAGCACATTCTGTACATGCATTAATGCAGCAAGGTTTCGGTGTAACATGAATACTTTGCAGAGTGAGCTACATTGTGAAACTGTAAATTAGATCCAAATGAAACGTTTGATCCTGTTTGATCAGCTGGGTGTTCACACTGTCGATTACACTGTCCAGGCATTCTTTGATAAGGAGTACATTGGCACCCATCCAGAAGACACTGAAAAGATCACTCAGCTGAAGGACCTCATGCAAGATCAGGTGAAGTCTAAACATATTCAGTCAACACCAGGCAGGATGTTATGATATGGTCAGGAAGCCTGAATGTTGGGGTTGCCTTTTAGGTTCACATCCTTGGTGTAGGCCTCGCTGTCCATGAGAAACTGGTGCACCCTGAAATGCGCCCCTTACACAAGAAACTTATAGATCAGTTCCAGATGATGAGGAGCAGCCTGTGCCATGTGAGAGCCTATTTCTGTTTTCGTGCAAACACGTTCAGGCAATCAGTGGCAATCATTCATTATCATCCTGTATTACAGTGATTCATATCCAGTTTACTACTGATTGCATTTTCATTCTGTTAAAATATATATCTGTTTTTGTGCCACATTTTTTGTTCATATTAGTGACACAAATTAGATAACCCTGTTTGTGTGGGAACCTATTATTGAGTCATTGCTATCATTAAGCCAGGGACCGTGTGTATGTAAGTGACAAAGTATTCAGTGTGAATATTCAGGGTAGTGTTTCTATGTGGCCCTGCAGGGCCTACCTGGCCTGGACAAGCTGAGTTCAGCCAGCAATCCTCGTGCCATCCTGTCCTCCCAAAGTCCTATGAGCCCAGAGAGCATCAAGCTTATGCACAGACATAGGTGAGAACATCACACACACACACACACACACACACACACACACCCTATCTCTCTCTCTCTCTCTCTCTCTCACATTAAAATAATTCTGTCCATGGCTACTCACTGGCCACTTTACTGGAAAACCCTTACCTTATGGCCCCACCTGGCTGGTATATGCCTAGTTTGCGAGGGCTATGATTTAGCCATTAGTACTTTTAGCTAGTGGACTTCTCTCTGTCTCACAGTGACCGTGACATCTGCTTAATCCACAGCAATTAAGCTGTGCCTGATACACTTGCACTACAAAGTGATAAAGTGAACAGTGATTGGGAGAAAGTAGGTGTTTTTATTCATGTTTAATTGTAGCGACTGTATGTGAAAGCATTCTGTAATCTTTGTTACAATTGTTATAATCACTTTAATCAAAGTCGGACTGGGTGTTGCATCAGTTATATGCCTCTTATAATATTTGCAATGTTTCCTTTTTTGAGGCAAATGTAGGGAACATCATGAACATTAAATTAATTCTTACTTTGTGTTATTAACAGTGATACAAGAGAATATTTGCTTTCAAAATCTCAACAGAGGCAGTGATTTACAATTTCTAAGAACATTTGCCTTTTTTATTTATTTTTAATGTTAGTTCTTTAGATTTTATATTACATTTGCAGTAGATGAAGGCTGTTCCAAGGAAAGACATAAACAATAATGAAATGATGTGGATAATGTTTTCTGAAGACTGAAAAACAGTTAGTCACCCAGCTTTAGATCAAATTCTAAGGCTTGTTTAGTGCTAGAAATGATGTGCTGTTCTACTGCACATACGATGTGGGTTCTGGAGAGAGAACCTGCTCTCTATACCCCCTCCCTCGTGTTTCATGAGCACACATTGGCCCCATGATCTGTACAGTCTTGCTGGCATACCACAAATGCTCTGTCTGCACAATAGTCTGTCACTTTTCTCTCTCACGGTGTCCCTGTCGTTTTCTCTCATTTCCCTCTCTTGCTCTCACTGTTATATTCATTGAATTTTCTACTATTCTGTTGTGTACATTTCTTTACATTTTTAATCCTTCATGTTAAACTTCACTGCTTTTTTTTTTGGTCTTTCTGCCACAATGTCTCTTGTGTCCATGCGGAATGTTTTCTGCTTTTTTGTTTTCACACCTGCTGCAATCTATCATAATTCTTCTTGTTTCTTCATTCCTTTTTGCCTTTGTGGAACATCTGAATCCCTTATTTGAGCTTGCGTTTTGGTCCTGTGCTTATTTTGCCAACTCCCTCACACACATGCATCCTTGCCCCATCCTTCCATTCCACCATATTTTTCTATTCCCATCTGCCTCTCCTCCATATTGTTTCTCTCTCCAGCCCACTGAATCTTTTGGGCTCCATCCGCCACTCTTCTTCTTCCCTCTCCTCTCACACCTCCAGTGAGACTGGAAACCTTCTCATCCTCACTGACGGAATGCTGCTGGAGCACCCCGAAGACCTCTACCGCATGCAGGTAAACGCCTCACTCATATACTGAAATAACAAGAAGTAAATGGTTTTGCATTCAGCTCATGGTACGAATGATGACAAAGATGTAAAGGAGAAAGAAAGTAAATAAATCTACTCTATTTCTAACAGAAATAAATTCAAAACAGTAGTGGCCTAGAAGTTAGAGACCATGTTTGTTAATATAGATTTAAGTGCACTGATTGTAATTCTGTTCGAAAATGTTGCACTTGGAAGCACTTGGCATAGTATCATGTTGCGTTTTGTGTTTCTCACTTTACACTGATTATACAATTATTAGGCAAGGGAGTATTTTGGGGATATGTTTTAATCTGGAACAAATTCAGCGCTATCAGTCAATCCAGAATGTTAAAAACCCTGAAACCTGAATGTACAAAGAAATCCCACTTTTTCATTTTCACGTTCATCGTTTAAGAGGGTCCACAAGTTCTCAGTAGGGTTTAGGTGAGGTAAGGAAGGGGACCATGTCATTATTCCATTATACAGTGGAATACTGATGCATGCAATGGAGAATTTTCCTGCATAAAATCATGATCTTCTTGAAAGATGCAGACTTTTTGCTGTACCACTTCTTGTAGAAAGTGTCTGGCAGTAGGTTTGGGAGTTGATTTTGAGTCCATCATCAAGCTGAAAAGGTCCAACTAGCTCATCTTTAACAATATCAGCCCATAAGACTACCCCACCTCCACCTTGCTGCTCTCTGAGTGGAAGTGGCGCTCTGTGCCCGTTACTGATCCAGCCACGGGCCCATCCATCTGGTGCATCAAGAGTCACTCATCTCATCTCCAGCTGCTCTCATCTCATCTCCATCAAACCTGGAAAATCTGCCTTGAGATATTTTTTGGTCCAGCCTTGACGTTTCAACTGATGTGTTGTGTTCAGTGCTGGTGGGGTTTCAGTCTTCCTTACCTTGGCCACGACTCTGACACTGGACACTCCAGGTAGCTTCAGGTCTGGAATATGTCAGCTCTGGAGGATCATGGGCTTCTGGTAGCTTCACATTTGATTCTTCTCAGATCTTTGGCATTTGCATCTTTTTTTCTCAACACGTTTCTTATGACTGTGTTGACTATTTGCAACAAACCCTTTGATGGTTCTGTGATCACTCCTCAATATCTTAGCGATTCGAAGAGTGCTACATCCCTCTGAAAGACAGTGTCAGTTCTATCTCCTTTTGATAGAACTTTTTATTATGCACACCTTGATCTCCTTGATGCTGATCTTGTAATAGGGGAGGCCACACCCTCCCCCAATACACAAATACACATCACCTGATTTGTTTAAATCCAATTATTATTCAAGTTTATACAGTTGGAGTTGGAATATATGGATAAAAATGATGATATTGTCAATATATTCACTTGCCTAATGACTGTGCACACAGTGTATGTAGGATATTTTAAAATCATGGCAGTTATGGCTTGATTAGAGCCTGAATGTAGGATTATTATTCTTACTACTTAATGATTAAAATGTTGCATCTCTTAAATGTAGTGCAGAGCAAACTAATGGGAAACAAACTGATTTCAACATACCTGATCTTTTCCTCTTTGAATTTATAGCCCAGTCCCTCCACGTCCAGCCTGAGCTCCACACATTCAGCTCCATCTCAGATGATTAACTCTGGCCCCAACAGCATCCGAGGTGAGCTACAGAATCAGCTCAAACAAACCTGACAGTAGTTGTTAAAAATCTTTCATTGAAGCAAACTCTCTCAAGGACTATTCTTTCAAATGAGCTAACATTACTAACCGATCAAAAGTAGGAAGATCATATATGCATTATGCATTAAATGTTAACTACATTTGTAATATTCTGTAAGTATGTATTTACAGTTTAAGACATGTTGGACCTGGTTCTAAAACCCAGATCTTGGGAGGCTACAGCAGTGTCTTTAAACAGGTTTATTGTGAAAGTTAGTTGAATCAGTTGAGATAGAGAAGAAAAACTGCTGTCTTCCTGGAGAAGACCCAGGCGTCGGATGAGAATTGCAGACTTTACATTAAAGACCAAGTCCTTGACTAAATAACAGCTCTGAGAGTTTTCTTTTTCTGTGCAGTGGGTTCCCCTTCACTGCCTGATAAATACAGGCACAATCGTGAAATGCTAATGCTGTTGCCACCCCATCGAGACCGACCTAGTAGTGCCATGTACCCAAATGTGACTGAGAACGGACAGGTACATGTATAGACAGTTATCATTATTATTATTATTAGTAGTAGTAGTAGTATTGGTGTTGTTGTTATTGTTGTTGTTGTTGTTTTTAATTAATTATTTTTTGCAGGTCAAATGTGTATTACACAAATATCTTTTTTTTATATTATGATTGTTTTGCTAAGTTCATTATGAATCTATTGGTGACTGATAACCACTTAATATTCTGCCAGTTAATAAATAATTGCACTGAAATTTTAAATGTTATTTTCAGTATGCTTGTAATATTGAAGTAGCATATCAAATGGTTTTAGCTTTAAAAATGTAATATGAATACATTAAACAAGGTAGTTGGTATGTTTTGAGGTGTGCTACATATGTTTACAATATTTTTTGACCATTTTTGTTCAGCCAACCAACATCCAGAGGGCCTTATTCCATCAGGTTATTGGTCCATGCAAGCCATGCAGCGACCCCAATCTCTCTGTGGCTGAGAAAGGTAGATTTAATCTGTGCGTTTAATCCTGTATCCCTGTTTCGGTCTTACTACTTCACTCCTAGATGTCATTTCAGATCTCTTCCTTTATCCAAAATCTGCTCCAGAGTGAGTTCATCAAAGTCCATATTTGGAATGAATACACTGTGTGAATGATTCGTCTTTGGGCCAGTAGCAAACAACCTGGTTACTGTTTGTTGGTGGAACATTTAATAGATGTTTTTTAAGTGAGAAGCTTTAGACTATAGCAGACAGCACTGTACCCATTTCACTCGGCATTTGGGCTTCTGTGTAGCTTTCGTGAGTGATCCCTCTGTGACAGGCAGTTGTTCCTTTTCACCCTGGCAGTACTGACCACTCCTAGCAGTTGGAGTCTGGACAGTGGCACCAGAGACGCCTTTCCTTTCCTCTCTGCCCATGTAGGAAGTGTGATGGCTCCTCCAGTGCCCCCTCGCAGTCTTCCTCCTGGTAAGAAAACATATCATGAGCGTTTACTTTCAAAGTATACTGCATGGAAGGTATTGTGCTTCCGAATGTCTTCCCCATTCTGATAAAAGATGGCCATCTCTTTGCCATGGTGATATTTATTGTGCACGAGTCTCAGTCTTTGTCTTTCTCTTGATATTGTTATTGCAGTTATTGGACGCATGATACTTTGGTAGATTTTTGGATCTCGCTTACGAACTAAATTTAAAAAGCTTGACACCTATGGCCTGCGTGCCGGTTCTAAACCGACCCTGCACCTTTGAGTAGATACTTCAGTGCGGCTCTCTGGAACATCTGGGTTGTCCTACATGTCTTTTGCTCTCTACCTCTACCTGATATTAAATCCCCATTTCCCTTCCATGCCTTTCCTGATTGTTACATGAATACATTTAGAAAGAATCCTCTGCAGCTTCTATTTAGTATGCCTGTGTAAGGGTGGGTGATATGACAAAAGCTCATTTGAACAAAGCCTGAAAACATTTTGAGCTTTCAGCAGCAGTGAAGCAGTAGTGCTACATTTCAGAATGTTTTTGAAAAAACCATAAATGCAATGATGACATTTCTAGAGGAATAGCAGGAATAAGCAGTTAGAGGTCCTCTAGTACTGATAATTTCCATAATTTACCACAGTGACAGATTGTCAAATTGCCCACCCCGTGCGTCTTTGTGCGTGTATGTATACACGCTTTCTCCAACCCGTCTTCTGTCCGGCTGTGTCTTCCCCTTTAGGGCACTTCTCGATGCACTTTGATGCTTTCCACCACCAGATCAGCGACCTCCCTCCAGCTCTCCCTGCGCGCTCCTTGCGAAAGGTACCCTCGCCTTGACGTGTTCTGCCCATGTGTCCTTATCTGGTCCTGGTTAAGCATGTTACTAATACCCTAGACTGTCCTTCCCTTGCACCTTTATGTTCCAGCTAAACCACCTTTGAGCTGAACTGAACTTTATATTGAGATGGGTGCAGTTTGTTGAAAATGTTATGGTACTAAAGTGTATGCGGATATTTGCATATGTGTGTGTGTGTGTGTGTGTGTGTGTGTGTGTGTGTGTGTGTGTTTGGTTGTTCTGTCTTTCTCCGCTCAGTGCTTGGTTGTTATTAAGGTCTTATTTTCTTTTTTTATTTGATGGCCTCTCCCCTTGAGCTGATCCATGGGTGGCCTTTGCTCATTAGCAGGAGCAGCCATACATACATGTGTAATGAGACCACAGGCAGAGGGCTTGAAAATAGGGCATTTGGGCTACAAAACACATAATGCTGAGACCTTTGCTGTCTGGCATTTAATTAAAGATGACCAAGGGCATTTGCAAGCTGAATCAGAAAGATAAAACTTGCTGCCACATGTGTGAGTGCAAATGGTTTAAGCAACAAAAATATTTTAAAAGAACAAATGGTAATTCAGAAGGACAGCTGGGTAATAGATAATCACCAGCAACTCATTGTTTTTACATTTATATAAGGAATTAACATGAAGTGCCTTGAAAAACAGTTGAATAGGATAAAGCCTGGACGCAGGACATCATTGTAATATTACTGTATTATTTAAGTTTGGGTTGCATCACTCATTCATTCATATACAGGACTGTGCAAAGGTTTTAGGCAGGAAAAAATGCTGTAAACAAAGAACGCTTTCAGAAATGGAAGTGTTAATCATTTATTTTCATCAATCAAAAAAATGCAGTGAAAGAACAAAAGAGAATCTAAATCAAATCAATATTTGGTGTGACCACCCATTGCCTTCAAAACAGCATCAGTTCTTCTAGGTACACTCGCACACAGTTTTTGAAGGAACTCGGCTGGTAGGTTGTTCCAAACATCTTGGAGAACGAACCACAGATCTTCTGTGGATGTAGCTTCCTCACATCCTTCTGTCTCTTCATGTGATCCAGACACACTGGATGATGTTGAGATCAGGGCTCTGTGGGGCCAGAAGAACTGATGCTGGTCTGAAGGCAAAAGGTAGTAACACCAAATATTGATCTGATTGAGATTTTTCTTTTGTTCGCTCACTTTGCATTTTGTAAATTGATCAAAATAAACAATCATTATTTATATTTCTGAAAGCGTTCTTTGTTTACAGCATTTTTTTACACCTGCCTAAAACTTCTGCACAGTACTGTATATATTTTTTTCCCCAAAAAACCTTCAATGAATAGTCAAGTTTGACATTTGTCCCTGTCCCTCATGCAATTCCGACAGATGTTTGGTGTCCACTTATGTTTGTACTATGAGCCTAATGTAGCTAAAATGAAAATAAGCTCATGAGCTACGCAGTTTGCACAATGCAAATGATAATCCATTTGGCAAAAAAGTGTGAAAACAAATTTACTTGCCATTTTTTAAATTAACCTGTGGCCTGATTACTTCATTATGATCTGATTAATGCACTCTGCTTTTTCCTAACAGTCTCCCCTTCACCCTATACCTGCCTCGCCCACCAGTCCGCAGTCGGGCCTGGATGGTAGTAGCTCCACCCTATCTGGCAGTGCCAGCAGCGGTGTCTCCTCCCTAAGCGAGAGCAACTTCATCCAGTCCTCTTCTGAGCCTCCGGCACGGGCTGACACTTTGGACTCAGTGCCTAGCAGCCAGGCCTGGACTACAGACATGGAAGAGACTGAGACGCCCTACCTCCCCGTTCGCTACAGTGTCTCTGAGCCTGAGGTGCTGGACAATCTGAAGCCTGCCCCCTGCCGTAGCCATTCTGCTCCAGTGGGTGTTACGCCTGGTCTTCCTCCAGATAGCCAGCACCACCACCCCCAAGCCATACATATCTCGCACCCCCATTACCACCATGAGCCACCCCCTGCACTTCCTCCAAAACCATACATGAGAGAAGGCTGCATCCCTGAGGAAGACTTCAGACCTGTTCCAAGGCCCATGCCTCGCAAGATCTCCCAGCCACTGCTCACTACCAAGGAAGAACAGGCCAAAGTTGCCTGGGAGCATGGCATCAGTGAGGAGTGAAAGGTTGATCAGGATTAAGAACTAAGTTGGCCTGTTGATTTTGAGGCTGGATTTGGAGAGTGGTAGAGCAACTGGCTTTCAGAATGTTCTCCTGTCAGTCACACATTACCTCCAGCAAGGACAGTCTTTTCTTTCATGAGTGCTCATCATGATCTAAGCTTCTAAACTTTGGTATGATATATTTTGTGTTGATGGGGACTGTGAGTCCAGGGCACTCTCATCCTTCCCCCTGATCAGGATAAAATGTAGAGGTAGACAGAGGTAGAGTATGAAAGCATGGTATCATAGATGTAAACACCATCAAATCATGTGGGAAAAAGTTTGATGTGCACTTTTGAGTGATCGATATCCTCACTGTAAGTCTTTTCACCTTTTGCAAACACTGATTATACAAGGGTACTGAATGTTCTTGAGAAATATCTGTTATGTAAGTGCTTCTATTCAAAGAGTTTGAGCTGAGAGTAGGCAAAAACTAAAAACGTTGGGCTTGTGCAAAAGCTACTGATTATAAACCGAGTACAGTATTACCTCTTTGAACATCACTTTTCAATTCTAGAAGAGTCGCACTTTAGCATTTAGGCCCAAAGCACCAAAACTGGACTTTTATTTTAAAATAATGCCATGTTGGGCTCGTTAATTGGTTTGAAAGAGTAATTTGAATGGTTTTATATTCAGTGACATATTACCGTAATTACAGATGGATAAAACTGTCCTAAGAGTCTCAAACTCTCTGTGTCACTTAAAAATGCTCATTTATTTTCCCATAACACTTATGGGGCTTTCTAGCTAAAAGCCTTCAATATTGATGTCAGAACTGCTATTAATTTTTTTTTGTTGTTGCTAGAGTAGATTTTCTATTACTATTATGACTCACAAGTTAGAGAGCTGAATTAGGGAACCTCACACACACCTCTTCTCTCGAGCAGTGGCACACTGACTTGGCAGTAAGAGGCTTATGTACTTTGCAAAAGCGTCATTACACACATTTTATTATCATGCTTCAAAAGCAAATCAGCCAACCACCCTGAGCTCTTTTATTCATTTATGCGAAATAACACCACAGACAAGGGGCTGTAATATCAAAGCCATTTACAGAGGTCTTCTAACAGCGCAGCCTCTTTTGGGCCTGGAAAGATCCTTTAGTATTTGATTTATTTCCCATTCATTTAGTTTTCGTAAAAAGAATATATTTTTAGATAGCAAATGTAAAACTCCCTAACCTTATCTAATAAAACTGTATAGTAAAAAGAAGAAATACGAGCTTATAATAATAATACGAAAAGGCTAGGCGAGGACCTTTGAATAGTGCACAATGTTATATGCAAGTTAAGGGATTTTGGAAGTCCCTTTCAGCTGCTGAAGGATGTGCAATTGCTTCCTGATGGACATATGATGTGTCTGATGATTATTTTTAGAGACTGGGACATGTATGATGTAATTTTGTAAGATTTTTGTACAACTGCGCATGTTTTCTTTATTATTGATGAAGCAGCAAACAAATTGACTTTAGAATGACTAGTGTGCTCCACTTTAACGACTTTAGAAGAGTAACGCCTGTGGAGTTCTGCACATTTTTTCACTCTTACCTTACCTGATCCCATCCAGTATGCATTAATGATTTTTTTGCAGTTTCAACCCAAGAAAATTCTAACTGCATTCAGGTTTTTTTTTTCTTTTCCCCAACACTCCCATCCACTTCCCCAGACAAGGAAACCCAGTGTTATTTTCACAGTTATATGATATCATATCATATCCAAATAAACAAGCATGGAACATCTTATGATTAATAAACCATCGCACTATTGTATTATTTATGATTTAATAACTTCTTTACACCGTCTCTAAACCATTGCACATTAAATCAATCTGCAAACTTAATATTAATATTAAATATTACTATGGGAAGCAATTATCAAGCTTTTAAAAATGTATATCCATGCCATCCTACGTGAATAGATCTGCCATCTTAATTATTGAGGTGGTTCTGTTAAGTGGTGAAGTGGAATGAAACTACTTTGTATAAAACTGTTCTGCAAACAGCCGCGTACATTTAAATTTACCTGTAAAATAAGAATGATTATCCATGTTTACTGTATTTTAGACCAGACTGAGACTTGAGTTTCCATTGGACGTCTGCTGATTATTTATATAAGGCATTAAAAACCTTGGATTTGCTGGTATCACTGTACACTACAGATTTCAGACTTAGTCGCCCACCTTTCTACACAAGACCGACCACAAGCAAATTGGATGGGATCTGGTGCATGTCACTTTATCTAGAGAATCTATTTTGGATTTAACAAGAAAAGGTTATTTTTACTGACGTCTTGCAAATAGCGGAGCTATATGATAGAGAATGCACATGATATATAAAATGTATTTAACTCTTGTTATACTTGAAGGATGTCAGAAGCAATTAGGCTGTCTTGTATTATTTGTTTGGTTCGTTTCTGTGTCAGAATTGTGGAGATTGTGTTGTGTTACATCCGGTGAAGGAAAACGATGTTAATCATGTGTTAATGGCTACTGAGCACACTTTTAAAGGGAATATTTAGAAAGTAGCTGCCTTCCAGAGTCAGAGAGGGAAGAACTCGTGTGTCTCATGGTTGCGTGAGTCTCGGTGCACCAGGAGTAGCGTTTAATCCACCATGTTCTTCAGCAGTCACATCCATAAGAGACGTTAACCTCATTTAATTCATAATCACCATTCAGAGTTAAATATAAACTAGAGATAACATCTGATTTGATGGTGTTGCTTTGGTCTTTGTTAAGCCAGGGTGGGATTTGATTTTCATTTAGATTTGGAAAAAGAAAATGAAAGTGTTTTAAGTATTCTAACTGTGACTAGGCATCATCAGAGTTATTTTGGAATGAAAAGCTCCAGTGTTCAGGCAAGGATATCAGTAATAAAGATATCTGGGTTGGCCAAAATTGTGAATATTACTTCTCTAACTAAAACTAAAAGTATTCATATTTATTGTTTTAAAACTTTTATTTTTATGATTTTTATTTCGCTAACGTTTTTTGCCTGTAAATATTCACAAATCATGTTAGCTGTACGTGTGCATGTGTCTTGTGTTGTTTCTTTCCATTATTTCCCTTCATTTGCTAAATCTGACACTTTACACAAATGATATATAGCATTCATCAGCCGTTCAGCTTGTACATACTTTTACCCTTCTGATGTTTCAGCAAAGTTTCATACTTTACATAAAGTTTTGGGTTTAAAGTGGATAAGAGGACGTTTGGAGTTGGGACAAGTTTCCTCTTTCTTTGCTAACACTGCGTTTCAGATGAATGGGTAATGTCTGAGTCTCTGAAACGAGTAACATTCAAATAGTCACATGTTCTGCTTAAGAAGAGTGCTGATTCCCTTATTTTAGAGAGATTGCTGTTGGAGAAAAGATACCACTTTTGTATTTGAGAAAATGACGTGATAACAAGCCGTTCCACAGTCAGAGTAAAGGAAAGCCCAACAGAAAGACTTGTCTGTACATATCAAACGCTGTAGAAAGAGGGGTACTAAACCTCTTTGGGAAGCATTACAATTCGTACGTCACCGCATCTGTCTTTATGTATATAATCCTTCAGAAGCTGTGTATTTATACACTTAAGAAGGGCAAATCATGTATAGATTGGGATTATTTGTCTGCCTTGTACTTTCAGATGTAAATGTGTTTTTAAAACTAAAACGCAAACAGAAACAAGTGACTCTTTCAATGGCCTAATCACTACAGTTATTTTGTGTATTTTGCATTGAAATCTGAAGAACAAGTTATGTTTTACCATTAAGAGAAAAGGAAACCTTTGTATGAGTATTCTCAAAGTAATTTCTTTGTATATATTGTGCTGGCATGGACAAAATGTGATGTGAACTTTAGATGTAAATACACTTTTTTTTTCCTATAACTGCTGTGATGTGGACTCATTAATAATGCCTAACATTA
Source organism: Hepsetus odoe (assembly GCA_017165825.1). Taxonomy (NCBI): domain Eukaryota; kingdom Metazoa; phylum Chordata; class Actinopteri; order Characiformes; family Hepsetidae; genus Hepsetus; species Hepsetus odoe. The sequence continues at coordinate 8,075,920 of CM029393.1, read as the reverse complement.
AAGATAACGTTTTATCGACTCGTGGCTGACTTGCCTGTTTGACCTCCTAATCGTGTGAATTGTGTTTCTTACCTGCTTGTCTGTCCAGCTGTTCTAAAAAAAAAATATATACAGCAGAGGAAGGAACGGATTATTTGGAAAAATACAGAATACAGAATATAAAAGGTGAACTGAGAGCTCAGTTATATAAACATTCTAAGCATTTTTCTTCTTTTTATCTAAAGTCAAATTTAGAGTTGAACATTTGAATTAAACATGTAAATTAAAAAAAAAAAAACTATATCTACAGTTAAGTCCATATATATTTGGACACTGACACAAGTTTTGTTTTTGTACCTGTTTACTGAAACATTCCAATTATAGTTCTATAATGGACATTGACATAATGTGTAGACTCTCAGCTTTCATTTGAGGGGATCCACATTCAAATTGGATGAAGAGTTTAGGAGTTCCAGCTCCTTAACATGTGCCACCCTCTTTATAAAGGGACCAAAAGTAATTGGACAATTAACTCAATAAAAGGTCTGGAGTTGATTTGAGGTGTGGTGCTTGCATGTGGAAGATTCTGCAGTGAGCAGAAAACATGCGGTCAAAGGAGCTCTCCATGCAGGGAACCAAGCAACACAAAAAGACATGGACGTCCACTGAAGACAACAGTGGTGGATGGTCGCAGAATCATTTCCACATGGAAGAGAAGCCCCTTCACAACAGTCAACCAAGTGAACAACACTCTCCAGGAGGTCTGCGTATCGATATCCAAGTCTACCATTAAGAGAAGACTGCATGAAAGTAAATACAGAGGGTGCACTGCAAGGTGCAAGACACTCATGAGCCTCAAGAATAGAAAGGCTAGATTGGACTTTGCTAAAAAAGAAACATCTAAAAAAGCCAGCACAGTTCTGGAAAAACATTATTTGGACAGATGAAACCAAGATCAACCTCTACCAGACTGATGGCAAGAAGAAAGTATGGAGAAGGCGTGGAACAGCTCCTGATCCAAAGCATCACATCATCTGTAAAACACGGCGGAGGCAGTGCGATAGCTTGGGCGTGCATGGCAGCAGGTGGCACTGGGACACTAATGTTTATTGATGATGTGACGCAGGACAGAAGAAGCCGAACGAATTCTGAGGTGTTCAGAGACACACTGTCTGCTCAAATCCAGCTCAATGCAGTCAGATTGATTGGGCGGCATTTCATAATACAGATGGACGATGGCCCAAAACATACAGCCAAAGCAACCCAGCAGTTTATTAAAGCAAAGAATATTCTTGAATTGCCAAGTCAGTCACCTGATCTGAACCCAACTGAGCAGCATTTCTCTTGTTGAAGACTAAACTTCGAACAGAAAGGCCCAAAAACAAACAGCAACTGAAAGCGGCTGCAGTAAAGGCCTGGCAGAGCAATAAAACAGAGGAAACCAGCAACCAAGTATTAGAAATGAACAATTTATTTTCAGTTATTTAATTTGTCCAATTACTTTTGAGCCCCTGAAATGAAGGGATTGTGTTAAAAAAAAAAGACATGTATATGCGATTTTTTGGTTCAACCCACTGAATTAAAGCTTAAAGACTGAACTTCAACTACGTCTGAGTTTAAAGTTCATTGTGTAATGTACAGAACCAAAACTAGAAAAAAAGTTGACTCTGTCCAAATATTTATGGACCTAACTGTATCTATCTATCTATCTATCTATCTATCTATCTATCTATCTGAGTGTCGATCTGTCTGTTTTATTGTATGAGCTGTTAAGTCGTTATCATTAGAGAGTTTCTCATTATTATGAAATTTTTTCTTTATTTGGCTGAAACAGGTTTTTAGAGATAAAGCTAGTTCTATAAAGCTAGTTCAAACTCGCTCAACTCTTCTGAACTACAAACATGGCGACAAACACCTGGTCCAATTACAAACAGCCAAACTTCACGTCCTCTCCTCCAATCAGGAGGCGCCAACTGGACTCTGGCCCTGGGATTGAACAATTATCAACCAATCGGAATCGGGTGCGTGGTACGTTGTAACCCAATGTAACCAATCAGGAGGCGAAAAGTGGCAACGCAGCCAATCACTTATGGAAGTAGGCGGGACTTGAGGCAGTGAGTCCCTGCGCGTTGGTTCCGGGCCGGTATCTGAGCGGCGGTGCATGTGGAGGAGAGCGGCTCAGGCTGGGTGTTTCTGTAAAAACAGGGAGCAGGGATGTTGTACTTCAGCGGCCTGTCCGTGGCTCTGGCTCTCGCCCTGGTGCCGAGCAGTAGCGAGGCTTTAAAGGAGGGAGAGTGCGAAGGTGAGTCCATCCAGCGGCCCAGGCTGCTTTAGCTTAGCCTCTCCAGGTGTTCCCACAATTCCTCATTTATCAAACACACAGGTAAACAGGTACAGCATGTGGTGAAATCTACCCTGAGTTTACCAAAGACTGTACAATAAAAGTAAGAATTTGAGACTTTAGTTACTAGAATTGAGAATTTAATTAGTTAATCTAGATTGTGTGTGTGTGTGTGTGTGTGTGTGTGTGTGTGTGTGTGTGTGTGTGTGTGTGTGTGTGTGTGTGT